>JAMQGS010000001.1:1200000-1567500 GCA_028455905.1 Neoseiulus californicus
AGAACCAGAACGGGGGCCCGAGAGCGGGGGCTGGTAGGGGCCCGCAAACCAGTAATGACCGACTCCTGACTTTCCGGGCATCCGTCATGAGACGGTTTTGAGGGCCGTATCCGCAGAAGTCGGCTTTCTGGTACCACAATGCAATATACGAACCAACGACCTGCCGGTATGTGATTTGAGACTATCGTGGCGCCATTCCCATGAGCGAATCCGCTCGGACCACCATCCAATCCACTCGGCTTTCTCGGGAAGTTGAAAAAAAAAGAAGATGTGTTCGCCAAATCATCACAAGCGGTCTTGAGAAAGAACATCCCACACCAATCCTGGATCGGACGCAGGAAGCTCTTTCGAGCCATCACCTATGGTTTCCAGGCTCGGTCGGGAGGACTTTCGTTTTCAGATTCTCTCCACAAAAGAGTGAGCGCGACGTTCTGTCGGAAGTTGGAAAGTCGAACTTATTTATTCTAGTAATTTCCACCCTCGGCAGGTGTATAATCCTCGCCTTCGAATGTTAACTCAAAATATGTTTGATCAAAATGATGTACTCTCACAAAACCGTCTTCTCCGCCAGATGCGTAGCTCTTGCCGTCCGGGTGGAACGCTACGGAGTTGATGGGACCGAAATGATCCTTGACTCTTCCAAACTCCTCTTCGAATATCAAGTGGAAGAAGCGAGCGTCAAATTTGCCCTGCTTCGTCGACGTCACCGTTACTTCACGGGCTTCTTGACCTCCACCGAGGAGGACGTGGTTGAAGATTGGAGAGATCGCGGCCGAGTTCACCGGTCGTTCAGTAGGGAATTTCTTGAGTTCTTCGAGCGAGTCGCTGTCGAACACGATCGCGGAGTTATCCTTCGACGCCGTGATGACCATTGTGGCGTCCTTGTTGTACTGCATGTCGTTGATAATTCCACGGTGGGCTTTTACTCGCTTCATTTGCTCGAGGTTGTTCCTTAAGTCCCAGATGCAGACCGAGCCGTCTTCGTGCCCCGTCAGAATGCCATCGTCGAGATTCCACCACAGCGCAGCCGTGACTTTTCCTTTCTGAGATGATGTACAAACTGATGTTTTGAGCATGTTCCCATGACCAGAAACTTGTTGAGGGTCGTTAAAGTCGATGATTTTTATCTCACAGTCCTTCGACATGACGTTGTCTGTTGAGTACATGGCGTACCGTCCGGAGTAAGAGAAAGCACACGTACGCGCCGATGTGACGTTTTCGTGAGTGCTGATGCATTCACCTGTGGAGAATAGGGTAGTTATAACCTCATGAAGGCTTATTCATGAATTATGAGGCTAGGTTTCTTGCTGAAAGCATGATTCGAATACATCGGGGAAGATTCTCACCGGTTTCCAGGTCCCAGAGTTTGACGTTACCGTCACCTCCACCGGTGATGACCCGTGTCGAGTCCCAATTGACGTCGATGCACCAGATGGTACCATTGTGTCCGATCAAATTTCCCAAACGCTCTCCGTTTGCAGAATAGAAAATGTTGGGTTTGTTGTCTTTTGACGCTGTGAGGATCAGATCTCCTTCACGGTTATACTTGATCTGAGTAATGGCCCTCTCATGGCCCTGCAGCAGCAACGGACGCTGGAAACAAGAGATTGATTGAAATCCACGATCCCGGCCGGAGTACGAGCTTCATGCGATCTATCTCTGTTCACACTCCACGCTGTTGACTCGTTCTAGCTGATCGAACGTCAGTGTCATGATAGCGGTCCATTTGGAATTCATCCTCTCCGGAGAGGATGACAAGTCTCTATGTTGTTAGAAACAGTCGCGTAGTCGATAGCCTCTACTTTGATCATTGGCGCGTCTCGCTCATGAAAGTTGCCTCAGGGAACCCGAAGATGCTTCGTCGTCAGATGTCTGGTCCATCAATCACTCAGATGAGGTAACCTGGCATCAAATCATCTCATTCTCTGAATGATAGGTCGCTCTTGGGAAACGTTATGTGACGCGAATGAATTCGACAGACCAACACAGCCGATTCTAGAGCCCTCGGCGATCAGCATCGGAAAATATGAGATCTTCTTGAACAACAAGGCTTACATATGGGCACACCGGCACCTATAGCATGGTTCCCGCCGGCCTGCTAAAGCAACAAGGGACGAGCCAATGAGACAAAGCATTTTTCTCTCACCATTCTGAAATGCGGCTGATGTTTTCACCTATGAACTTGCACTTTTCGGATGAAACTTCGGGAAAGCAATGCTCAGCGTTATGAAGCACGTTGCCTCCCAGCTTGTTGTGTCTGACTGCAGGCCGCTTCGAACACAAAATGGCGGCCAAGTGAGCTCCCAAGAGCGCGGATGAGATCGAAGTCCGGAAGTCGGAATCCTCTCCTAGGCTTCTGACGACTGATGGGTTTGGAATCGGTACGCAAGGTGGAGATGGGGTCGTCAACCTCGCCCCGGATCGATCCGGGACATCTCGAGGGCCTTGCAGCCAAGGGAAAGGCGGTATTTCGTGAGCGCTTCCGGGTGCTCCAGGTTCCCGATCTGATCATGGACGGCGACCGGTCGATTGTTCCTCCGACGGAATTTCCGATGGTATCTATCTATCTGATAGAACGATTGATCAAAAAAATCCCGCAATGGATTTTCCAGCATTACTGTAGCATCTCTCTGTCCTAGTTCCGTCCCAGGATTCACTGCGAGTCATATGTATCGGGTTCCAACCTAAAGACCTCCCAGTGACGTTTGTTTAGTTTCTCGATACCGAGGGGGACTTTTCAGCTACACACGAACGGAGAATCACATTACCCTGTGTAATTCCCAATCTTATTAGCGTACTAAGGTTTTGTGTCTGTCTTTCGCAGAAATTGTGCTGGACATGTTCGCCCCACATTCGACTCTACTGCAAACACAGAGTATCGCACCGGTTTCACGACCCTACCGTGCCTCAAAGCGGGTGCGCAGTCATGGACTCTCCGCCGATTTCCTCAGCACCCAGAACGTCTTGAGATGGTTCAGCAAGAGTCGACTATGTTCTTCACTTCTGTCGAACCGCGAGGAGGTCGAGAGAGTGCTCTCTCACACCCCGGTGTTCCGCGAAGAGATCACCGTACAGAACTCGTGCGCATGGCCGGCGACGTTCGACAGCAAGCATATCGGCCTTTTCGGACGTTCGTACTTGAGAAACACGATCGAAGGGATTGCCAGAGGTAAAGTGAACTCCCGAGGTTTCAAAACAAAGGCCTCCGCGGCTCGCGAGGCCCTCGAAAACCAAGAGTTTCTACGTCTGGCCGATGAGGGAGCTTCGCCGCGAGTTGACGGCAAGCATCGTTTCTTCGAAATGTTCGATGACAAAAACCTTACACCGGACGAAAAAATGAGGTTGACATATGCGTTCGCTGAGGGCTACCGAGCTTCAGAAGGACATGGGAAGAAAACATCAGATTTTGGAGCGTTCTTCTCCCGTCTGTTCTGGGCCTCGATCATCATGACCCTAACTTACCTCACGTACAATGTGTACGTCAGAGGCTTTTCAATGCTCGGAGGAGCGAACGAAATCTCACCGGAAGAAATCGATGTGACCTTCGAGGACGTTATGGGTGTTGAGGAGGCCAAACAGGAGCTTCAAGAGATCGTCGAATTTCTCAAAGATCCGAAGAAATTCTCCCATTTGGGCGGCAGGCTTCCGAAGGGTGCTCTCCTCGTTGGTCCCCCCGGAACGGGGAAGACCCTTCTAGCACGGGCGGTTGCGGGCGAGGCCGGAGTTCCATTTTTCCACGCATCTGGATCAGAGTTTGATGAAATGCTCGTGGGTCAAGGCGCACGACGAGTACGAGATCTTTTCAAAGCAGCCAAAGAGAAAGCACCCTGTGTGATCTTCATCGATGAAATAGATTCCGTCGGCGGAAAACGATCCAATTCGACGCTGCATCCTTACGCAAATCAGACCATCAATCAACTACTCGCAGAAATGGACGGTTTTCATCAGAACGAAGGCGTCATTGTTCTCGGGGCGACGAATCGACGCGACGATCTGGATAAAGCGCTCCTGCGACCCGGTCGCTTTGACGTCGAGATCCAAGTGCCGCGACCAGATGTGGCAGGTCGCAAAAATCTCCTGGACTATTATGTATCGAAGGTGAAAATCGATCAGAACGTCGACGTGGACTACCTGGCGCGAGGGACCGTAGGATTCACCGGGGCTGACATCGAAAACATGGTGAACCAGGCTGCCCTGAAGGCTGCTATCGACGAAAGGGAATGTGTCACACAGGCGTACCTTGAAAATGCCAGGGACAAAATTCTCATGGGACCCGAACAGAGAAGTCGAATCCCTGATCACGAGGACAACATGATCACCGCATACCATGAGGGTGGGCATGCTTTGGTGTCGTACTATTCCAAGGATGCTATGCCGCTCCACAAAGTCACCATCATCGCTAGAGGGCCTGCGCTAGGCCACACGGCCTACATTCCGAGCAAGGACGAGAGATATCTTACGAGATCGCAGATATTGGCTCGAATGGATTCAATGATGGGTGGAAGGGCTGCAGAAGAGTTGACGTTCGGAGTTGAGAAAGTTACAACCGGTGCGTCCTCAGACCTAAAGCAAGCCACTGATCTTGCGACAAATATGGTGAAATATTGGGGCATGTCGGATAAGGTAGGGGAGCGCTTCTTCTATCCAAAACAGGACTCAATGGTGGTCGTGAACGACGTCTCTAACCAGACATCGGAGCTCATTGATCAAGAAATCAAGAAAACCCTCCATGAATCGATGGAGAGAGCGAAGCAAATTTTGAGAACCCACGAGCGTGAACTCAAGTAAGTATCTGCTCTATTTCCTAGAACACCCGACTGTGTTTCTGCTCAGAGAATGTTAGCCCTCGAGTCAAAACGCTTGAAAACATCTCAGATAGTTCCAATCATTCTTACCTACACAGATTTATTACAACTCTGGTTATTTTCGATCATTCCACAGGTTGCTCGCGGATGCCCTCTTGAAGTACGAGACCCTCGACGCAAAAGAGGTTAGACAGTTATTGGAAACGGGAACCTTTTCGCGGTGAAGGAATTTGGGAACTCACCGACACGCGGAAAGAAGCGCAGCATCCAGAGGCACAATCGTTGGCATGAAGAACTTCAACGATGGGAAGCTTCTTCTGGAGGTGTCGATCTGTGTAGACGTTAATAAATTATGAGGTTGCGTTTTCCATAGATTTAAGTACCTCTGACCACTCACTGTTCACTCATCTCACCACAGAATGCTCAACATCATCGCCTTAGTTTTTTAACGCCCGAATTCAGACTTCAAGGGCTCTAACTCCACGCGTCTCTCTCAAAAATCCGATTCTTGAACACGTGGACAGAGGCTGATGATTCTTCAGTCGAAGCCAGACGCGCGAGCTTCCTCGCTGGGCGATGACAAGTCACATGTGTTTTTAGCCCGCTCTTTCTTTCCAAACTCCTCCGAGAGTAACGCATCTTTGAGGAGGAGTCGTACGGAACCCCAGTATAGGTCGGCAAGTGTCAAGCCGAATAACGGCGAATAGCATATTAGCTATTCGCATAACGAACTATATATCAATCCCGGTTGTCGTTCCCTCTGATGCTCCACCCACTCGTGAGTCCAAAGGAGTCGCGCACGGTGGAAGCTCCCTTGAGACAACGTATGACTATGGCTGCGGGCCATCGACGAGCCAGTACTGTCAAAATTGCGATCCTATCGGCTGTCCACACTTTACGAAATCCCGAGGAGAACACTAGAGCTAGCTAGATCGACCTTCGCTTCTCCGCGAAGGAAGATCTGAATTCTATGGTCAATGGAAGGACGGCCGGTAACGGTTCAATCCGAATCCACGGTTCTTCGTCTCGCGAACAACTACCGGGTGCCGAGAATTTTGAATTTCCGCGCCTTCACGTGTGCCCGAGAGAGTCCTTGCCTCTCTCGGGATCAGCCTCGTGTTGTTCGGAATTCTCACTCATCAGCTGCGACCGGCATTTGCACAAGGAATGAAGTTTAAGAGTAAAGTGGAACAATCCTAGTCTTGATGACGTAACGTGAATCGGTCGTCAGTTCGGAAGGAGCACATCAGCCATGCTCGCCCCGGCTTCATTTCTACAACAGAAATCGAGCATAGCACCGATCCTCCTTTTGCGCCGTACATCTAGATCGGTGCGCGTCCACGAAATCCACAGCTTACAGAGCCCCGTGCGATGGTGCAGTCGGAGACGGCCGTGTTCTGCTCGTGTGTCGACTCGGGTGGAGGTGGAGAGCACGGTCTTTTACGCACCAGCGTCTCGTGAAGAACTCAGCCTGCGAAACTTATGCGTGCGGCCGGCGACGTTCGAACGAAATCATGTCGGCATATTCGGGCGCGTGTGTTCAGAAAACACTGTCGAGAAAATTGCCCGAGGTGGTGTGATCTCTAGAGGTCTCCGGACGGAGACTCCCGGGAGCCGTCTTCCACCCAGCAGCAGCAGCCCGTCGGCGCAGGACGAGGCTCCTCATCAGGCTCATTTCAGTTCGCATTCGAGAGATCTGAGGGAGTATGAGCACATTCGACTTATTCGGGAGCTTGACGGTGCTAATGCGAACGAACGTATGCGGCTTTTGACGGCTTTTGCGAAGGGCTACAAATTTACGCTGCCTCAGCAACTAGCCTCTTGGCTTTTCATCAGTTGTCTTGTGGTCACAGGTATTTTCATCCTGCAACGGATCACAATCACCCAATTGCGCGCTGGACCTGATGAGATCTCACCGGAGGATATTGACGTAACCTTCGAGGACGTTTTGGGTGTCGAGGAGGCCAAGCAAAGTCTACAGGAAATCGTTGAATACTTGAAGGATCAAGACAAATTCTCCCGTTTGGGAGGCAAGCTCCCCAGGGGCGCTCTCCTGGTCGGTCCCCCAGGCACGGGGAAAACACTCCTGGCCCGGGCCGTTGCGGGCGAGGCCAAAGTTCCGTTCTTCTACGTCGCTGGCTCCGCGTTTGATGAGATGTTAGCGGGTCAGGGTGCTCTTAGGATTCGCAATCTTTTCGCGGCCGCCAAGAGGCGAGCCCCTTGCGTCATTTTCATCGATGAAATCGACTCCGTCGGCCGAAAGCGAACCAACTCGGTGCTTTATCCGTCCGCGAACCAAACCATCAATCAACTGCTTTCCGGAATTGACGGTTTTATCCAGAACAGTGGTATTATCATACTTGGTGCGACGAATCGACGAGACGATCTGGACAAAGCATTGTTGCGATCTGGCCGTTTCGACATCGAGATTCAGGTAGCTCCGCCGGATGTCATCGGTCGTGAGAAGCTCTTTAACCACTATGTATCGAAGATAAAGTGCGATCGGGACGTCGACGTGGGCTATCTAGCGAGAGGAACTTCTGGATTCACCGGGGCTGATATAGAAAACATGGTGAACCAGGCCGCGTTGAGGGCAGCAGTAGATGGGAAGCTTTCGGTCTCGCAGTCATACCTTGAGGATGCGAGAGACAAAATCCTCATGGGACCCGAGCAGAGAAGTCGAATCGTCGATCATGAGGACAACTTGATCACCGCTTACCACGAAGGCGGGCATGCCCTGGTATCCTATTTTACCAAGGACTCGATACCAATTCACAAAGTTACTATTATTGGAAGAGGACAGTCTCTAGGACACACGGCCTACATTCCCGGCAAGGATGAGCTTCATGTCAGAAAATCACGAATATTGGCTCGAATGGACACCTTGATGGGAGGGAGGGCTGCGGAAGAGCTGACGTTCGGTAAGGAGAAAATCACAACCGGTGCTGCTTCCGACTTCCGACAAGCCACGGATCTCGCGACAAATATGGTCAGACATTGGGGAATGTCGGAAAAGGTTGGAGAGCGTTTCATCGAGACCGACCAGGACTCCCTGGCGGCCGTCAACGAGCTCTCGGAGTCCATGACGGAGCTCGTCGACGAAGAAATAAAGCGGGCTCTACACGAGTCCATGGAGCGGGCGAAGCAAATATTGACGACTCACCAGCGTGAACTCAAGTGAGGGCAAGAAGTTTTGTTTCAACGGAATACTTTTGTAGTTCCCGTATAAGGCTCTGGGGTTCCTGATTCATCATCTTTCCCCTAACGAAATTCTTCCCATATTGCTTACAGATTGCTCGCGGAGGCTCTTCTAAAGTATGAGACGCTGAACGCTGCGGATGTTGAACAGTTGTTGGAAACGGGAACGCTGAGCCGGTAGCCGAACCGAAGGCCAGGTCGGAGACATGATTACCCGGAACTCTGGTTTTAGGGCGAGGAGCCATCAGCAAGGCGGTTGATTTGTTTCATAGGCATGTAGAAAGAATTCATTCAGAGTTACATTAAATGATGTGATCGAAAGAGTATTCGGTTTTCTTCTCTGGATCGGAACATCCCGACATGGCATCATATTTCCCCACGTTAAATAGAGTTGGGCTGTGTTGTGAATATGGGAAAATCACGTCCAGTGGAACGTTTGGATTCCTCGCAATGGAGTCGACTCCGCGAGGGGTAAACTCCGAGGGGCAAATTTGGGAAACTCCAGCACGCCCGAAATATCGAGTTCATCAGCGGGTGCTCCCGGCGTACGGAATGACACCGCGCCAACGCCTCCCCCCTAAGCCGGCGCGTGCCGACTCTCAGAAGCTACTCGATTCGGCTCGTGCTCAGTTCTTGTGTGCCAATACTAGGCATGATTATCATGAAGCCGAGACAGGGGATGTTCAAGGCGGTAACGCCGAGAAGATCGAGTCTCGCGAGTGGGAGGCTAAAATCAATCGATGATTCTCGCTAGTTCAAACTGGATAGTCAAACCGAGCAATTTATCAGGAAGATCATGCCCAATCATCATGACTGGTTTAAGAAGGTCCACGAACCGACAAAACAATCAATCAAAACGCACCCACCGAGACCCAGCCCCTGGTGTAACATAGCCCCACTTTCAGTTGTACGACTGCCCTGAGTAAATAGAATCCCTCTCTCATACGTAGCCCATATTGACCAATTTCATGCTCTGATGAACGATTGTTCAACCATAACTCGTACGTGTGGTGCTCGGAGCTGTTGCGTTTGTGTGTGCCTGTGCACGGAGTGAAGGGTCTCCTGAGCAAGTGATCGGAGATCGTTTCGTTCGGCCATGCCGTTGCAAGGGTACCGAGAGGCCCGCCACCTCATCGTCAGCAAGCAACAGCTTCTCAATTTGGCGCGCCGTAGCGGGGCACTGCCGACCAGCGCAAGGCATCCAAATGTCGTGCAATCCCCCTTCCGTCACTCTCATGCGTGGCCGTCGACATACGACAGTAAACACATCGGCCTTCTCGGCTCAGTGGGTGTTACAGAATACGCACTCAGAGACATATCCATCGGTGGAATGATTTCCAGAGGCTTCAGAACGAGGGCTCCGACCGCTCACAAAACTTTTTGCGGAGCTAAACCCCCAGCAGCAACGGAAGTTCAACCACTTTCCGATGGTGCAGCCCTGACGGAGCACCGCAACGTAGAGCCCTCGAGAGAGGATCAAGCGAGGATGCGAGCTTTTGCAGAGGGTTACCATGAAGGAAAGGCTACCGCACCGTCCAGTTGGAGCCTCATATCAATAGCTCGTGACTTTTTCGTGTTGAGCTTATTCACCGCGATAGCGATGTACATGTTTTACGGTAGCAAGTTCAAGACGTTGATCATCGGACCGCAAAACGAAGTCAAACCACAGGAGATCGATGTCAGATTCGATGACGTCATCGGCGTTGAAGAAACCAAGCAGGAACTCGAGGACGTCGTTGATTTTTTGAAGAATCCAAAAAAGTTCTCCAATCTTGGGGGTAGGCTGCCCAAAGGCGTTCTCCTGGTTGGTCCTCCAGGGACGGGAAAAACCCTTCTAGCAAGAGCCGTTGCTGGAGAAGCCGGAGTGCCCTTCTTCCACGCCGCAGGTCCGGAGTTCGATGAGATGCTCGTGGGCCAAGGGGCTCGACGGATGCGAGATCTCTTCAGCATGGCGAAAGCTCGAGCACCGTGCGTTATCTTCATCGACGAAATCGATTCTGTTGGTGGGAAGCGGTCGAACTCGACTCTGCATCCTTATGCTAATCAAACTATTAATCAACTTCTGTCGGAAATGGACGGTTTTCGTCAAAACGAAGGTGTCATCGTCCTGGGGGCGACGAATCGACGCGATGATCTTGATCAGGCTCTTCTACGACCCGGTCGTTTCGACATAGAGGTGCAAGTCCCTCCCCCGGATATCGTCGGCCGGACGGATCTCTTGGAGTACTATCTGTCCAAAGTGAAGGTCGATAAGGATGTCGACGTGAAGTACCTTGCGCGAGGGACTACTGGGTTCACGGGAGCCGCTATCGAGAACATGGTGAACCAGGCAGCTCTGAGGTCTGCCATTGATGGCAAGGACTCTGTCTCACAAGCTTACCTCGAAGATGCGAGAGACAAAATGCTCATGGGGCCTGAGCGGAAGAATCGAGTCCCTGATTACGAGGACAATCTGCTCACCGCTTACCATGAGGCTGGACATACCCTGGTAGCCTATTACTCTGAAGGAGCAATGCCGATACACAAAGTCACTATCCGCGCTAGGGGCAGCGCAGTCGGACACACAGCCTTCATACCGAGCAAGGATGAGTCCTATCTTACAAAATCGCAAATATTGGCACGGATCGCTGCGATGCTTGGCGGGAAAGTCGCCGAAGAAATGGTGTTCGGGAGCGACAAGGTCACTACTGGCGCTTCCTCGGACCTTCAGAATGCCACAGAGCTTGCGACGAGCATGATTAAACATTGGGGCATGTCCGATAGAGTGGGCGATAGGTTTTTCAAGCCCACGAACGATTCGCTATTCGCGGTCAACGATCTCTCCAACTCGACATCGGAGACGATCGATCAAGAAATCAAGCGGACTCTCCAGGAATCCAAGATGAGAGCCATGGATATTCTGAGGACACATCACGCAAAGCTCAAGTAAGATCAGTGATTGACTTTTGTAGATTAATTCGCTCGGATGGAAATAGATGTACCCTCACCCGCTCGAGTATTCTTCCGCCTTCCATCAGGATCATCTCGAGCGTGAGATCAGACCGGACATTTCTCGCATCTAGATAACCTTGCATCCATATATTCCACAGATTGCTGGCAGAGGCTCTCATGGAATACGAGACGCTAGACGCGAAACAAGTGAAACGCCTGCTGGAAACGGGATCTTTGGCGCAATGAACGCTGCAGAAGTCCAAATCGAAGGATCGATGGTAGAGAGAGGACAACGCGGCAGAATCACTCATCCTTTGTGGAAGCCGTACTGTCCCGAGTGTGGTGTAGGATAATCGATTACTGGACGTATTGAGACGATGGAGTTATAAAAACCCGTTGACTGTAGATCTCAAGAGTCGTACTTGTGCATGCGGTCGCCTATGGGTTCTGTTTTGGACGAGGAACGAGCATTTAGGGATGATGCCGCCTATTTGAACGATCAGCTTTCTGAGGGATTTCGCGGTGACTGCGTCCGTCGCGCCTGGTGTCGACCACGTCAAGGAGCCGATTCGAAGGAGCAAGCACCGGGGAGGGAGTTTCTTTCGGTTTGTCGCTGATGATGCTCATATTTCAGTAATCATTACCTCCATGATGAATGACGGAGACGACAATGAGTGATAAGTAAAATTTGTTTTAATAGGGCATTTACAAAGGACGACATCCGCGGACAGAACGCAGCCCCAAACTCACTGTTCCCCATCACTATTGCTCACGGCTACATTCTCTTTGTTGACGGGGTTTGGCAGTGGAAGGGGGTTGACTTGATCCTGATCTTCGCGGGTGAAGTTCTTTTCCCCGTCTTTGTCGGGGAGTGATTGCGGTGATGAAGGTGTCGACAAAGTAACAGGACGCTCGACAGGAGGTGACTGAATCATCTGCACGGGTTTCCGAACTTTTTCTCCTTTGCGCCAGAGAATTATCTCCTGTGGGTACAACATGAGATTGAAATATTTGAAGGGACGAAAGAGCGGGAACATCGAGATTAGATGAATATAGTTCGATTTCCGGACAATGTTCACACCTGTTGTTTGAAGTACCGCCGTTCTTCTTCGTCTACCAGTACAAGGTTCAGATAGTACCTCACTGAAAACTTCTTGTTGATGTCTTTCATCGTCGGGGTCAATTCGTAGCCCGCGAGGAACAATCTGTCAAGAAAGAAGCCCGTTTAGTTTCATCTCTAGCCACACTTGTGCGGACTCGAGGGCTTTTTCAGGCAGGATACACTCCGAGCTCAAGGTAGGGCCCCACCGGGTTTTTCGAAAGCCAACTCCCCACACCCGATTCATAAACGAGTGTCATCCTTCTACTGCACTGACCTGATCGGTATACTTTCGCCTCTAACCGGGGCTCCATCCATTATCTCATATTTAGCAATCGTTTCATTCTCCGTGAATGTATTCGGTCCAGCGCCGGTAGTCTCGCGTTTGATGATCGCTATCTCCATGTGCTTGATTTTTATGCGCACCTGTAATAAAGTACGAAAGCTTTCAAACTTCGCTCTTCGAAGCATATGCCGCCGAACTGCATTGAGCTCAGGTAGCGAGCATCACGGAACAAGTCCAGGAGAAAACCCACCAGCAGAAAGTAGATCTTCCCTACAATGACATCCTTCAGGTGATATTTGCTCTTGTTGTATTCGAATTCGATGTGAAGGCAATCCTCGATTCCGACCTCCATCTTGATGCTCGAGTTCATGTCGGGATATGAAGATAACGTGTGCACGATTATCTCCATTTCTTTCACAGTATCTGTGAGTCGTCGAACAATTGTCACTCGAAGAAAGTATCTGGAATGATGTCGTCCGTCAATTAGAGGAGAGTTCAGCGATCCCGGAGACCGTCCATTAGATCAGGCTCGTTCCTTCGTCGATTTTCGTTCGCCGCACGCCGGGAATCTACTCACCTGAGTCGCACGTTCGCTCCTGTGTAGCTTTCGTAAGGTTTCTCTACGTTATGGAACTCGAATGGAAAGCTGGTGTTCTGAATGAGGTCCCCAGGTCTCGCAAGCTCCTTCGAAATCGACGTGAACTCATGGTGATTGCCTCTGTCGTAGTATAGCTCGATGAGGCCGATGAATTCAATTTTTATGCCTTGGTGCTCTAAGCGTGACCCCGCCTTGCGTAATGAGATATTAACTTTCCCTGTAAGCAAGCCACTTCAAAATTAAACAAGGTACTTCCGTCAATTTAGGATTTGCACGAGCAGTTATTCGCCGATTTCTTCGCCGAGCGATGCCAAGAGAAACGCTCGAGCTCAAAGATTTATCAACCGAGGAGGACCGGTGAACTGCCAACAAATCCCTGATTATTCTCCTCCCGTAAAGCTCACAAATCACTGGATGATGCTGATACGAGCCGTCTAGCAGAAACTCCAAAATAAACTCACCACAGGAGAAATCTTTAGAAGTAACTCACCAGAAACTGACTCTCCGTCGTAGTATAAATAGTGCTTCTCCTTTTTGCCATCTTCAGTTTTGATTTCTGCGAGCGGTCGGTTTTGCGTTCCATCGAGAACGATGTCGATGTCGGCACTCTGGCCGAACCCGAAGAGAGCCTGAAAGTCAGATTGAGAACGCTCTGAGCTGGATTTTTCAACTCTGAGAACTTGCGGTCTTCTAGCGAGACTCTGACTTGCCTTCTTCGTCATGCAAAGCATTTTCTTTCCTCTCAAAAGCTACGCGTATCGCAATGCCAAGGGTCGACGAACAAAGATGAATCTTATCTAATCAATTTTCCATACTTATTTGATCATGGAATGCAAAAAGGGACTGCCGGTTAGATGAGGAGTACTGAGGTAACTCTTCCGGATCTTCGAGAACCGAAAGTGGGCTCCGAGGAAAACGTCAACAAAGGCAACGCTAAGAGCTTCGGAGCCGCGACTCCGGCTCAATGCTCATGTTGATCAACGTTAACGAAATTTCACGTGTCTGCGGGCAAAGCCGGCTGAACTTGCATTCACACACTAATGAGCCAGAGGAGCAGAATGAATTCGAGGAAATCGAGAATCATCCGGCGATGGTCATGATTCATGATTCATCTCGCGGTCGCAACAGATGGATCTGAACGAGTTAGTTTGTCGGTTGGCTTCAGATGGCCTATGGATGTTCTGACGGAGCTTCGAGAGGACAAGGTTGCCCGAAAAACAGAACAGAATAGAGAGAACTTCATCCGGAAAAATCCGCGGTTCGAGGGGGCGTTTGTGAGCGGTGAAACCCCTCAAAGGTCGTCGCCACAACTAAGGGAAACCGAAAATTGATAGAGAAAGCGCCTCCCCTCACTCTGTGACACTCATTTCCCGGCTTATTCCGGGAAGTTTCTTACCATTCCGACGGAAGAAGTTCTGTGATGATGTACTGTCGATCAGATGACAGGCTCAGGTTGGGCTGGTGAAAGAAACATCCTCTCCAATCGACGACATGCCTGCAGTATTTTTTCGTTGCACAATGTCTTCCCGAAGCTTGAAAAACTCAGGCCTACGATGGGACCTTGACCTGAATCCTCATGGAGATTGACCGATCGGGTTCTGATTCCTGGTTCAGATCGGAGAACCAGACTCTGACAGTAGCGGAGGACTCTGAGATCAGTTTGAAATTTTGGCGCGCTCATCGTTTCTCGCTCAGCCCCAGAGCGTGAATCCATCGTGGGCTAAACAGCAATCAACCCTACTGATAAAGTGCTAAGGCCGAAAAGTGAAGCCTAAAAAGTCTTCTGATCTCGCCGGAAACGCGGCACACACATCTCCACGCTGGCCGGACTCGAATTATGGCTGCTCACACGCGCGCACCCTCCGCAGAGGGGCTCAGCCAGGCATCGGAATTTTTGGAACGTAGGTACGCAGGAACGCGCGTTCCTCTGGTACGCAAAAGGAACGCTATATCTTGCAGGCGTTCTAAGGAACGCAAGGAACGCAGCGCCCAAAAAGACCTAAAATTGATCCTAATAACCAGCAGAGGAAACTTCGACAACAGACGCATCAAGCCGAGTCGATGATGATGATGATGATCTTTGCTGAAAACACATCAAAAATGCGAATTTTCAGGTTTTTCGACCTGTTTCGACCGAAAACTGCTAGACGGCGAGAAAACGAAGGAGAAGATGACGATATTTTTGTAGTCCACGACGTTTCCAACAATTTTGGTCATCGAACTTTCAACGCTAGCCTTCACGGTTTCCCGAGAAAATCGAAAAAACCTACTGGATTTCGTCGTGCCGTGCTACCACGGCCGGCCCCTCCGCCGGTTGTGGCAGCGACGGGGAGAAAAGCCGATACGCACACTGGCTGCATAAATTGAAATATGTTTCCCTGAGGAGGGACTCATGCTCTCAATGTTGTCGAATTGATCACTGAAATCGTGAGGGCGACGGGAAAGGTCTAGACCTTGCAATTTACCGCAAGATGGGAAAACCGCGGTTTATTACCGCAAATGGGTTGCTCGTATTTGAGCAATCGCTCTTACTCCTGCGCCCTGACGGGACTCTCCGTATCTACGTTGAGCTCACGCAGCTCCTTGTGTGCACATTGATCACGCTATTCCAGCATCTTCGAGCCTTCTTAAGGTAGTATCAAAAATGAGCAGCATGCGGCGTCCGCTGGTTCCAACTTCCAACGAACACCACATGCCGGAGCGATGAATCGAATCCAAATACGCAGGCAATGCCTTCCAACGTTAAGGTTCCTCATGGACACTGATGAAGATGAGTTCTTCCCGCGCTTCCGCTCGATTTGAGAAGAATCTGGCTGGGCTCGTGAACGCAAGTAAACATCAAACGCTGCGTTCCACAATGACTCCTGTACCAGGGCGAAGCGTTTAGGCGTCTTATATCGCCCGTGACGAGAGGTAATTTCGTCGCGCTTGTCTCCTATTTGTCGCATATGGTTTTGTGCGGAATATCCGCGACTGTCCAGCACATGAGTGGGCCGCGGCGACTGCTGCCATAGATTCGCCGCGTGCTTAAATCTTTCGGTTGGTGAATGACCGGATGGGCCCCCGGGTTCTCAGAGATCTGATGAAATCGAATGACTCATTCGTTCCCGCCTCCAGCGACAGAATTCAGTGCCTCCCGGCTGCCGCGGGGGGCATTCAAATTGCGGTAAATTACCGCGATCAGTTGCGGTTATCTTGCGGTTAATAACCGCAAAAAAGTGCGGTAAAAAACCGCTGCAAGGTCTAGAAAGGTCTGCGATCAATGATCTTCGGCTCAACGACGAACCTTCACTTCTATTTCGCGAGGAAAAATCACTCATGCTGCCAGAAAAGAAATGTATTCCACGAGTGAAGGCGTCGAGATTCGACTGAGCCGTCCCAGCAGGATCGTTCGGATGCGATTTCAACCGCTCTCCGCTGCTCGACATGGATGGAGCCATCCGCTCCTTCAGTGCCTTGTTACCCTGGATCTGCTCCGATCAGGACGAGATTTTGAAGCCCTGGAAAAGCAGAGGATGACATTCAAGGAAAAACCCACACTGACCATTGAATGATAAGACCTAACACAGATGCACTTCGCTCATCTGATTTCACGCTGGACGAACCTCGTCGACGGGCCTACTCGGTTGCCGGGCAGAGGAGTGCATGCCCGTGACCGGGCGACTAGAGGAGCAGTGGGAGTCATGGATCCGATCCCGTGTTTTTCCATATGAGCGTCCCATGGTTTGTTGTGACAATAGAAGTCACGCAGAACCAGCTTTCGTTCGGCTCGATTGTCATCCAGTCGCTCTTGATTGGAATTCTGCTGATTTTGGGCTACGCTGAAAGCTCTCTCGACAGAAGCGCTCGTTGACGAAAGCGTATTGAGAACTGCCCTCATCTTCTGCGGGAACCCACTGATGGCAACGTAATCATCATCGTATTTCTCAAACAAGTCCATAAGCAGGTTGGCTCGTTGCTCAGCCTGCAAATCAGCGTCGACCCCCTTGCGGCGCCTGGATCTATTTCGTGATCTCAATACAGTAAAACCTCGTTACAACGAACACCGTTATAACGAATTTTCAATACAACGAACGAAAATTGATTTTTTGTCTGGCCCGTCTGCCATAAGGTCCTATGTTGAGAGACTCTCGATACAGCGAATTTTCGTTACAACGAACGGATTTTCCCGGTCCCGTGGGGTTCGTTGTAACGAGGTTTTACTGTAATTTCCGAGAAAACGCCTCGATCGAGGCGTCGGGATCATCGTCGTCTTGCTCCGAATCACGCGGTTCATCCGCATGCTTGGTGTCCAGCATGAACTCCTCCAGCTCTCCCGCAATGGTTCCAATCTCGTCCGATTGGTCTAGTCGATGATCGAGGAGCGTCCGACGTTCTCAAGTCTGTATATAGATTGCACATCGCGAAACAACTGTTCTCCGCCTCGACACGTGCTTCTCCAAAATGGCGAGGAGATTTCCGACGGAAGTGTGCTTCGATGAGTCTTTGTCCAGGCGACTGAATGTAAACTGCAATGGAGACCAATTTCTGTTTGAGCGATAGTCCACAAAGGTGCACACGCTCATTACTCGAACATTCATTGTTTGTTCATCAAATGATCCATACCCCGAGAATCGATTCCGCATCCAATAATGTTGCACCTGCTTTTTGGAGTCTTGTCGAAGCTTCGGCGACGATTTTGAGCGCTGGTAGGATGATTCGTACGGTTTCCATCTCTGACTCTGATAGAGAAAAATCCTCTTCTCTGTGATCAAAGTAGCAACGTAAAGGTGTTTCTAATTCGAGGAAGCGCTCAAGCATGTCGAGGGTACTGTCCCAACGGTGACTCCGGTTGGTGAATAATTCCAGGACTTTCAAGTTATTTCGCAGGCATATGCGCTCGAATTGGTCAGACTTCGAGCCACTGTGACGCAATTCCTTGGCGATCGACCTGATCTTCTGAATCAGAGTCCAGTGACCACTATCAGAGACTTCGACCTCTTGTTGGACATCACTGGGCTCTGGAGGCTCTTCTCCCTCGCTTTCATCTCTGGCGAAATCTTCCTCGTCGATCCCGAAACGGCCGAAACCTGAGAGCTGAGCACTTGGAAGAGTCGTCTCTTTCTGGTTTTCAGAAGACCTTGCACCCTCACGAACTCTGCGTCCGTCATATCACGCTCGATTTTGTCATTGAGTACCGAGTCTGGCCAGCCAGAACAGGATTCTGATCAACGGGTGCGACATGGCTCGGAACGAAATATGAAGCACCGTTACCAGTGCGGCGATGAGCCATTGCTTAAGGAGGTTGGTCCCCGATTTTGCAAAATTTTCAGGTTCTGTAGCTGGGGATTGGGTAGTATCGCCATCAGGAAGGGCACCCTCAAGTATCCCCTCGGGAAAAAAAAGAACTTCCACAAACTTCGTCGTCTTCACTCAAATAGCGAAAAACTAGGGGTTCAGGCGAAACCGATTTCAGAAAAATCTAAGCGCACGATTTGCATGGGGTTCGTGCCGTAAGGGAAGGATGGGAGTACCCCGCTATGTATCGGAGATTAGGATCGAACTCTCATGGAATTTTCACCAGAGTTGAGATTTCCAAATTTCGAAAAAATGACATTTGTTCCTTCAAGACGCAATTTCGTCGGCGCCATTCTAGAAACCTAAGCGGAACTATCTCAAGTCTGATAGATAGCCGTAAGCCCCCGATCCCCCTCTACTCCCAAAAAAAAATCAGTGTCAATCGGCGGTTTCCTCTCTTCTGAAACCGGTTTTGAAGATCGGGCGAGATACGATTGTTGCGAGCTGAGGAAAACGCGATCAAAGTTTTGAAACCCTGTAGGTCGCTCATAAGTGCACCGATTTCGTTCAAATAAGTTGCAATGAGCTCGTAAGAGAATATTCTTCCGAATCCTGGTCTAGAACTGCTTTTTAGAAGACGACGAAATTTTTCTTCCGGGGCAGGAGAACACCTCATACGAATGAATGGAAACACATTTTTCCCACGTAAGCTTGAAAAAAATATTGTAGCTTGTACAGTGTTGGATCCGATGAAGTGGTCGTGCGCTACGAATAATGAGCCTCTCTTACAGTTACGACAGAGCGCTCTTTGCATCAGAGTAGGCCAAAAAGTTCGATGCACGACGAGGCATCCTTGATCTCTTCACTGTGTTCGTCCGTCGAGCTTGAGTCACAGTCTTCGTCTTTGTCTGGGATTTCCAAGCAATCGGTGGTTTCGATGTTTTAGAACAAGCTTAGATTTTTCAGTCTGGTGCCTTCACCGCGCAGTCCGGGATGATTTGGTGACACATTCTCTTTGTCAGCATGACTGTGGCAAGTGGGCACGAGAAACATCGATTGAAAAATGCGTTCCTCCGCTGCTCATTCGGCTTCAAAATTTCTCGTGTGCGTTCTCGAGGGTCCTCTCTTCCAGAATATACATAGAACAGAAATTCCTCAGGGGTGACCAAAATATCGATTTTTTCGGGGACCAACCTCCTTAAATTCGGCCGTAATTTTGACTACGGATGCACGTGAAGTCTGACCCGTAGAATCTTCTTTCTCGTGCCGGGCAAGATGCTTTCTCATAGCCGTAGCGCTGCTGTGGTAACTGGTTACAACGTAGTCGCACCGCTTGCACTGCGCCGTGGCCTTGCGACCCTCGCTGATGATGTAGTGCTGCCTGACCTGCCGATCAGGAACAAACGGGACCGTGAGCAGAGTCGGTAGAATAGAGATTGGAAGCCAGGGAATTCCCAGGAGACTCATGCTCATCCATCGTATGGCAGGAGCTACAATGTCACAGAGAGATGAGAGTGTATGGTGCCCTCTAACGCTCAAATAATTTGGGGTGTCTGGGATCTGAGGAGGGCAGTGGGATAAGGTTGCGGACTTAGGATGATTCCATCAAGTTATTTACGACAACCTCTGAGCTCCGTATGCCTAAAATAAATTCCATTCGCAATCTAGGGGTTTATCTGGTGACGAAACTTACTCAATTCGGCTGTATCTGAGTTTGACGGGGACTCAGTCTCTTCCACCTCAACATCTGAATCACGAGGGAGGTACCAGAACTGTTAAGAACCGATTAGGTCAAGCGAGTGTGGATCTCGTTGGTCCCACCGGGGAATGAAAAACGGCTGATGAGTTCCGTCCAGGTGGGCCCCTGTTTCCGAGTAATGGCACCCTCGAAAATCTGGGTTTTTGAGGCTCTTGGATTCATTCGCCCGCTGAAATCGGCCGTAAATTCGCATCGGGATGAGCGAGAGGCGAGAAGGATCAATTTTGCGCCATACTGTAGGTATTTTCATTCGCTTCAAAATTACGTAAGATTGAACTCTCCAGCTCGTCCTGTTGAGATCCTAGGGCCGTTTGAAGTCGGAAGATAAAGAGTCTGGATTCCGCTGCAGAAATCGCCGAGTTGAATCCAAATACCAGTCCAGAAAGTGTTTCAAATGAATGTTCGCATCGGGTGATTTCGTGGGTCGCTTACAGAGCAGAGAATTCACGCCAGTATCCCTCAGTTCCACTCAGCGTCCTGGGATTGATTGTTACATCTTTCGGCATATAACACTGACTCATGACAGTTTTATCTCGGCAACGTCCGTTATCAAAAAAGGCAGTTCCTCGCGCTTTAGCGGAATGTGAACAACCATTGCTTCACGTAATCAGTAGCTACAGAAATTCCGCGGAAGATTCAGCACAGCAATTACTGTTGAATATCATGCTCCGCTAATGACTCCTATTACTTCCCGAACATCATTCAAAAGCAGCATCTGATTCTTCGGATTTACAGCACGCCCGTACCGCTAAACTGAAGTGGTTCACTGCATACTCGTATACATACATAGACGTTTACTTGTCGTGTATGAGCCCAATTATTGTTGTTTTTGGTCTGTTAGAGTAACGAACGTAACATTCCCGGGATCATTTCTGCGAGCGAGCCAGCTTTACGATTGAGGAAGCGTCCTGCGAATTTAGTTCGTCGCAAAACATCTGCGAGCGTCGGATCTCGATGGTTTTTGAGGTCTCCCACAACTATAGTAGCCTCTGACGCTCGAGTTAGCAGAGTGTACGAAGCTTTGGAATGTTGATAACATTCTGCATGTAAAACATCGATCAACGGAATGATTAGAACGATGATGTTCTCACAATTCAGGACCTCGATCGGTCCCGACCTCAATTTGTTTCCAAGGTTCGTGGCAAACTTTTTGCTCAAGGACTGTATCTCCGGTGCCTTGGCGGAGCTCGGTATGAGGAAGTGCACCTTTGGGAGAACTTTGAGGCAGGCCTGTGTGATCCGTTCGAGGATGAGCTCTCTCCGAGGTTGTCCGTCGATGTCGATAATGGTCAGAGGTGACAGCTTGTGTTTCGGGAGATAACGATGGGAGTTTTTCAGCGGCGAGGCTGAGGGTCGCGGAGGTTGCGCGGAGAGGTTGCGGCCATGGCCGACTCTGACGATTTCCCCGGCATTCGCCGTAAGTAGAAGATGGGAACCATGGACACCATCTCCGAGGAAGACGGCCGGGAACGAGATTCGAACCAAAGACCTGCCGCTCGCGAAACGTTAACATGGCTATGCAAATCCGCACATAACATGCAGACCGCTCAGACCACTCGGCTATCGCGTCGGTTCTACGAAGCGGGGACCGCAGACAATAATTCCTCGTCAAACAAAATCGTTTATTGAAATGCTTGCGGCAGCATTTCACGAATTCCGAGGGCACGAAGGGATGTTTTTCATTGAGCGGCCTGTGCCTTACAGCATTCTTAAGAAAGTCGTTTTGATTTGTGCCACTGAACATGATGAGTCGCTGACAGTTCATCTGCCTCATGGGGAGGAGATCACTCAGTAGGCATTGTTGCGCTTGATCAATCATGACCACCGAAATTTTGGACTGTCCAGACGGTTCCTGATGATGAGAATACCGATGTTTGTGAGTTCGCCGTAAGCAAACCGACCCTGACGATTATCGGGATGGCGTATCGATTATGCCCATTATGCTCCACCGCTCACAAACTCACTGAAAGTCCGGCCGATGATGTTCGTCTCAATATCGGCTGCGGAACAGATCAAGATACTTGAGTTTTCCAAAACGTTCGTAGCTCCCGCTGCCGCGTTCAAGCGGCCGGTGTGCTGTTTGAGCTGTTCCATCAGAACATCGCGCTCTTTCACAACACTGCACAGCGCAGTTTCTTGCTCAGATATCTCGGATAGTCGCCTGCAAGAAGGAGTGTTGATAGGACTCTTCATAATCTCTCCAGCTGATGGGGGAGATACCCCAGAGTGCATCATTTCCTTGATTCCTCATCCAAACCCAGACTATCCCCCCAGTAACGAAACCGCGGGGACGGAAGCATCTAATGACGGCCCGCCGAAGAGCGACTTATTCAAATCCAGATCGCGAGTCGGCAACGAAGGGAAGCGCTAGAGGCCGGCTCTGAGGAGATTGGGATAGCGGGAAAGATGATCTCCTGACAGGGCAATCTTAGAGCCAGTCCTCTACAGCTCCAGGGCGACTCATCCTGGTTAAGAATAATCTCAAATCGTTCTGGTTATGGTTATGGTTATGGTTATGGCTTTTGTGCGTCTCATCCGAAGATGACCCTTTCACTCCAGGGGCGAGCAAGCTCTGCGGACGCCGGTCACAGTTTTTGGGAGAGTGGACACCGTTGAACCCACTCTCGACTGACGCCTAATCGTGTCAGTCGATGCACACCTTGGACGCGCTCATGCACCTGATGCACGTCACATGTGATGCATCCCGGCAGCAGTCGAGATTCGAACCGCCGCCATCGAGTTTTTGGTTACGGGATATGCACTGACAATCGGTCGTTTGATCCCTTTTTCGGACACACGGGTTGAATCAACTCCAACCAACGGTGCCTAGGTGAGGGGGAGGTCCTTGCGGACACAACCCGACACCAGAGGGAACGATCCGAAATAGTCATCTGTGCTCCTCGACCCCAAATCTCAGCCCCGCCGAAGCACGGTTACAGTCCCATGCCAAGGGGACCGGCTGTTTAGAATGAGGGTGTCTTCTGATAGAAGTAATCATCTGATTTACACTCGTTTTTCGGACACGTTCTATCCGGGTAAACCCGGAAACCGAAGTTTCCAGCTACGTATCTGATGTACTGACCTCCTTGTCACTGACTTGGGTGATGCACACCGCTCCAGACGGATTCTAAGGTCAGCGATTCGTTTCTTCTGCTCGTGGATTGCTTTGTCTTTTCTGTTGATTTCGTGCTCCAAGATTGCATTCCGTCTTTCTTCAAATAATGTCGTCAAACAGATTTTGCGTATTCGTTGATAGTTGGAGTCCGCTACTCTGCAGATGCTTAGCGGCTTGCCGTTCGGTAGCTTCAGCTGCTTCCGTTCGATGCGTTCTGTAAGGCAACATCATGCCACTGTTCAGGACTGCACTTGCGTACGACACTCCAGTAAATTGTCCAAGTAGCGGGATAGATGTATCGAAGGATACGTAGGAAGGTAGATCCTATTCTCACCCAGGACGGTGTGGGCCATCAAATCGGCTGCGCTTGACCATTTACAGAGTATTAAAAGAGTCTCATCAGGCTTCGCGTAGGCACATTCGAATGCTGTCTCCACCAGGACGGCTGTCTTTCCGGTTCCTGCCTCGCCGTCTACCAACATCGTCGAGACGGTCGTTACTGGAGTCGTCACAAGCGAGAGTGCCGACCACACTACTGAAGTTTGTTCCGACGTGAGCATTGAGCAGTGAGTGATCCGACCCTGCAGTTCGGGGTATACTTGAGGACTCGGCAAGTCTTCCGGACTCATAACTGTGAAACTGACTGGGAGTTCGCACAGCTTGAGCGACGATTGCTGCCCTCCTCGTATGACTCTGCTGTCGCTTCCTCCACACAGACTTGACTCGAGATATACACTGAACAGCTGCTAGATACCACATTGTGAACTGCTAAGGAATCTACGTCGCCAGTCAGGAGGTCCCACAGGCGCATGTTCTTCCTGAGCCTCTCACATCCCAGAAGTCTGTAGGGATGGTTCACAACGTAGCAATGACCGTCGGCCCCTTGGCCATCCAGAAGAAATCTGCACGGGAAATAACGTCGACAATCCGGCATGCCTTCATTGGCCGCTCTCGTGGGGCGTGCACAAGGCTGGAGGCCGGGCTTACCGAGGTCTTTCCAATCTTTCAAGCTGATGATCGTAACATCTGCCGCGGTATCCATCCTCATCCGTAAATTCTTGCCATCGATAAATATGTTCTTGAGTATTTTGCTGACGCCGCTAGCCTGGAAACCTTGGATCTCGATCGCGTTGACCCGAGCCTTGCCACGTCTGCCGTGGTAGCCTCCCTTCTGATCGGGTTTCTTGTGTGCAGGGCTTGGTTTTCCCTTCTTGAAGCAGACGGACTCGATGTGACCCTCCTTCCCGCAGCAGCGGCAGGTTTGCTCACGAAACGGACATGCATCTCGGAAATGAGGTTTTCCGCAGGCGCGGCAAGGGCGCGGAGGCTCTTCTGAAGTAATCTTGTGAACCGAAGTCGAACTCGCTCCTTCGATTGCCTTGGACGTACTTTGCAGTCGCGTGAAATTTTTTACGTGCTGATGGAGCTGCCGCTGCGTGCAATTTGGATTATCCTCAACGTATAGGAGGGCTGATTTGCGAACGTCATTGAACTGACTCCCATGGAGTCCACAGATCCAGTCCAAGCACTTCATTTGGTCCGGCGTCACTTTTGACATGTCCGAGAGTTCGTGTCGTTGGTTCACTCACCCCGTGTAATCATCAAACGTGTCCTTGGTGAGGGAACTGGTACCGTCGGGCGAACTGAGGACCTCTATGACCGAACAATTCTTTTAGCGTAGAGATCAGCTCGTCACACTTGAGTTCAGAATAGCTACGAGGCAGAATGTGAGCGTCGAATTTCTGGAACGCATCTTGGTCTAGTTTTTGGACGATCGAACGGACTTCGGACGGTTCGTCCAACGCTGCCCCATCCGTCTTCAGAGCACTATCATTCCTCTTGAACCAAAGTTCGACTGTGAGTCCGGTCTCTGGATCATATTTGAAGCTTGCGATGCGGTCGTGGAGTGTCTTCATCACGGTGGCTTGTGGGTTTTGCGTTGATGACGACGCCGACTCCACCACAGGGGCTCGTATTTCCTTCATAATGCGTATGAACATATCTTCCATATCCTGGGCACTGGGCATCCTCGGCGCCACTGAAGTAACTCATAGTACGAGCCGTAAAGACACGTCGTTATCGTGCGGGAGAAATTGACATCTCTACGAGGCGAGTTGCCTTCTTATTAGCTATCGATGGACGCAACCTTTCTCGGTACTTTGGATAACCGAGGGGTTATCACAACCGTTGCGAGGAAGCTGGGCATCAATGCTTCAGTTCTCTTTCTTCGTCCCCCGCAACCCCCTCTCTCCAAACCATTGAACTCCGAGCCAATTTGTTTCAGAGGAAATCAAGAAAAATAAGTAGAGGGGCGGCATTTCCGAAGTTGGGCGATCCCGCCCTGGGCGGCACTAGGCAGTTGCACGCCACTGCTCGCAGTGTGTGTCCGATCCGTGGAAAATTCGACCAAAACTCACCGAATCCTGGCGCTATTCAGGAAAAATCGATTAGCAGAAGCACAACGAACATGGCGCTGTCCATTTTCATCAAAATCTAACTCCTTAGGTTATGAAGTAACTCCCGACGAAACCACGACAGAACGAGCGGATTTCCCATGGAAAATTGAATTTCAGAACTCCTCTCATGGATCCAACACCGCAACAATGAAGTCCAGGTTGTACGGTTCCACACCCTACATGTCAAAAGGACACAGTCGGTGGTAACCGCTCGGAGACATGAGGTGTAGAGCAGAGGGAACGCAGAGCAACCTGCGGCTCCGGTGTACAAAGGTCACTGGAAGAACCTGGAACTCCACCTATTGGGATTGTGAAGCCAACGAGGAAGATATTTGTTGCTTCCATGGCGCCGCGGGTTGCTCTCCGAGCAGAGAGAGACCATTCGGCATCCTCGAATGTACCGTCCTTACAATTAAGGTTTCGGACAGTTGATGCTGTCATTGCGCTTTCCCGGGACCCCCGACGGTAGTGTGACGTACACTACCTCTGATGATTTTTAACTTCTGATTGATTACTCAGAGATCTGAGCTGCGTTCGAGCTACAAGATACGGCAAAAGTGCGTCTCTGATTCTCTGCGTAGCCTGACAAACAAATTATATCGGTAACTCCATCACCGAAACGCGGAATCGTCAGACTTATTATCCATTGATTGATTGATTGATGGCAACGACGCGGCCATCCATATGAATACAGGCTCGAATGAAACTGAACAATGGCAGTAGTACAACGACGAAGAGCATAGTCCTTGCCTGTCGTCTAGGGCTAGAATAACCACAGATTGCGCCTACACGTTATGGGCCCAAAGCTATCGGTATACTGAGTCTCGTGCGTTTCCATCCCGCTTGAGAGGACGGGATTTTAAAAAAAAATGGATCTAGCGAAGCACGTGAGTCCCCTCGCCAGTGAGTCAGATTGGCCGCTCTTGAAACGCAAGATACGTGACTTGCTTGATTATCATGAAGGTTGCCTCGAAGTCATTGACGGCAAGTTGGTGAAGCCAAAGCTACCCGCGGAGTTTGCTTCTGCAGAGGACATGGAAGAATACCAGGCGAAGTGTGCGAATTCAAGGAAGGCGAACAGCTTCTCGAAGACGCTGATTTCAAGCGCGATTACTGATGCAGCATATCAGAAGATCATGTAAAAAGACACGACAAAGGAGGCGTGGAATGCTCTCAAGAAGCTCTACGAGGCATCATCGAGGGATCAACTCTTCAAAATATGCACAGAGTTCTTTGCCTTCGATTGCACGTTTAATGGAGACGTGTCAACGCATGGAGCTAAGCTATGTATCAGGTCTACAGGGTGTGTCCTTCAAGCTGCAACATTTTCGTCCTGTCCGCATTTCAGTCCATATCTTGGCCAATTCTTGTCAGATCGGGGCGATCGTTCATTTGATCGATACCCTTTGCGAGACGCGTCTCTTTGGATTTGGTTGAGAATTGCGATCTCCAGAGCCAGTTTTTCTCATTCTGAGATCGTTCCCAAGATGGAGCAACCGGTTCTCGATAGGCGGTGACCCCATGCGAAGATCCTTCTCCGCCGCTTTCTTCCTCGAACGACCGGTTCGGACACCCCACGGTTTCAGGATCACTGCCTATGGTTGTGACCGTGTTGGTCATCGTCCACAACATTGCTCTCCCTCTGCAGTTTCGCACTTATTCTTTGCAATCATTGACTGCTCCGGTTGGGGTCCGACAACAGTGAACTCAGCACGGACACATCACGCCAGTGAACTCGCCCAACTTTGAAGCAAGTTTGCATCAAGGTACAAACATGTCATGAGTCTGCAAGGAGATTGAGAGGAGCGCTCAAGCTGATGAAAATCTTAGCCGCAGTGCTCGTGGGTGAACAATATTTCTGCTTTTAGAATAAGAAGCCAACACACACAAACTGGAGGGTTTTCGAGCATGGGAAGACCCTCTCAATTTTTCTGAGGTGAGGTAGTATCGTTACAAGGATTGTCTATGACAGTGGTTCCCAAACTTTTCTTGCCGACGCCCCACCTGTTAAGAGTCCTGGTAGACGCGCCTCACCGTATGCATGGGCCGGGCAACCTTTCGCCTCGCAGAGCTGCTCTCGAGTTCCGGGACGGATGAACGGATGGGCCGATTATCCGGCGGACCGATTGCGCGGATTTTACTGTGTGCATCTGAATCGTATGAGTCTGCTCCATGAACTTACGCAGGAAGAATCATACTTCATCGCGTATTTCAGAGAAAAACCGGAGCTACGCCAATATGGCGCCCGGAGCTACTGGTAGCTGAAAATTCACGAAGCGCTTAAGACTATTCTATGATGTGGGCTATTTCTGCACAGAAGTCGAAATGCACGAAGTCTCGCCGTCCGTGTGCGGTTTCCCGCATTTGGTAGTAGGAAAAGTGAGAAGACGCCCGCAGCAACTTATCGATAGATCTCGTCGCGGCCTTGCAAACTCCCAACCCCATTCATAGGAAATCATGACACTCACGATGCGAACTGACAACGCAAAGATGGACCGCAAGGTCTCTCGAACGGGTCGTGAATAACGAGCCAGGGAAACTCGAGGGCCTTTGAGTTGCGCCCTTGCCTTCGAATTGCGAGCCTCATCCGAGTTGCGCCATATTTGCCCATCATCCGTTGTATGGTAGTCCCAACCTTTCGCGCTGATCGAGAAATTGGATGAAGTTCGAACCGTTCGGCAATGTCATTCCGAATTCTTTTCCTCCGGATAAATTCTCGCGCCTCACCAGAAAAGTCTCCGCGCCTCACAGTTTGGGAACCGCTGGTCTATGAGCCTTGTTGATCCCCAGTTGTTGATCCCAGAAACTGGGAGAATCCCAGCTCTAACGTACGTAAGAATATGGAAAGAGCGAGTTTTCCTGGAGCATTCAGCGCATTGGCTTCGGGACATTTCTGATCGCAAAAGCATAATAACATGACTAGGGCTGGGGTTTCTATGAAATGCATATTTTTTTTTGCATATTTGCATATTCCGCTGTTCTCTGCAAATTTTGCTGTTTTCTGCAACTTTCGTGCATTTCATCGTTGATTTTTGCATGCAAAACCCAATTTTAGGGAAAGTTGCGCGGTCTCTCAGCGAGGAATTCTTTTCTCGATTGCGAAAACGTAAAAGCGGTGGAGTACTACGCACAAAACGTTGAGCAGCTGAAAACGTCCGTCTGTGGGGAATCGGATGGAGAAAACTCCTGATGGAACCTGAATGCCGCGGTGTTTGGCGAACGCCCCGGCGGCGCCAGAGAGCAATATCACCGTTCGCTTCAGGTGCGACCACAGTGCTGATGTGTCCCTGACTGATGAAGACACGGGGAACGGTCAAATCGTCTTCACTCGGACCACACCTCGCATCCACAACCTGAGCCGCGGGCCCCAAAGCTGGTCTTTTCCACTTGACCGAGACCGTTTCTTTGTCAGGCGATCTCGCCGCCTGGCCGTTTCGAGGCTTGGCCGGATGCCGCGAGCGCCGATTGCAAGACTCGAGGAGGAATGCAGCGCAGAGCTGGATTGCCTCTTCGTATCGAGCGCCGGTCGCCCAACATGGTTTCTCTCCTCGGGTTCGTCCCGAATATTTTCGAGTTGAAGACATTGGAAATTGGTGGGGTGAAATCAACGATCCCAAATGCTCACTAGCTCAGGGCAAGCTCTAGTTGCTGCTTAGGCACAAAGCAGGCACGGATTTCAACAGGACCCACGCGAGTACTGGATGAACAGTGAACAGTAGTTTATTGAAAGTCAGAACAGGGTTCATGAAGCGAGTCTATGGTCTACGAGAAAGGGCAATACGTCTACCCAGACCAGCCGTACGGGTGGTGATGGGTTCTAGATACAGAACGAGCTGGGTCGATGGGTGCTGATAATATTGACCTAGTCTGACGCTTTGCGCCCCCGATCCGTCAGTGCGATCATGGGAGATTCAAATAGGAGCACACATCGATCACCCGTTCTGATATTCGAGTTTCTACGATCTGTTTGTCAGCAGAATATTTGTTCGGGGTTTCTGTTTCAACAGAAATCAGGTCCTATCTCACTCACCGATTGCCTGAAGGTTGTTTCGCAAACCCGGGAAGCTCGGAAAACCTGCTCCGCAGGTTCCTACCGCTCGGTTACAGCTTCGTTCCACCGGTACACATGTTTACGACGCTCCCTGAGTTTCGTTGTCTATACCAGGGGCTTTCCTCTGATTCTGCCTCTCGAAGTTCTTGGGGAGACCTCAGGTCGTCCGCGGGCCCTTCACCTGCAACTGTATTCTCGAATTTGCGACTGAAGATTCGCAAGCTTCATTGAAAATCAGGGCTTTTACCCTAGCACTTCTTTCCTTCAAATGATCTGAAGCTCGGAACAAAACAGGCCTCACTTTCGAGAAATCTCCAGCCTCTGAGACTGCAGTCTCATCGCACAGCGAGAGCCTGCTGGCAAATAATACAGAAAATTCTCAGATGTACCAGGGTTTGCTACGACTGGTGCTCCTCAGGGAACAGTGCTCGGTAGCCTCCTGTTTTCATTCTTTGTTGATCAGGCACAATGTATCCTAAGTGATAGCGTTGAGTTCTACATCTTCGCTGATAACATCAAGATTATCCGGGTTATCCGTGATGTCTGAGACTGCCTCGCTCTCCAGGGCGTCCTCGAAGATTTTCAGCTGTGGTCCGCACGCATGGGCCTTGTCCTCTCTGCCGGCAAATGTGGTGTCATGCGATTCGGATGCAAAACCCCCCCATTTGCGTACTCGATCGGTTCGGTTGGCCTGTCGAATCTTGACGTTGTGAGGGATCTCGGTGTCCAGTTGTCTCCCAGCCTTACTTTCCGTGAACACTCAGTCCTTGTTGCTGAGAAGTGTTCTCCCATCTGCGCATGGATCTTCCGCGCCTTCAGTGTCAAAAATGCAACCTTATACCTCAAACTTTACGGAACCTACGTCGTACCGCTCCTTGTCTACTGCTGCTCCGTATGGTATCCCGCGTTCAGATGCGATCTTGATCGCCTTGAACGAGTCCAGAAGGAATTTCTCAGTCGCGTCGAACGTCGTTGTGACACTCCGGTCGCCCTGTTCAACATTCCATCGATTTCTGCGCGGATTACGGGACTTGATCTCCGCTACCTCCGGAAGCTGGTCAGAAATGAGGCTCTCTTCGATGAGCTATTCGAACTCAGACACGCGCGGACGCGTCGTGGCTTCAAGTTTCACCCTAGATGGTTTGCGCACCCTGCCCGCATTCACCACTTATATCCGTGGCGTGTCAGCTCCGTGATAATTCCTGTACATAATCTCCATTCTTGTCTGACATGTATAGGACAACCCCTTCCCGTCTTGATAATAAATAGATGGTGTTCACAGTAAAAAGGATTCGGAGATCTACCTACTCTTGTGCGATGATCGATAAGACGACCATCGTTGAAGTCACGCTCCTCTCATACTACACCGCGGTGCACCGGGATTGCATACAGAGCTAATGCCTTGCGTGGCTGCTCAGTCAATCAAGATTCAAGATTCAATATCACCTTTATTCACAAAGGCAGTGGGGGAAATTAAGAGTGAACATAAAATGTAAACAAGATCAACAATCTCAAACAGTTCTCAAGCCTTTCTGATTGTGAGATACGTGTTGTGATCCGATACTCAGAGCCGGATTTACTATTAGGCTACTGAGGCTATAGCCTTAGGCGGCAAATTTTTGATAGGCGGCAAATTTTGATAGGCGGTGGATTTCGCCTCGCTGTCTCATGGAAATGTGCAGCCTTATTTGACCCAAGTTCTCTCCGGCGCCGCACAGAGAGATTCGGCCATTTTGGGAGGAAAAAATTATTTTTCCGCTATTTTTCTGTCAGTTACCTCTGGAACTTGTGAGGAACACGAAGAAGGAGGAAAAATCAAGAACGTCGGAATCCGTGGTGCGCCAGGGACGGTTTTCGATATTTTCGGAATATACCCCAAAGTCCCGCGTATAACGGACCCTTTTCCTGACCATCAAAGGGTTCAGATCTCTGCCCAACTGATGGAAAATGTATGTTCTGGGACTTCGTCATGGTAGATCTCTTGTGGATGAACTATGTGGAATTTTCGGAGCACAAATTTTCCATCTGTCACGGAGAGTTCTGGACCCTTCTGTGGTCAGAAAAATGGTCCGATATACCGGGGACTTCAGGGTGATTGCGCAAAAATCATTTTGGATTGTTCTCAACGAGGTTCATTTCCTTCTCCTTCTCTCGTGCGATGGAGAGCGGCCATCAGGTTATTGAATAAACTAGCCTCGCTCGCCTTCCTCATTGGTCTCTGCCATGAGGAATCCATTCAAGCCATCTTCGTCATCTGAAGGAGCGTTTAGGGACGTGGAGCCAGAATTATCAGCCGAAAGCCCGTTGGATCCAGAAAACTCGGAGTTGGGAAGCAATAGATTTCGGGATCGCCGACAATCCGAAGTAGCCCTTCCCTTTCCCCGACCCGCGAGCGACCGCTCGTTGCGGATTTCGGGGCGACAGAATTAGGCAAGGAGCGAGGCTGAGGCAGACATAGGGAGAGAAGGGGCAAAGCCTGCTGTTTCTGACAAAAAGGCAAGGCTGGAGAAATTCTCGTGCGGTGTAAAACACTTTTCGTACGAAGTTTACAGGATAAGGATCTAAGAGTGCCCTCTGCACCAAGAAGAGTCGCGTCCAGTACTTTTCGTTGAGCGCTATTGGGACCTCTGAAATCACCAACCCGGACGACCTAGATTTCTAACCCTTCACAGAAAGTGCTCCGAATTTTTTTGGGCGGGTTTGCGCGCCCCCATTGAGATACAGCGGAAAGGTGAGGGGATGGTTTTTGCTTAGGTTTTGTGTCGCCTGAGGCCACCTAGCAAAACTTCCGCGCGTGCTGAAGATTGCCAAAATCAGTGAATTTTCACTTCTTTTCGTAAGGCCAATAGAACGGCTGGGGAGTAGAACTTCGATCTCTTCTCGCTTACGAAATGATGTGTCACCATCGGATTAAACTTTTTAGTTCGGGCGAGTCCGCTTGCTTGTGTTCTGGATGAGTTTGGAACGGTCCGCGTAATGGAACAAAAAGAGACGTCGATTTCCGGATCGAAATGCACTAACTCTGAACTTCTCCAGAGACGGAAGAAGCCAGCATAATCAAACGGGACCTCGGGAAACGCACATCTCCAGCACCCCTCAAGATGGTGCAAGGATGATCTTGTGCCCCACACCTCAAGGAAAAAACCTGTGAACGCCCGTGCTCAGGTCCACCCTCTCCGAGGAACCTCTTCCCGGTTCAATGCTCATGATAGGCGGCGTTTCGGACTAGCCTTAGGCGGCAGAATCCTAAATCCGGCTCTGCCGATACTTGCTGCTTGTGAGAGCGGAATGGTTCATCGGTGAATTTCGAGGACGTAGATACCAAAGAGCAGGGTGCACAGGAAAGCCCGCTCTGTATCTCCCGGTAGAGGAGGGAACCGACGCGGTCAAGCTCCAATTTGAATAATCGATTTGCAGCATCTGTTCGTCTTGTGGTAGAAACAAACTTCCGCCATCCCAGCAATTTCATGGTTGATCCTGTCGAATGCCCCTCCCTGAGATATTCAAGGTCATTGCTGCCAGAGAGGTCTCCTAAACTCCGTGTAAACTGGGGTTCGGTTTCATAAAACTCACGCTTTCAAACCGATACTTCCGGAGATTTGCTTAGAATCGTTGGAAAACCTCGGGGCTCATGCCCGCTAGGGCATTCTTCCGCTTCCCTGCTCACATCAGTGGCGTATCCAGGATTTTGTTTTGGGGGGGGGGGGGGCAACCATATGTTATGGGTGGGGCGATTCGACACTCCGGTCTCAGAGGTATAGGACTTTAACATGGGAAGGAAAAATTATGGAGGGGTCGCCCCATCGCCCCTCCTTTCCAGTATACGCTCGATGCCCCTGCTTGAGTTTCTTGACCGAGCAAGCTTGTGAGGAGGTTCGGCGTAATCAGCATTATTCCCCCAGATCGCTGCCACTTCCTCAACAGGCACTTCCGTAACTCCCGTGTGGGCTCTTCATGTCGGTCTATTTCATAGTAATTTCAAGCTTCTTTATCATGAATCAAGTATATCAGGTTGTTGTATACATACATGAACTTTCACTTGTCTTGTATTAGTCTTATGATTGGTTTTTTAGGTCTCTTAGAGTGAAGATCGTATCCTTCTTGGCCTTACTTCTATGAGCGAGCCTACTCCACGATCAAGGAAGCGTCCCGCAAATTTCGTTTGCCGCAGAAGATCCGCGGGCCTCGGATCTCGGTTGTTTCTAAGGTATCCTACAATGATACATATACGACAACCTCTGAGCTCCGTATGCCTAAAATAAATTCCATTCGCAATCTAGGGGTTTGTCTGGTGACGAAACTTACTCAATTCGGCTGTATCTGAGTTTGACGGGGACTCAGTCTCTTCCACCTCAACATCTGAATCACGAGGGAGGTACCAGAACTGTTAAGAACCGATTAGGTCAGGCGAGTGTGGATCTCGTTGGTCCCACCGAGGGATGAAAAACGGCTGACGAGCTCCGTCCAGGTGGGCCCCTGTTTCCGAGTAATGGCACCCTCGAAAATCGGGGTTTTTGAGGCTCTTGGATTCATTCGCCCGCTGAAATCGGCCGTGAATTCGCATCGGGATGAGCGAGAGGCGAGAAGGATCAATTTTGCGCCATACTGTAGGTATTTTCATTCGCTTCAAAATTACGTAAGATTGAACTCTCCAGCTCGTCCTGTTGAGATCCTAGGGCCGTTTGTAGTCGGAAGATAAAGAGTCTGGATTCCGCTGCAGAAATCGCCGAGTTGAATCCAAATACCAGTCCAGAAAGTGTTCCAAATGAATGTTCGCATCGGGTGATTTCGTGGGTCGCTTACAGAGCAGAGAATTCACGCCAGTATCCCTCAGTTCCACTCAGCGTCCTGGGATTGATTGTTACATCTTTCGGCATATAACACTGACTCATGACAGTTTTATCTCGGCAACGTTCGTTATCAAAAAAGGCAGTTCCTCGCGCTTTAGCGGAATGTGAACAACCATTGCTTCACGTAATCAGTAGCTACAGAAATTCCGCGGAAGATTCAGCACAGCAATTACTGTTGAATATCATGCTCCGCTAATGACTCCTATTACTTCCCGAACATCATTCAAAAGCAGCATCTGATTCTTCGGATTTACAGCACGCCCGCACCGCTAAACTAAAGTGGTTCACTGCATACTCGTATACATACATAGACGTTTACTTGTCGTGTTTGAGTCCAATTATTGTTGTTTTTGGTCTGTTGGAGTAACGAACGTAACATTCCCGGGGTCATTTCTGCGAGCGAGCCAGCTTTACGATTGAGGAAGCGTCCTGCGAATTTAGTTCGTCGCAAAACATCTGCGAGCGTCGGATCTCGATGGTTTTTGAGGTCTCCCAAAACTATAGTAGCCTCTGACGCTCGAGTTAGCAGAGTGTACAAAGCTTCGGAATGTTGATAACATTCTGCATGTAAAGCATCGCTTAACGGTATAATGAGAACAATAATGGTCTCGGAGTTCAGGACCTTTATGGGTCCCGCTCGCAATTTGCTTCTAAGGTTCGTGGCAAACTTCTGCGGGGTTGCGGCCATGGCCGACTTTGACGATTTCCCCGGCATTCGCCGTAAGTAGAAGATGGGAACCATGGAAACCATCTCCGAGGAAGACGGCCAGGAACGAGATTCGAACCAACGACCTGCCGCTCGCGAAACGTCAACATGGCTACGCAAATCTGCACATGACATGCAGACCGCTTAGACCACTCGGCTATCGCGTCGGTTCTACGAAGCGGGGACCGCAGACGATAAGTCCTCGTCAAACAAAATCGTTTATTGAAATGCTTGCGGCAGCATTTCACGAATTCCGAGGGCACAAAGGGATGTTTTTCATTGAGCGGCCTGTGCCTTACAGCATTCTTGAGAAAGTCGTTTTGATTTGTGCCACTGAACATGATGAGTCGCTGACAGTTCATCTGCCTCATGGGGGGGAGATCACTCAGTAGGCATTGTTGCGCTTGATCAATCATGACCACCGAAATTTTTGCCTGTCCGGACGGTCCTGAGGCTGGGAATACCGATGTTTGTGAGTTCGCCGTGAGCAAACCGACCCTGTCGATTATCGGGATGGCGTATCGATAATGCCCATTATGCTCCACCGCTCACAAACTCACTGAGAGCCTGGCCGATGATGTTCGTCTCAATATCGGCTGCGGAACAGATCAAGATACTTGAGTTTTCCAAAACGTTCGTAGCTCCCGCTGCCGCGTTCAAGCGGCCGGTGTGCTGTTTGAGCTGTTCCATCAGAACATCGCGCTCTTTCACAACACTGCACAGCGCAGTTTCTTGCTCAGATATCTCGGATAGTCGCCTGCAAGAAGGAGTGTTGATAGGACTCTTCATCATCTCTCCAGCTGATGGGGGAGATACCCCAGAGTGCATCATTTCCCTGATTCCTCATCCAAACCCAGACTATCCCCCCAGTAACGAAACCGCGGGGACGGAAGCATCTAATGACGGCCCGCCGAAGAGCGACTTATTCAAATCCAGATCGCGAGTCGGCAACGAAGGGAAGCGCTAGAGGCCGGTTCTGAGCAGATTGGGAAAGCGGGAAAGATGATCTCCTGACAGGGCAATCTTAGAGCCAGTCCTCTACAGCTCCAGGGCGACTCATCCTGGTTAAGAATAATCTCAAATCGTTCTGTTCAGAACGAGGGTGTCTCCTGGTAGAAGTGAGCATCTGATTTACACTCGTTTTTCGGACACGTTCTATCCGGGTAAACCCGGAAACCGAAGTTTCCAGCTACGTATCTGATGTACTGACCTCCTTGTCACTGACTTGGGTGATGCACACCGTTCCAGACGGATTCTAAGGTCAGCGAGTACTGGATGAACAGTGAACAGTAGTTTATTGAAAGTCAGAACAGGGTTCATGAAGCGAGTCTATGGTCTACGAGAAAGGGCTATACGTCTACCCAGAGCGGCCGTACGGGTGGTGACGGGTTCTAGATACAGAACGAGCTGGGTCGATGGGTGCTGATAATGTTGACCTAGTCTGACGCTTTGCGCCCCCGATCCGTCAGTGTGATCATGGGAGATTCAAATAGGAGCACACATCGATCACCCGTTCTGATATTCGAGTTTCTACGATCTGTTTGTCAGCAGAATATTTGTTCGGGGTTTCTGTTTCAACAGAAATCAGGTCCTATCTCACTCACCGATTGCCTGAAGGTTGTTTCACAAACCCGGGAAGCTCGGAAAACCTGCTCCGCAGGTTCCTACCGCTCGGTTACAGCTTCGTTTCACCGTTACACATGTTTACGACGCTCCCAGAGTTTCGTTGTCTATACCAGGCGCTTTCCTCTGATTCTGCCTCTCGAAGTTCTTGGGGAGACCTCAGGTCGTCCGCGGGCCCTTCACCTGCAACAGTATTCTCGAATTTGCGACTGAAGATTCGCAAGCTCCATTGAAAATCAGGGCTTTTACCCTAGCGCTTCTTTCCTTCAAATTGAAACGACACTTCATTGATATAAAGGGGGGGGGGTGTATGATTTGTTTACGCAGAATACGTTTCCGTCATTCTGATTCTCACTCAAATGATCTGAAGCTCGGAACAAAACAGGCCTTACGTTGGAGAAAACTCCCGCCTCTGAGAATGCAGTCTCATCGTACAGCGAGAGCCTGGTGGCAAATAATACAGAAGTTCTCAGATGTACCTAATTCGATGACGAAGGCCTTCACGGGAAGGCATGCCATTTTCGCGGAGATCGTGCACACGAAGCTCTCGGGGCGATTCGATACTCCGGACTCGGACTCAGCGGCAAAGGGAATGAATGAAAGGGAATGAAATCTCATTCGGTGCGCGTCTGTTTGCTACGCTGCACTGTGGGCCAAAACGCGAAAATAGGTGGAAAAAATTCATGTCGCCGATTTCGATCGCGTATGGCGCTAAATGTCGGGCGATGGCTCATATTTCGGGGGACATTTACCATACGGCTCGATCGACACTCGAAATGCGTGTCAGCAGAGGCGGATTTGCCAGTAGGCTAAGGAGGCTATAGCCTTAAGCGGCAGATTTTTGGGGGCGGAAGATTTTGAGGGGCGGCAGATTTTTGAGGGAAGGATTTTCCGAGAGCGGCAGATTTTTGCACGCTGCTTCAAGGAACCTCTCATCACAAGGAACACGATTCAGGTGGTTTCCAACAGATCTGAGATGGTGGGGCACAAAACCCCCTCTTATCCGGGTAGACCCTTTGTGTGAATCCTGCCCTCAAGATCTCTCATCGGATATCATCGAAGAGGTGTTGCATTTCGACGAGCATGCGACCGGAGGAGAGAAGAAGCACCTCAATATCCATAACAGGTGCAAATGGATACGGGAAACCGATCTAGTCGATGTTTTCCCAAATATTGATGTTGCTTCAGAAACTACAAATCTATGGCCGTGAGCAACTGCTCTTCGGAGCGTGCCTTCTCGTGCTTGGAACGCATCAAGAACTACCTGAGATCAACCATGTCAGACCGCAGACTGGACGATCTTGCCATATTAACCATACAATATCATTCGACGAAGATATCAGGGAATTTCGTGATAATAAATTCCGACGCAGAGTCACTTAACAACCTGTCGTCTCTAACCTGAGTTTACAGCGGGAGTCAGAAAGGAAAAAACGAAGAAAAAAGGGAATATTGAGAATAATTATTCATCGATGCAACTCAGACGTCGGAGAGGATTGAATTTCCCTCGTGGGATCCTCAAGCTTGACCAATTTCCGCCCTGGGGAAGAGGGGGGGCGGCGATCTGACTCAGCCTTGGGGCGGCCAATTCCTAAATCCGGCTCTGCGTGTCAGACATCTCGAAAGTTCATGTCGGGGAAGACCCCGGATCGTGGCGTCGGTCTTATTGTCAGACGGTTCCGTGTCCAGTGAGTGGAAATGTGTCAGTTCTTCCATATTAGGTAGCTTTCCAAGGCAGAAGAAGTGATTGTGGTATTTTCGGGGCGTGTGGAGTGAGGCCGAGATTTCGCTCGAAATCGAGGAGTCTCACGGGAGTGGAAAAGTAGTCTCGGCGCCTCTCGCCGTGTTGAAACTTCGCTGAGAGGTGGTCCCTGGTCTCTTCTAACCACCCCATTTCGCTCACCTTGCGCTTCGTTGTGCCGACTGAGATATGAGGCTTTTTCCAGGGTCAATCAGCCTGCCGCGACGAGACTTTTTCGAGATCTGGGTCGCGGCGGACCACGGCAGGGATCTCGAAAATCTCTCACGATGCGTCCTTGAGTTAGAGGCTATAGATATGAGCTCTGTCTCGAATTGTACCGAACTCAGAGCCGCTCTGAGCCGAGCATCGGCGGAAATCCGGAAGAGGTATGAGAAGAACTTCCGCAAGCTCGACAAATTCCTAGACAGAAACCGCGAGTGGCTGGATGAAAAACCTTTCAAAATATTTGTTTTAGCCCACTGTGCGCTGCATCTCAACAGTTAGCTCACGCTTGGTGAGAGACTTGAGAGATGAGCTTCTGACAACCTTCCAGGATTCTCCCAGAGAACCCGGCTCCCGTACATTCGTGCGAGAGAGCCAACAGCAACCTGTTGCCTCGTTTCCCTATGGTCTCTCTACGCGAGAGGAACGGTCATGATCCTGCAGAACAGCATTCATGAAACCACATGTGTATGTCGCATATTATTCAACTCGAAACTGCACAAAGATCACAGTCCTCATCACGGCGCGGCCATCATCAGTGACGTTTTCCCCTCTCCGCGCGCCTCTCTCCCTTCTGGAGCCGGCAGCCTCTCGACAGTCGGATGAGAAAATCAGCGACCAACCTGAAGCGGCGCTCATCTTCAGTTCTCATCTCAGCATCGCGTCCCCTTCCGCAAAGGATCGCCGCCTGTGTTTTGTTGACGTGGACGCAGTTGCTCAGCGAAAATGTCGAAGAAAGAGCAGAGCTCCGCCGGGAAAGCGTACTTGACGCTTTACAATGCCATCCAAACCGCGAGGTGAGCTATATGAGGTTGGAAAATTGGGATTTCCCCGATGGAATCCCTAGAGACCAATGCTTCGGTTGCAAGCCGTCGAAGTCATCCAGGTAGAGGTCTAGGCCATGAGCGGCATGTCATGCAGATTACTCTCAGTTTACTGTATCGGATTCCTATGCTCTCGCGGATGATATTGAAGTTGCCTGCTGACGCGGTTCGCGTCCTTCTTTGTGTATTCCATCCAAAGCAGCTCGTTCACTAGGAGATATCTCGGGAAATCCGCCGATATATTGGGTCCCGGAAAATACTCGTCTTCTGCCGCGTTGAGCCCAGAATGGCTACCTGTTATCGGAAAGTCAAGTGTCAGCTGTTCTAGTGCACCATTTGCGCTCGAGTTGCAATGTTTTCGTTTGAAATGTGAAACACCAAAACTCCATCTGTGACCCAGCTCGCACAACGATAATTGTCGACGATCCTGGCGGCAAAGCCATTGCGTAGAATCTCAATTTTCATGCTCAACCAAGATACGTGGTCGTCGTGATTATCCTGTAGCGCCAGATTTTCCTTCTTCCAAGTGGAACCTTGAATACATCCTGTTTCGTTTTGAACGAAAGCTGAATCCGTTCTCACAGAAAATCGAATCCCTTTCTGATCATCAGTTGCTCAAGTCAAATCGGTTTGGAACTGACCTGAGGAATCTCATGAAGTTTGATTGGTACCCGGTCCATATCGAACCACTCCATAATATCCGACCCTTGATTCCTTACTAAAGATTTAAATTTGGAGTTGTGCTCATCTTGGGGTCCCGTAAAGGGCCTAGAGAGTACACCGGCTACGATTTCCGCCAACTCTCACACGAATCTGAGATCTACGAGGAAACTGCTTCCTCGTTCCGCTTAATGAGATTTTGTAGAAAATCACTCATCGATACCGCGGAGAAAGTTTCTGAAGCTCGCAAAACCGCGATTGACCGCAATGCTGAACGGAACGAGTATCATGTCGGCTCAATCAAACTTCTTTGCTGCGGACCGACAGCATGACGGAGTGCATTTTGACCTTCCCAAAAACTAATAAGCTATCGCCAGCTGCCACTGTTCTCCTGGATGTTCAGAACTGCCGAGAGTGTCAAGTTCTTCCCATTGCGGAGTCCGCGAACGGTCCAACGTCGAACCATTATTCAAGGGGAGCATTCCAAAACCCATAACTTCCCGAGAGCAGACATGCATGAGCGGTGCTCGGCTCGACGAAGTATCATAGACAAGGACAGAATCGACATATACACGGGGGATTCCTTGTAAGGGAGCCGGATTTTCTTTTCAGTTGGACCTTCATCCTCGTGAAGACCTTGATATATTTCTACGAGAAGAAATGCTACAAAGGCGCTTTCGAGAATGTCGAATTTGAGCTGGGTCTCGCACAAACTGCAGGATTCCTCGAAGTTCTCCATTGTGTCGTTGGTCTCGTGAGGTGAGTCGAGGCAAACTCCAGAAAATTATCACAAATGACTCTGGATCACGTCTGACAGCGCCTTGCGAGAAATCCACCCCGCTAAGCAACGGATGAATTGTTTTCAGGTCGAACCCGTTTTTGACCTTCGTTCAGATCCTCTCCCGCGTTGTTGTGTATTGGGGTGTTCTCATCATCGTTCCCGAGTCGAGACTTCAAATCGGTAAGAATGACGACTGCAATTACCACCTTTCAGGATGACTTGTAGCACAGAAGAGCTCGATTACCACACGGAAGATATTACAAGAATATTTCGATTTCCAGGGTTACCGATGCTTTTGGTCGCTTGGTGCATCGCTGAGATCACGCGCTACCTCTTCTACGTTCTAGCTTTGTATGATGCATGCCCGTCCATCCTCATCTGGTGCCGATACTCTTTCTTCTTGATCCTGTATCCAACAGGAGTTTCGGTAAATTCCATTTTCGGATCAATAGATATCATGCAAGCCCCAGAGGTCGAAGGTTCCCATGATGAAGGCGTCGCCATCCGTGGCGTACTCTGAAACCTCGTTTCTATTCCAGGGAGAACTCCTCTCAATGTACTCAGCCTTGCCGCACATCAAGAGGACGGGCCTGCTGACCTACGATTTGCCAAACAAGTACAACATCTCTTTCGACTATCACCTGTTCCTCATCATCGTCATGCTGACTTACATCCCTGGTTTCCCTCAAATGTATGGCCACATGCTGAAACAGCGATCTAAAGTGCTCAACCCACCGAAAGAAAAAGCTCAATAAGTGTTCAGTCAAAGAACCACCGAGTATTTCCTGTTTATACTCACGTCTTTCAACTTCATTTCTCGTCGAGTGCTGCTGAATCGGTTATGAGTGTGAAACTAGATGTGAGAGGTTCCGTGTTTTGATGGGACAAACTGCCCCGAACATTCCGATACCCGAGAGATGCGACGAAAATTAAGGATGGCATCATCAAAGTGATAATTACTGCAAGTCCACGCCGGACGCATTGCTCATACTTGCGCTGTGAATTCCTACCTGGGGGAGGGAACAGTTTGAAGAAGGCACTCATATGTACTTATTTACCCCACGTGACGAAATAAAGTATTGCGACGAATTCTGGAAAGTTTTTGATGATCCATCTGGATACACGCGGGTTAGGCGGCGCAAGTTGATCGTTGTTTAGAGTATCGAAACAATCAACTTGCGTTTCCTTCTCTTATCACTTATTACCCTTGCTTCAGTGGTCCCCAACCTTACGAAACAAGCGTACCCTTTTGAATTGATTCTCCAACATTGTTTTTGCGAGCTACAGCGAACAGAAATGTCGTCCTATCAGTTCTTGCGTTCGGACCCCAGAGCTCATGAAGGAGGTGGAAGAGCTCGTTTCGAAATTTCGAATGATTACGAACGATGGGGGATTCCACGGGGGCGATTCCGGGGTCGGGCTGACCATACTTTCTATAGCCAATTGGGGTGAAGAGTCCGAAATCGGTCTGTACGCTTCGAGGAAATCACCGTCATTCCGTATTTGTAGTCCTGTGTTGGGGTTCCGCTGCCAAGGAAGCCTGAGAAGCCCTGCCCTGGTGAATCCTGTTCTTTGCGAACTTGTTGGATGACAAGGTATTATGTTCAGCTACCGCTTGTCAGAGGATTTGTGAGCGAGCGATTTCATGTCCACGAGTGATGCATCTTTTATTGTATCCGATACATGACCGTGTTCCTCCGTTCTTCATTTGTCTCATTGTCTTCGGCGGTCTGAATGCGGAGGAGAGTTGATTGTGAGCTCTTAGTCGAGGACCGTTTCTTATTGCATCCAACGAGTCGAGATCAAAAACACACCGACAAGTCGTGATTCTCAACGCAGGAGAGGAATTAGGGAAAATAATCATCCGTCATTATACGAGCATTGTATCACGTTAGGAGTGAAGCACACGTACTGCATGGGACTTGACATGGGAACGAACGGCTGTCCAAGAAGAAAGAAAACATGACTGTTCTGAGTAACAGTTTTTATGTAAACTATCGCCATTTTTTGAGGAAGATGCGAACGTTTCTTGACGGTAGAAGAAAACCTAAGTGTTCTGACAGTTCTTCAGCTCGCAATCCACAATTTCAACTTGGTCTCAGGCGAAGCTTTTAAATCATCCCGAAACCCGGTCGTTTTTCGCTGACTGAGGAATCCCGGAAGGAGCTTGTCGATAAATTAAACGTGGCATCCCCTCCACACCTCGGCGTCGGTCGAATTGAATATGACATCTAATCGTACTTCTTCGGCGCAAAGACGATCTTTCGCGTCTTCAACGAAGCCCACTTGCTACGCTTCATATACCAGGCTGCGAAGGTGAGAGTCACCAAAATAGGGGCCACCCGCAAGTAGATTTTCTGACGCTCATCGTGATGGGGCTCTGTTGCCCATTTCAGGAAACAGCTGACATCCTTTGCCAGCTGCGATGACGTAGCCGGGGTACCGTCCGAATACTCGATCACTTCATCATAGAGCATTTGTCCCATGCCGATGGCACCTCCGAGGAAGTAAGGATTGTACGCCTGACCCTCTGAGAGGGTCACGCCGGCAGGCGGATCGCAGTAGCCGGTGAGCAACGAGAACAGGTAGTCCTCTTGCCCGTGACGGGCGAGTGTGATGAACGACAAGTCCGGGGGGTAGGCACCGCCATTGGCGGCACGGGCTGCTTCTTCATTCGGATAAGGATTCTGGAAGAGTATCATAAGTGAAGTTTGCTTCTCACGAAGACTTGTAGCGATAATCAGCTATCGATTGTCATGAGGAAGCGTTGTTTCCACCACGACCCTCGTGAATTAACCCAGTTCGTCCAGTTTCGCCGACAATCCCTCGAGCACTTCGTTCAACGAAGTTGCTAGGTCAATACTTACAGGGAATAGATCCGATAATTTTCCAGGCCTCTGGAACATGTTGCCCATATCGTCAGGTCCGTCTGTGACCATCACTGAGGCGGCCTCGGCTTTGGCTTCCGCTTCGGTGTGCGAAACTCCAACCAAATTGCGGTACGCGATATACTTCAAACTATGGCACGCCGAGCACACTTGTTTGAACACCTGAAACGTGAGGGATTGGGAACCACGGTATCAACTCTCTCCATGTGACAGTTCCGCTCAACGATGTTCACTCGTCCACGCGTAGTCATAGCTGAGTTGAGCTTGAGACCTTTAAACGATCTTCATCTTACCTCATAGCCTCGGCGGATAGACGCCGCATCGTAGCTATCGAGGAAAGCTCCATGAGGCCAGTTGTATTTCGGTGGGTGCACTACAAGATCCGAAGCTTTCACAGAGTTCTCGAGGGCATAGAGGACTCCAGCCGTGGCGGCGCCCGCGGTGCCTAGTAGCGAGTAAACGACCTTCCGACCGGTGGAAGATCCAGCTTTTGTCGAGGCGTATCGCAAGGACGGGTTTTGAGCCACCAGGAGACCATTTCTGGCGAGAGACGTGAGGGCCATATCTTGGAGTTCGACGGGCCACTCTAGAAGGGCAAAGGAAGGATATTAGGAAAAACCTCACAGAATGACTTGGGATTGCCCGAGGACGACACGTCTCTCTGGGCACAGCAATGAAGATTGAGGTGAAAGATAGTCTAGCGAATTCGGCACTTTTCACTTTCAATAACCTTCAGAAGTTGAGAAACCTACAGCACTAGAGAGGACCGTCGGATGTTGACATGAACCGAAACCACTCGTCCGGTGTTCTGCTAGCGATGTAAACAAAATACTCGGATCTACACACTATGCTTGAGAAAGCGCGGCTCGAGCTCTCGCGCGGGCTCCTTCGACGGCTTGTGAGGGCATTTAGAGCTCCTCATCAGTTCCATGAGGTCCGCTGACTTCTTCTGAATTTTCCGATCAGCGTAGAGCGCAGTGACAAGGGGGACCATACGTCAGGTGAGTGGCTAACTGAGACCTTCTTTGTGAAACATGGTGATGAAATCAGTACCGAAACTCCAGATGAGTGAGAACTGAACACACGATCTCATGAGCTATGAGTCAAAGTTTCATGTCTCGACCCGAAGATCCAATTCCAAATCGAGACCTACGCGGCCACCTCCCGAGGCTGGGTCATTCGGGCATGAATATGAGACAAAACGTAGTCAACTATCTTGCGATGAAACTAAAGCTAATGACAAATGACTCCTTCTGCGAATGATGCTCGACTTTCGGAAACCGAACCTTGCGGCGGCATACGCGAATTGGTTGTGAGCATGTCAAATCCTGCGAGTGTACAGCTGGACGTGGGCTCCTTGACATATTTCGCTACCCTGTGCCCATGAATTCTTGAAGACCCATCTGGATTGGACCCTGGATTCGGAGAAGAACTTCTTGCTGAACGGACAGCGATCACAGTTTCCGAGGACTGTCCGAATTCTAAGTTGTTCTTCCGCATTCCGCCGCAGTGGTTCGCAGTTTCGCTAATTCACGTAATGAATTTGAAGGGCGCTGGGGAGCGATCCAAGACGATTACGAATGTGATATTATGGCTTATCACAGCAGACCTGATCATTCTTGCTCATCACTGGAACGAAAACATCTGACGGAGCTGTCATGGCCCCGATAACCGGCGACGAACACGCTTGTGGTGTTTGATGTCTAGAGCCGTCCGTCGGGTGAGTCGCGTTTCCTTGGAAAGGTTCTGCAGCACAGCCTTCTCGAGCAGGAACCTGTCCATCCGTTCAGCTACCTGAACGCGGTGTGAGTTTCGGATGCCGTAGAGATTCCTTGGTTCGTTGTGAACGTTGATCAGTGACAGTCCAAGATTTTACCACGACTGGTGTGCGGCAATCGCGTATCTCCGCGGCCCCTCTCTTGTGTGAAGATTCGACTCGAGCCCGTCCTCTTGACGTCTTTGAACGGATTCCCCATGGGAATGGATGGGAAGGAGTTGTTGAAATTTACAGTCTCCGCGATGGGTTTCGTTCTCAAGGTGCAAAACTGTGGAGGCAAGCGGCGTGTCCCGATGTTCTTACAAACCACGATGGCGTTCGTTTGCTCGAAATCCGATACCCCAGATCAAGAGATTCCAAACGATTTATTGTTAGCCCACAAGTATTGATGCGATCATCCGTCATTTCATTACGCGTGCATCCAAACCAGAGAGAACCACCGTCCGCTCTGCCGCTGATATGGGCAGTCCTCCTTCTCCCATAGACAGAGATCTGCGGAAGTAAGCTTCTTCGAGTGATGGTGGTCTTGGAGAGCAAGTGGCATGATGCGGATGCTGTGAGCGGCGATGGGAATCTTCATGATCATGATTTTGATTTCAGCCGTAAGCCTGATCACGGGTGCATTTCTTCGATCATGATTCTGATTCGATCATGATTTCAGATGTTCAATATCCTCAATCATAATCATAGCAGATTCAAGATTTCAATCGAGACTGTTACGGGACCCGATATCCCGGCGAGTCTCCAAAGGCCGCGGACGACATCGGCGAAGACTCGTCCCAGAAGACTGATGAGCCACAATGTGGTGATCGAACTTATCCTCCGGGAGTGCAGCTTTTCCACCACCAATCGCGGAAGGGGACCGACTCGCGATGATTGACAATGAGCTAGCGTCCATTCATCCGATGCTACCAGGCGGTTGCATATTGACGCGGAAGCGTCTCTGCTGAGGGTACCGAAAGCTAGTACTTCCTCATCTATCGTCAGATTTCTTGTAACGAAGTAATCGGCTCAAACGACGTCCAGGGTGGACTGAATACGTCCCTGTTCCCTCAGACGGGTTCAACTTCCGGGAGTTTCTTGATTTCCATATCTGTGGCGCTCAGAACTCAAAAATGAGGTCTCGGTGGAGATTCATCAATAGGGCTGCGAAGTTCAGGCACTAAAAAATGGACAAATAGGCAGGCAAAAAGGCATCCAAAATTGCTGAAAAAGGCACTCAAATCAGGCAGAAAAGGCATGATAGGCTCGTCCATGGCGACTTTTGTGGACGTATAATTCCAACTCCTCTCCAAATGTGAGAGCAAATGTTGAGAAAGGCACTCAAAATAGGCAGGGAAGGCATGATTGGCTCGACCTCGGCGACTTCTGTGCACGTATAATTCCAGTTCCTCTTCCAATGTGAGAGCGGAATGGGGCTCGAACGATGTTCGAGTTCTCTGTGAGGAATGATCGCCGTCGACGTGCAAAAAGCTTTGACAGGCACTACACAGGGGTGCGCTCTTGCTAGAATTACGCGACTCTGGACTCGAGCGAGAACTCCAGGAGACCAGAATCTTCGATAGAATCAGTTCGGGGTCACTTTGGAAGCTCAAAAACCCTTGGAAGTGCCGGGAATCGCTAGGAAAACTTGCACAATAGACACTTCAGGCCCTAAAAAACCAAAAAAGGCAAAATCACTGAAAATCCTCTGATAAAGGCAGGCACAGGCATTTATGGCAAAATGCCTGAACTTCTCAGCCCTATTCATCAACCACACTTGGAATCCGTCGAATGCGTATAAATAATCGCTTAATTCGCTTTCACAGAGGCGTAGAGAAAACGGGTTTTCAGCAAACTGAACGAGTCTACAGGCTCGACCTGGGATATGTCACAGTCCGTGTGGGGGACGTTCGATTCGAGAAAAATCTCTCGTAAGGTCACCTACTGGTCGTGCTCTGCAGAAAAAATCCAGTCGGTGACGACACACCGGGCAGTGTGCTGTACGTTTCTACCGAATCGCAGCTTCTTAGGTCGTGGGGTGTCCCTTGACGAAATCGTTGTAGAACTTACATATTTCATATCGAAAATCTGTATCATCAGTTACGGTGTTAGTTAGATCCCAATGGATGTTTACTGACGGTGATTTCGGGTCAAATGTCACCTGTGTGATCGAATTTTGGTCGGCTGGATTTGGAGCAAGCGAGTTATCGGATAGCTGATTTCTTGGGGGAGTGTTCCCAACATGAGGATACCTCCATGTTTCGCCTGTGTGGAGATCGTTTTAGAACTTATCGGAGTATCAAAATTCCATCGATGAGTAGAAGCAATGGTTACGAATATCCAACGAAACCGCCTGATGTTCCCGAGGTAGATCCCCTCACAGAACGACTCGTCTCCCCACAGGTTCCTCTTGTGAGGATCCAGAGATTTTGTCGTATTGGTCCCTACGAAATCCCGACGTTCTTGATTTTCTGTCCCTAACAGCACTCACAGACGCCAATCTTACTCCTAAACATTTCTAACCGCCTATCCGCCCACACCGCGCTTCCGCGGAACACCTGACGGTAGTGTGACCACACTACCTCTGACAATGTTTTTTGGTACCCGGGACGGAGCTCGGACATTTCGCAGATGGCGCTTTTCCAGATCTTAGCCGGAGCGCGGCGACGAAAGAATGAGAAAGCACCTCTGTGAACGCAATGGTGCTTTCTCACAAGGAAGCTGGCAGCGAACATAGTGAGCTCCTACACGCTCGACGCCGGTTATAGCGGTGAAACGGTACCCACTCTGCGGCAAAGGAAAGAGGAATCATCATCTTCTATTTGGAAGTCTCAATCAAGCTTATTATGTTATGCAGGATTGCGCGCCCTCCCACCTCGAACACAGTCCGATGTCAAGCTGCAAGCCGCCAGATCTCGGTGTCGAGGAGGAAGCCGAGGAAATCATGATCGAAGCGGAGATCATACGAGGTCAACGAGGCAGTCGGCTGCTCAAACACAGAGGGTACATCTACCGAATGAGCTATCAATCATCCTGGAAAACTCATTGGCAGTGTGACGAATATCGGCACCGGCTCTGCCGCGCCGGTTTATCGAGTTTCCCAGACGGCCACTGCGAAGTTAGAGGAGACCACAACCACCCAGCCTTGCCCTCTGAGCAAAAGTAAGAGTATTTAATCAACTTGTGAATTTCCAGGGCCCACGGGATGTGGGCGGTTAGCTCTAGGTAGGCTTGCAAATTCGTCGCGAGTGTTTTTCAACGAGTATGCGGAGCGAAGTCACGGCGTCTCTCCTCCAGGAATCACGGGTGCCGCGAGTTTGTATCTGAGGGTTGACTTTAACTGCATCGAGAAGCAGTTGGCTTGCAGCTTGCGAGAGTATCCAAAACTCATTGAGTTGCTACAGAGCATGATTTCTGGCGATTCCCTGTACACTGGTGTCGTCGAGGGGAAAATTGGTACTTGTGCTGCATACGCCCGCCGACTCTAATCACAAAACGCCAACACACCGATCCGGCGACTTGAGCGTGCATTTGGTGCAACAGCTTGCAGGCTTTTGCTTGTTTACGTTCGACCGTGAGTCGTCGTTGAACCTACTAGGGTAAATGTATAAGTCTGTTATCTTCATTCACGATGGATGAATCGATTCTAGCACTTGGAACAAGAAGTTCATTCTGAGCCAATCATCTGATTCAAACCCGCGACCAGGGGCTCACATGATCCTGGACAAGGGAAGGAGTCTGCAGGACATCACAATACATCAAAAGAAATACCTTGGAACAAGAAGCGGTTTTGAATCCCATTTCATATCAACAGCCCTACCTAGAGATATCTATCTCGGGAATTGAAGAGGCGGCAGGTCCCTTGATTTTCGAGATCCGGCCCCGGGCGGCACTTAATGCTTGCACAGAACCATCTGTGTGCTTACGAATAGTATGGGATCGTTGGTGGGAGATCCTATCCGATGATCAAACATGCATTCGGACTGTAACGACAAATTTAGGCATCCCTCATTTCTCTGATTCAACTGAAGAAGTACAGAGCGCCAAGATTTTGCGATTGACAGACAGGTTCAACATCGTCGCCATCTCCAAACGAACGGATGCATCGTTAGGACCGCGCCACGAATTAGTTACTATCGGCTGCATTCAATGTGTTGTGCTTTCTGTAGCGCGCTTGAGGCAACCAACTTCGTTCTTCTCGGTGTAGACTTACTCACCCATGTTTGAGTGACCGCTTTTCTCCAACACGCTCAGAAAAGCACGGCCGAGTAAGCAGGCTTGTCCGTGCCCTGGCAGCTCATTAGTTCCTTCCCTCCGTGCCCTAGAGGTCTACTGTCCCCACGGATAACCACTCGTTCTAAGAAGACGATCTCTGAATTCCAGCAATAACGTCACGATGAGCGAGCGTAGCGACAAACCCGGACCTGGATGTTCAATCGACGTTTCTGCGCTCCGCCGGAAGGAACTCGAAAGCTCGAGATCTTCGATGGTTAAGCGCGGGCGCGGGCGGCCACCTTCGCTCGGTATCAACCGCGGACACCGGCAGAAACTCTGGAGAGAGGAAACCAACACCGACGGAAGTGAAAGTGGGAGAATCGCCTCGAAACGTAGAGATTTGACCTCTGTGGGCGAGGCCTCGAGGCGGCATACGCGGAAAAGAGTCAGACGTCGTCGCAAGCCATGGGAGGAGGACGACGAGGATATTGACGAGGACGATAGTTCTGACCCGACCCACCCGTTGATGGAGAAATGGGAACCGAATGAAGGCAGGTTGGAGTTCGCGGGAACCAAGAAAATACGCATTCCTGTTCTCATACCTTTCAACCTCCATAACATGCCTGACCCACTTGTCCCCCAGAGTATGAAGTCGAGGCGATTCGGGATGTCGTCCGGAACCCAGATGGCTCTCTCAGACTGCTCGTCAAGTGGAAAAACTGGCCAGAAAGTACGAACAGCTGGGAGCCCTTCAGCAACACAAAATGTTATGACGCAATTGTGAAGTTTTTGGTGATAAGAGATGACAGCAAATACATGCCGACAGTTATACATGAGTACGTGCAAGAGAAATTCAAGTCTGCCGACGCCAACATCGTCACCGTTTGCCAGCTTTTGGAGACGGGGTTCGACTTGAAGAGATGTTTGCTCCTCGACTACCGCGAAAAGCTGCGTTTGAGAGAAATTCTGAGAGAAGTCAAGAGACGGTCGCTATTCAATCGGATAAAAAGACAGTGAGTTCAGACGTCATAACTTACCAAGTTGATCGAAATCCAACGCATCCATCGCGATCGGTTCAGAGTTATCAAGAATCTAGAAGCAGGCACGGAGCACGATGATTAGATTGTTTTTTCGCGAAATTTCAGCTTCGGCAATCCTCTGAAGTTCGTTCGCTTCGTCGATGGCCAGCAGGACTTACGCAACGCATTAAACGAGCTTCAACGGAAATTCTGTTCAGGCCTCAAGAGAGAGCCTCTTGTATACTTTGAGAATATCGTCGATTTTGAACTTACTCCACTGCCTTTCACCGCGATCGAGGTTTGTTGAACTGGATGCGCCGTGTCATGTATGTATATGACCTGAATGAATGATCCCACTAGGAATCCCGTAGCCTCATGGTGTCTGATTGAAAGCGGGGAATCCAACAATTGGTCGTCTCTGTGGTACTTTTCTAGGACTACTCATTCGCCGCGGGAGTTTCGCCTCGGGAGTACGGAGTAGGCTGCAGATGTGCTGATTGCTCAATCTGTTCATGTACAAACTCTCCTGGGGGAGACCAGACGGTGTGCCAGAATTACACAGCCGACGGGAGGCTGTCAAAACACGCACGAACAGATCGGAGTGTGGTGTTCGAATGTGGACCACGATGCTGCTGTTCAATGGACTGTTATAACAGAGTTACACAGGTTGGCTCGCATGCGTCGAATCGATACCCTGAAGCTACCCTCCGTTCATCAATTTGAATTCTATTGCGAATCACTGACGATATATCATATCGAGTCTCCGTTTTCTTCTCAGAGAGGACGGCCGGTCGAGGTTACCGTATTTAAAACCGGAGAAGAGAAGAGATGGGGTCTTCGTCCGAACAGCGCTATCAAGGCGTGGACTTTCGTTTTGGAGTATTTGGGAGTTGTTAAACGATTTGCTGGCAACATTACCGATGGGGCTTTCCCCAATGTTTACGAAATGGGCATGGATGGACAAGGAGAACCGAGTTTCGTGGTAGATTCCAGCGAAAAAGGCAACGTCAGCCGGTTCATCAACCACTCGGTAAGTGTGGTATGCAGCAATCTCAGCGCAATGATCATCCGTCGATTCTCCTCAGTCTCGTGAGGTAGACAAAACCTCAGAGGGGCAGTTTTGTCGGGTGCAAACCAATCTGGCGCAGCCGTCAATTTCGCGCAGACCCTCGCTCGTCAACCTGGCGCAGGCGTCCATTTCGCGAAGGCGTCAATTTTGCGCACGCGTCAATCTGGCGCGCTTTAGGTTAGGCTAGGTGGGTTACGTTGGGACTTCGTTAGGTTTGGTTAATGGAGGTCTCATGAACTTGCGCCAGATTGACGCCTGCGCCAAATTTTACCTTACTCAGTTTCATCACTAGGGGGAGGTGGACGGCGTTTCGGCATATTCACTGCACCGAGTTTGATCTTACTGGGCAATCGATACCTGGCCTAAAAACTATCCTGGTCATCCCAGGGGTTATATCTCCATAGATCTCTCGCTTCAAATTTTGAAACGAGTAATTTCATTCCAGTGCCAGCCAAACCTCGTCGCCGTGAAAGTATTCAACAAACACAGGGATTTTGCAATGCCGCGGCTCGCTTTCTTCGCTTGCCGTGATATCATTGAGAACGAAGAGCTCACTTTCGACTATCGATCGATGAAGAGATCGCAAACTTCCCGTGCCCGGAGTTTTGGATTCAAGTGTCATTGTCAGGAAACGAATTGTTGTGGCGAGCTTTGATGTCCCGTTGCTCGTATGCTACTTACGACGAGAGCCGAGCACTCTTTTTGAGTGTTGTGTACTCGATATCCCTGCCAGGAACTTGGCACAATTCCGTTTGACAGGCTTAAGAACACACTTCTTCACTGCCGTTGATGCACAAGAATAAATTAACAATCCATCATTGATGAAGGCGGAGTCAACAATCAAGTTGTTTTTAGTTCTCAAGCGCCAATCACGCCGTGAGTGTATTCGGACTCCAACAAAACTCAAATCCCACCTTGTGTCCTCCGATTCCAGCTCAACAATTGAAGAGCCCAATTCCGAAACTTGACATCTCCACTTTTTCGATTTCGAGAAAACAACGAGAAACAGTTGATTTCAATCCTTTCGCCAGAAGAATCTGGAAATCGGAAATTTTGGAGATGTTACTTTTGGGAATCGGGCTCTTCTTACTGCAGGAATCCTTATTCCATTACGTGTTCGCGATCAAACAATGGTAGGGATGACGCTCCATCCCTTGGAAAGCACTTCGGACTTCGACTATGAGTGTGGTTGATTCCGCCTGATTGGTCCACTGGAGCCTCGTACCGCTTGTCCAAATCGAAATTTCCAACCCTGATATGATTCGACCATGTAGGAAACACTTTCATCGGCGACCCGGCACCAGCAAAATGACCTCCTTGGGGTCCGATTGAGCGGAACGTCCAGCAGGCTGTAATCGTACACAATAACGATGAAATGTGTTTCGCGGCATCCCGTTTCCCGTTCGTCACGACTTGAAGGGGAATGCAAATCTATCCCAGTGCGGAGACCTAGTTCTACCCCGGGAGCGTGTTCTGGAGACTCTTGCCGGTGTACAGACATGACAGTAGCCGCTGAAGCGCGGCTATTCGGAACAGGCCTGCTGCGCGAAACAGCCGACCGGCATCCTGCGAACGCACGTCCGATGAATTTTCCTCCGACGAGCGATTCCGATCCAGCGATGAGTTCTATCTCGTTTTGATAAGCCTGCCCGTCGGGAGACCGCGTGGAGTTTCTTCGCTGAGTGATGAGTGTCTCGACAGCGGAAAAGGCCAAAAAACGATTTCTCTTGCGGTTCTCTTACATAGGCACGCGCTATCGAGGGGTACAGCGTCAACTCCCGCGATGTGACGATTCTGTGGATCGAACAACTATACAATCCGTCCTCGAAAAAGCGCTGCAAACTTGTGTGAGACTCCAGTACCCTGTGGCAATCGTTTTATCCTCTCGAACGGATAAGCATGTCCACGCGCACTCCAATAGCGCTCATGTGGACCTCACGCCCTCGCCGGGACACGAGATTGATACACTTGGCGTAACGTTCAAGGTGAACAGGCTCTTACGGAAACAGGATCATCAAATTGTGTTGAGGGAAATCATACCAGTGCCGTACTGGTATAGCAGCCGGTTTATGGCTCAACGAAGAAAATACGTGTTTCGGGTGGGATTGCGGAGAAACCCGACGGATTCGTCCTTCCCTGGCGCAGACCTCCCCCTGACTCAACATCACACGTGTTTGCTTGAGGAAAAGAAACTGGATCTGGAGAAGGTTCAGCAAACCTGTATGCTCTTCGGAGGTTTTCATAATTATGGGACGTTCCGGAACGTGTCCTGCGACGCGCCGGATGCGAGGAAACACATGGAAGAGGTAACGTTCGTGCCCGACCACGACTCTCATCATATGTGTGCGTACAGCGAGCTATACTCCTGGTGGAAGTTCAACGTTGTTGCGCGTTCTTTCCTGTATAAGCAGGTTCGACGCATCGTCTCAACCGCGTTGGCTGTAGGGAAGGGTATCATAACTCTAGAGCAGGTTAGTGGCATCCACCGCGCAGTCGCTCAAGAGCAGCTTCAAGCACGCGATTTCTACACAATACTAGTTACTCTTCTCTCAGTTCCAAACGATAAAAACGGATCATTTACAGGTCACCGAAATGTTGCGTGAACCTCATGCAGATTCATGGGATACTCGCATACGGCTTTGCGATGGTCACGGGTTATACCTCGTCGATATAGAATATGATCGCGAGCTCTTCAAACAAAATGTCCCGCCCCCTCCCTGGCGACCACCGTTGCCTTACCTTGGCAAGCACCGGCATGTAACGAGTCGATCCGTTCGTAATGAAGAATCCGAGAATGAAAATGTGGAAATGGATAGATGAGATAAAGTTCATGTTGATTATTTGGCTTATGTGCTGACATTCGATCATTGTACATAATCAGTAAATGGATTCCAATGGGTTCGCAGACAAAACGCATTCCACAAAACAGTCTTCAGAGGGATCTTCGAGACTCTCATTGATCGGCATTCGGAAGCTCAGCCACAGTAAATCTTCGGCGACGATAAGATTTTCCATCAATGTAGCTTCAGCGCCCTGGGAGTCAGCGATAAGAGGCGATATTTAGAGGCCCGGCGTCTGGGAGTCGTGGATCTGGGAGCCGGGTATCCGGCACGTCAGCATCCGGGACCCCCGCCTGGCACCACGGAGCCAGAGCTCGGCAATCACACTCAGCGGGGTCGGCATACTCCAACGAATCGCTGCGATCTCAGAACCCGCGCAGAAGCACCGATTCTGATAATTTCATTCATAAACTTCAGTTTCAAGTGTATTGAGGATTTGACGTAAAATATGTACTTTGGCTCGAATATACAATGTTAACGTTGTGCGTCGGGGGCTGAGGAGTCTGGGGTCGCGTTCACCAGAACCGTTCCGTCGAAATTCCTCATGATTCCCCGAGGGTTTACGACCAATAACGTACCGTAATTCCGAAATCGTCCTTCAATTTTTCCCGAAATTGAGATAATTGCTGGAGATCGTAAGCTTCGACAGCTCGCACCTTTTTGGCTGTGGTATTTGGACCCCCTCCCCGATGTTATTTCCCCATGGGGAGATTGCTGTCAATATCCAAAATGTCGCAATTCCAGCCCAAAGTTGCTCATTTAACATGGTTCTGGTTGGAGTGCCAGGGATTCTTAATCGGAATGAGAGGTCAGCACAAACCAAAACTATAGGTCCAATGTCGACGAATATCCTCCGAACAGATATTTTCTGACAGTTTTTCGCGGTTTTCTTGAAAAGCGAAGATGTGTAATTGCGACTCCTGGGATCTGTTCTCTTCAATGGCGGCCGGAGGGCTGATGCGCCTCATCCGCCGCTGAGAGCATCCCCACAGATCGATAATTCGACAAGTCGTGGATATTTTTCGGGAATCTCTCGCATTCCCCGCTCGTGCCGGGGCGACAGAACTGGCATGACAGAAGCCAGAAACCTTCCAGGTCGTTGCGACATCTTCTTTCGACCGAAGCCGAGAGAAGTCTTCAGTCTTTATGGGGATCCGAACACGATCGAACCAGGGACCGGGTCGAAATCTCGGAGTTGCTTCCGACAGTCCCCGATGTTTTCGAACTCCGAGACTTACAAACGCTCTCGTGACGCATATCGCGAAGCATATTCATCCGGACCATGTGTTTAAAAGTTCGAACGCAGAACATGAATGTGGAGCGGTCGTGAGTGTGGAATGGTATTCATCCATGTCACACCTGTGCTCGCGGACAGTGTGCCGTATCAAGATGTAAAGTCGCTCATGCGCGACTGGATTCATTGAATTTATTCCGATCCTAAATATATACACATGTTCCTCTCAATTTAGGGCTCATTAGAACTTTATGGGTCAAAGACTCGGCCATGTCCTCTAATAATGATTATACTCTCTGAGTAATCTGCGACCAAGCCGACAGGTATCTAGGACGGCTGTTGAACCCAAAAGATGGGAAAGGAGTCGCTAGCTCTAAAAAAGAGAGCCCTGTATCGGAGAAGTTGGGTACACATGCAATTTTCCAGTTCAGACGAAGGATTCTCGAATTCAACTCAATATTCTTGAAGCGCCTGGAAACTGCCGATACCCGTCATCGTGGACCAAACAAAAGCCGATGGAAGCGCTGAACAGGGAGATTTCTTAGGGTGTGTAGCAGGGCTGTAGCTTCTTGATCGGAATTTCACGATTGAACTCTTGGGATGTTATGCACTACGTGTAGTAACCATCGCTGACCGGATCGTGACGATCAACTCATCAGTTGGACTTGGCCGCTGATTCTCTGATTCGCGTCGCCCCTTCGTACTGACCGCGCATCGTGCCGCCGTCGCGGTTCTAGCAGACCAAACACGAGAACCAGCAGAAAATATTATTGTCGTTGTTGAGGAGAGGGGAGACGCGTGCTGTGAGAAGTTTTCGAATCGACCGCTGCAAGACGGGAACAGTTTGTTCAGTCACCGTTGTGATTGAGCTGCGCTAACGAAGCAATCGAGCAAACTTCACTGGGAACCAGCGCAGTCAACGACGTAAGAGGTCCCGCGCGCGCAGTCGAGCGTTCCCCGGACAGCCATGGCGCCGCCAAATGCGGAGCCGGCTCCCTAGATGTGCTCCAAGGAACGGGACGGAAAATTCCGACTTTGACGGGGCATCTGCTCTCTCGAGCCTCTGGATGACAGCAGGTGAGGGTTTGCTTTCTGAAATGCATTCAGCCGAATCAAAATTGTGATAGGCGAAGCTCGCGCCAAGAGTGGCAGCTTGCCGAGAACTTGCACCTGTTGTACTGCATGCTTTTAGATGAATAATTCGCGAAATCCCCCGTGTCGGCCCTTGTCGTGGATGGCAAACCCTAAGAAGACTAGGGAACCCCTTGGGCGAGACCCTCCGGAAACGCATGGATTTGAATCATGGGGGTCAATGGATCGGGATAGCTTTGGAACCAGTGCTCTGGAGAGGTTTTGCCAGAGAGCACGAGCCGAAAGTCCAGTAACTACGTCGACGCGAATTCAACGAGAATCTAACCTGAGAGAGATCAATCTTTGGTAGTCTGTCCCGATCATTGTCCTCGTAATCCGTGTATTATGTTTAGTCCGCAGCGATTCGGCAGAACTATAGTGGGCCCCGGAACTTGCCGGTATTTGGCCCCACGATCTGGGCAGGATAATGATTAGAGATTGGATGTTTAGGCAGTTATAAAACGAAGTTAAAACCTAAATTCGTCCCCGGGGGCGGGAGAGATGATTTGGAACGACTGCGAACTTCTACGCTTAAATTTCGTTTTTCTCCGTGCTATCTAGCTCGAACGCCCACTCGCGTTTCAACTTCGTGGTTTAAATGCCTAAACATCCAATCTCTAATGATGATCCTCTAGAATCTCTTAGACGGGAGAGCGGGAAAGAGTATCGATGTCCATGGCGGGACATGTCATGAATAATGGGGTACTGCATATTCACATGGACGATGCTTATTGTGCCGATATTGATCAACGTTCGTTGTGCCGATATATCGTCACTTCATTGATGGCTGTGGCTTCTCGCGAGAGATCTCGCGCGAGGAGTGCCGCGGTGCTCAGGTATCAGAATTCGACAACTGACATCAACTGCTGGGAAACCTTCGGTCGCCAAGGCATGCGCAGAGCTCTGCTCTCCGGAAAGATAGATTACATTGCTCCGACCGCGACGGTTTGTTGTCAAAATAGAAGGAACTACTTCCTTCTACTGCGTCGTGCTCGGTGGCCAGTCAGAACGTGTCATTCTAGAATCGAACGTGGAGAATTTCGCATCATTCATCCTTCGTTGGGCATTTCGATAGCTCGAGAATCGAGCTGATCAGTCCTAGTGCATGGAGGACTCACGAACGTGGTGAACAAGTTGTCCAGAAATCGATGGTTTTCACCATAGCTTTTAGGGAGAAAAAGCAGGAGTCGGCCGTACTCGGCGGCGACGAGTGTCAACCGCGCTACGATCAATGCTGAAAAGGGTCCGTGAAGGCGTTCCGTTAGTTTGGCATTTCTCGCGCTCGCGTACCATCAGAGATCAAGTCCGTAAAGATGGTTCAGGGGTCTCGCTATAAACCCCGGAAGCGATTCTCGTTCAATGTATTCTGAGACATTTTCCGGATCTCTCACGCGTCTACGCGATTTGGATTGTTTACTGCCCTGGCGATGGAACGCTCGAACGCTCGGAAGCAGAGTTTCGCTCCGTCAATAAAGCAGCGTGTGCCCCCAGGGAACTTCCCTAGTTTGAACATATAGTCATAAAACCCATCTGGTTGTGCACGTGCGAGCATCCCACTCCCGGATCGCGGTCTAACGGAATTGACATTCGGCCCAACCATCTCCTCCAGGAAGCGTCCATCTTACCCATGATCAATGGACTCTTATGCGCTTTGCAAAAAGACGTGCGTTTCGTCTCACACTGAGAATGTTTGCTTTTTTGGAGATCACACCTCCTCGGTATGCCTCGGAGGAGTTCCAACGTCGAAATGTCTCCGAGTGACCGCGTCAAAGCCCTTCGATACGAGGGTAGAGTGCCCACACTGCATGGCTATTCCGGTAGCTAAAGGCGAATTCACACTGTTTCAATATCGCGTTGAAAGCAGGCTTTCAATGGCGTTCGACGCCGATGTTCCCCCGTCTGCTCCATAGCGTTCAATGCAATGCCGTCCGTTCATCGGCGTTGAAAGCCTGCTTTCAACGCGATATTGAAACAGTGTGAATTCGCCTTAAGACAGCGATTCGGTAGATCAGAGGCTCTGCTTGGGCCGACTCCTCCGGGCGGGACTGTCTGAACACCGGCCGCTTGTTCAGGGAACACATGCCTCCATTCACCAGGTCCATAATTGAGACCTTTTTCTGTTCGCAATACACGGAGCTCAACACAGGTTTGAAAAAGCAAATATCACGATGGAAAAGTTCCGCGGTCCCCGGCTCGGCCATGCCTGACCTTGAACATTGAGAAGGAGCCCAGGGCCCCCCTGGGGAGCCTCGGACATGCTCAATTTTTCAGGATGCTTACCAGAAGCAGGATGGATGCTACGGATTGAAATTCGCCGGAATATGCGATGGATGCGACCCGATTCACGATTACACTCGAGAGCCACGTGAACGCTTCTCATCCGTTTCATATTTCACTCGTTGCAGCGCCAACTCTACCCCGAATCTCGATTAAATGGAATTGAAGGACTTTTCGATGGGCCCAAGGAGTGAATTGAGGTCGATCGAGGAGGCTCAGATTTCTTCGCGTTATAAGGAGTCGAAAACTGTCTCCTCCCTAAGAGATGCGATCGCAGCTGAGACAGACTGTACTGTCGCGAAAAGATTGAGATTGGGGACAAATGGCGGGCAAGAGACGCGTCAACCAAAACAGGAGTGGGATCCCAATCAGGGTAGGTCGCTGGATGAGTCGGATCATTCAGCAGATTCCGTTCACATCGAATATTTATAGTTCTTTCCGTTTCGGCAGAGTATGAGGTTCAAGAAATCAAAGATGTCCACTTGGAAGAGGCCGGGGACATGCTGGTCCTGATCAAATGGAGAAACTGGTCGGCGAGAACGAATACGTGGGAGCCACTGGCGAACATAAGATGCTACGAAAAAATCATCAGATTCCTGGAGAGACGTTCGTTCGACGACTCCTACATAACGGCTCTGATGAGTCACTACGTTAAGAACAATCTATACTCTCCGCTCATCAACGTTCTGATAATGTCCCGCTTGCTCGGCAAGGATTTGAAGGCTGACGATTGTGTTCGGCTAGAGAGTTGGGAGAAGTCGGGCTTGAGAGAAGCCGTCCGAGCATTGGAACCGAAAACTTTGCGTAGGAACATCCTGAGGAGGCAAGTCACGCTCGATTCGGTTAGATCCTGACATATCGTGTTGTCGCGTTCTCCTCACCAGAAGGCGCTTCCGGCGGAGTCTCAACCGATGGCCTTTTCTTCAGTTTTGGATCAGACGTACAATTCGTGCGTTTCATCGATAGTCGAGAACCGATGTGTCGGCGCCTAATAGAGCTCCACAAGACGACGAGAGCAACTCTACCCGGTGAAGCACCTATATATTTCGAAAATCTAGTGGACTCTGAGGTTCCACCGGAGAACTTCCAGTTCATAAAGGTTGGTGCCCGGATGCCAATGTGTCTCGTTTTCATCTGCTTTTTGACGCGGGAGGAATGTTCACGACGGATTCTCCACCTATAGGACTATATACTTGATGAGGGTGTTGTACCACAATCAGTAGCAATTGGTTGTATGTGTACCAATTGTGAACTTGACGATTGCCAATCGTTGCATCACGATTGCGAAGAACAACGAAACTATTTACCTGATGGTCGGCTCGAAACGTGGGCTCGCACAAGGAGAGGACCAATATATGAATGCAACTCCGCCTGCCAGTGTCCGAATACATGCTACAACAGGGTCACCCAGGTCAGTACCGATTTTTTCCCATTCGGCTTGTTGGGCCTTTCATTCAGTCGAATTTCGTCGTTCCCGCTAGTTATCGACGAGCGATCTTTCTTGGAGATACAAAAGTGACGATACAACCCTTCCAGCGCGGCCGGACCGCGGAAGTTGTGGTTTTCAAAACCGCTAACGATCGAGGCTGGGGCTTGAGAACGCACACACCAATCAAGGCATGGACTTTCGTAATGGAATATTTAGGAAAAGTCGTAACAGCGTCCGCGGCCCAGAGCAGCGAGCCGACGTATCAGTTCGAACTGGACTTCAATGTTGAACAAGAAGCTAAATACGTCGTCGATGCCATTGCACACGGCAACGCGAGCCACTTCATCAACCATTCCGTGAGTAATTGAACGATCGGAGATCTCTGTCCATCTCCAGAAAGTTCTCGAAGGTTCAGAAATTCGGAACTATCTTCAATCAGATATGGTCGATGTCAAAGAAAAACGAGGTCACTGAGTTACCCATTTGTTTTCAGTGCAATCCGAACATGGTGGTAGTCAACGTGTGGGTCAACGACCTCAACCCGCACAAACCCCGCTTGGCGTTTTTCGCGTGCAGAGATATTCAAAAGCACGAAGAACTTACCTTTGATTACAATTTCAAAGCCGACCCTTCAAAGCTCAAAGGCGGCATGAGGTGTCGCTGCAACGAAGCAAATTGCCGAGGCCGGTTATGAGAACTTGTTCTTCCCTCAATCAGATGGAGTGACGGACGAACTCTTCGGTCCTTAGAGTGGCCAGCACGCAACGGGTCCGCGGTACTACGGGTTCAATGACTTATCTGAACATAATATCGAGTCGTATATTAGTTTTTCTTTGCGATCAATGGAATAAATGAATTCAGGCGACGGCCATGGCTTCTTGCCATCTTGCTTCTTGTCTTCTCCATCGTGCCAACGTGTGTGAATATCGTTTTGACTTTCTCTCCGACTGTATACATAGAAGCGCCTGTGAGCTCTCTCCAGACGATTGCAAACGCTCTCCCAAGATTCCCCGAGATCGTGTAAAACCAATCTTCTCTGGCCTCAAGAAGCTACGGGGCTCTGAAGATGGATCCCATCCATCGTAGAGATACTTCGTCCGGAAAGTTCCCGAAAGTTGCCCATATCCAACATTTCCCATACATCGATTTCAATAGACCTCCCCGACAACAGAAATGAACTTTCGAGGTCAAGCTCCCCTTACGTTCTGGAGAATCGCCGCAGCGAATGCGCTCGTCTGTGGACCACGCTTTCCATCGCCTACGGAGCCCTCTGGAATCTGGATGGGAGCTGCGATGCAGCGCCGCATCGGAATCGCTTCATCAGAGCTCGACTTGATGGGAGAATGAATAGTTCACCACGCACTTTCTGGCCAAGGTTCTCGAGCCGTGAAAACTTTTTCTGCTTCGAGAGTCAAGCCCGATGCGGTTGCCACCAAAGGCGCCAGTGAACCCCACGAAATCATCCGACAAGCACATATCTGATTGCGACGTTTCCTCTCATAATGGTCTCCAATCTATACGCTCAGTTCCGATTCGATTGCGATTCAGACTGACCAGAGATGTATACGATACTAGGCTGTCAATGCGAGGAGATCCGTACAGAGCTCCATCCGGAAGTTCCCACAAACATTTTGGAACTTCTATGGGAGCTCGTCGGAGTTTTTATAAGGAAGCTCGCCATAAGCCCCGAGGAGAGGAGGACGGAAGCTACCCCGTGAACCAGCATGAGCGCCTCTATCTGCCGCTTGTGGTTATTCGTCAGTAGCGTAGCTAGCCCTAAATTTTCACGAAGCTTGACCCCCGAGAATTTGAGAGAGACTTGAGAGAAGGGTGCTACCTCCAGAAAAAAATTCCAACCTGTTTTTCTCCCGACATTTTTCCTTCCGGTCCGCCCCTCCCGAAGCCGATTCGGCTGTGATCCAATTGGTCAGAAAATCTTTTTGGCCCCTATTGGTCGCTGAGCTTGAAGAGGCAACCGCGCGAAATAGAGGGATGAAAGATTCAGACACCTCTCTCTCTCTCTCTCTCTCTCTGAGCGGTTGCGATCGGATGTGAATTATTCCGAGATTGTTGATTTCAGAAGAACAGTGATTCATTTTGAGAGCAAAATTGTTTACAGCACGGTACTGACATGAGACTTGGCCGTGCGACAGGCGATCGAAGAGGACCGGCGGTGGAAATCTAGCTTCAATGTGACTTGATTTCGGTACTTTACCCTAGAAAACCGCGTAAAACGAACCCCTTTTTCTCATCATAAGATGCTTCAAAACTCCGCATGTGTGATGGTGAATGTATCTCCTGAAGATTTCACACGGTTCGCCAGCAGGAGATCCACCATGAAAAAGTCCCAGAGCATACATCTTTCATCGCGCACGCTGAGTTTCCAAGGCTCTTATGATCAGGAAAAAGGTTTCGTTATAAGCGGCACTTTAGGGTACTCGTCTTTTACCGCCAAAACGTTACTCCGTGCGCCTGATTTCTCGTGGGAGAGGATTGGACAGCCCGAAGAATGAGAAACATGGAAGAACGACACGTGCATCTATTTCATCAGACATTTCATAGGGGGATTCCAGGAGAACGTTGCCTGATCCCGGAAGATTAGAAGTGACGAATGCAAGCGATGGACATGCGTAACGTCGAACAAATTCGAGCGTTGTAACTGCGAGCTGATTTTGAGGGGCGAAAAGCGCCAGAGTAACTCACGCCATGCACGCAAGCGCATCACTTCGTCCTCTACACGTGAATGCATCGAATCACTGCTTCTCTCTCCGCTCAGCATTGTTCCAACAACCGCCACTCTCAACTGTCGTTGGTGTTTTCGTTCGGTCAGGGTACACACTTATAGCGCCGTTTGTGAGCAGCTGACGACGTATCCCTACGATACTATGAGAATGAAGTTACCCTCCTAGATAGCATCCCCGACGGAACGCAGATAGTTCGCCCCGAAAGTGTCCCTCTCAAGGCCAATCCAGAGGTGAGTGTTATGCCCTATCTTTTTAAGTATTCGAAGATACGGCTTGATTGGAGACCCATCGTCTAGCTGTCGACCAGCCTCGAAAAACTGCTCGGTATTTCCCCGACCGTTCGTTTGCTCCGAATTACGAGGCTCCCCTCTTTTTCTGTCCAGGTATTTCGAAGGAGTAGTTATGGGATGCGCGGAAGCTGCTCCCAAGTCCAAGAAGTGCATCCCTTCTGTCTGTAGCGTTCCTTGCGCCATGGAATCGATGCGTCTCATTGTTATCGAGATTTGAGGAAGAAGAAGTGGGCTTACTTGGTCTTATAGTCATATCTCCTCAAATCGAAAGGTCGACGAGTCGCCCCGGGAAGGAATTTCGGCACTCAGGTAATAGTCCGGGCTGCGTCACAATCCCGAGCATGGGAAAAATGTCGCCTGGCTGGAGCAACATTGAATAAAATCGGAAACCTTGATGCGCGGATCAGTCGTGCTGTTTCCCCGAGTTCTGTCTGGTTTTTCAGGATTCCGGGTTCTCTTCGGCCTCGTTACATTCGCTTTCATCGACATTTGATCCTTCCGCTGCGCGGGATCCGGCGTGGTTGACGAGATGAATTCCGAGATCCGCGTCCCGTCGAGAGATGAAGACGAAGAGTCGACCATATCCGCCGGGACCTCCGAGCTGGACCTGAAGCTCTCGTCGTCAGACGATGAGGAGCAAGATCCCGACTCGGAATCACGAGCAACAGTCAGTTCAGGATCGAAAGCCCCTGAACAATCGGGAGCATGTATGTTGAAAGGGCGCAAGCCGGTCATCAAGTCCGTCGTAGGATGCGAGAAGTATCAAGGCCACCTTGTCTACCTGGTGCGGGAGCGATTCCGGAAAGAGCCGATCGTGGTTCCGGCCTCCTATGTAAATAAGAACTTTCCCCAGGTGAGCTTGACCAGTACCGTCCGGATCTATTCATTCCGTATTGAGAGTTTTCATCCGCTTCATAGATTCTATTCCCTTTGAACTGCTGCGAATTTTCACTTTTTCTTTACAGCTCGCCATAAGATACTACGAAAGCCTTGTGTACGACCAACTGGATAGAAAAGAACAGTGAAAGGGTCTATCAGTTTGGAATCCGCTTTTGTACCAAATGGACTCACCAATTACCTTATAAATACAGAACACGATTTTCATATCCTCAACCGCCGTTCCTTTATTCGCATTTGTATTGATTCTAGTAGTAGCGGAAGTCATCTCCCGGGATCGGTCACAGATCTGATCCAAGACTCAATCGTCGCTTTCCGAACTTGAATCGCCGTCAGATTCGGAAGCATTCATTGCATCTTCGATCTTCTTCATCGCCGGCACTCCGTCAATGGTGCTGTCCACGCCCACGTAGAAAACTGCGAAACTCTCAACGAAAGTCGCCTTGAACACGACGACGGGGTGCTCACCATGATCGGTGTCAGGCTTCCAGAGAAGGGTGATCGACTTCTTCTGACTCCTCGAGGTGTGGGTCGCTGCATGGCATTTGTCCATAGCCTGAACCGCACTCGATGTCGCGGTGAACGTCCCGATTCTCTCCCCGTTCACGGGATTGAAAGCCTGGTTGGGAATTTAGAGATAGTGAATGAGTCAGTCAGGAGCCGTTCAAGCTCCGAGCTTTCGATTATGTCGATTCCAAATTGTAACAGATAGTACTGTCGGGACAATCAGTTTTCCGAATTCTAGCACTGACCTCGACGAGGAAGCCGCGGAAAAACCTGTCGGATCCAGCGGGCGCCGCAAGTGTGACGCTTATTTCTTCTGTAGAGTTTCCGTATATCACGTGCGTCTGTGTCACTTGGAAGGGACATTCGCCGACGGGTTCGGGCTCTATTCCAAGATGGCTCGGTGTCATCGACTTACAAGCGGCAAACGGGGCTCCGGTCTCGAGCCCTACTACAGACGCAATCACCGAAGCCGCGCAGATGAAGACGGTGCTCAACATGGCTTATCTATCCTTCGGAACTTCGTTGGGAGAAATTTTACTGGCTCGCTTTGAACTGCCCCTGAGGCCGAGGTGATGGACTTCGAAGCGATCCAGCAGCCGCTGAGCACTAAGATAAATCTCAGCGTCTCACTTTGAGGGCTCTCCTGAAGGTGATGATTTAGCGAAATTCGATGCCCAGATCAGAAGGCTGGGTAAGTCAGGCTTTTGGAGTGACCGTAAACAGTAGAGTTATGATTCAAAACAAAGAAACTGACAGACTTCATGGCTGTGCCGTTTACCCAAGCGACTCCTGACATCTCGATGTTTGATACTTCAGAGGCTCTAGCGGGAGTCTCCGCGGGAAAGTCGACGCGGAAGCACTTCCCCTCGGTCTTGTACGCAGTAATTGCAACCGGAACAAGCACCCGAGTCTGTTCTCATGGGAGCTTCGCGCGATCGGGTTCTTCCTCGCAAATCCCGTAGTTTCGCAAACTCCATTCAAGCTCGCGACGACCAGCTCACATTGAATATCATCGCAGACTGCCAGTCTCATATCAAGCCTACGAACTGTTCCATTGATCTGCCAGCGAGTCCTTGACTAGGTTGTTACCGGTGGTGATAAGCGGACCACGCGGTACCACTGTTGGTACTCCAATGGTTCATGTCAGCGAGCACATGGGACGCTTTCTAGATCGTTCCGATGGGTGAAGAACGCGACTGTCGCACAGACATCTTGGAGGAAAAGCGGATACCCGATTTCCAGAAAGCTCTGAATAGTTTGAATAAAGACGGGGAACAGGACTCAAACAATTTCATGAGATCTTTCCTTTCGAGGGGAATATTTGTGGAATATGCAGAGAGGATGCATATCTCGGAAAATTCTCTCAGCCAACCTGTTCGCATGATGCTCTCAGTCCGCTGAAATCGGGCATCCGAGATAACCACCTCGAATTAGACATAGTTCGATCCGTTGGTTAAAAGAGTAAGACCATCTTAGCCCACTCTGGATCTTCAACAAAAGCCTCGCTAAAACACTTGCCTTTTCGGAACTTACTGCCCCCCTCTCTGCGGAAACTCGGGAAAATAGGAATGTCCCTCAAAGTATACTGTCGAAGTCATGAAATGCTCAAAACCACACCAAGTGTACACCTATGAACAAGCAGTTCTCCCTCAAGGAGCAAATTTTATCCCTCAGGAAACCGGGAAACCCGAGCTCGTTTAGAATACTCCAGCTTGCTAGCTATGATTTCAGCCTAGCATCTGGGTCACGGATTCCTTTGCGATGGTTAGTTCCGTCCTTGACAGCGATCGTTCGACATAGCTATTCTTTGGAAGCGGAACGTGTGCGATGGAAGCTGTCTTCAGAGGTTCGAAATTTCGGCTGCGATGAGTGTTCAGTTGTCTTCAGAGGTCGGAGAAACATTTTCGGGGCCCGAACTGCGGGACAACAAGCAGGACTCCGGAGCCCGTTGAGCGGGTACGTTATCATATGACAGAACTCTTGTGCGCCGGGTCTCGGGTCCTGCTCGCTCCAGGCCTCAAGGCCCGCCGCGAGCTTCAGGACAAAGAGTTGTTTTTATGGGCGTGATCCTATTCTATATCATATGAGACCTTTTTTCCGTCCATTTGGGACATGTTCGATGATATTTTCCGGGACACGGGAACTCATCTCCAAAGAATAAACCAATATCTGTGCCGAGTTTTCCATCCGGTCTCTCGTGTGCCCGGAAGGGATTGCTAGCACTGAAAATCTTGGCCGATGCCGCCGAGATACCTCAAGATCGCGGAGTGAAATTTCAAACGTATGCGTCTCTCGAGTCATCGAGTTCGACTTGACTTCGGTGTTGCGGAGAGAACATTTCTCACCGAGTCATACCCGATATTAATTTCTCGAATCTACGCGGAAGGGATGATATTCCTTTCGGGGAAATAGAGTTATTTATATGGCATCATGCGGTCTATTTACAAATGTTTCATGATCCCGAAGAGACCTAAATCACAGTCGTCATCGTCATCATCCACCCTGTATCGGTGAGCTGAGTTTCGGAGATTGCTGATGACATCATCAGGCAGCAATGCATGACACGCCGATGTTCTTCATGTTTTCGTTTCTTTCCGATCTTCGAACAGTATCGTACACAAGGCGAAGATTTCCGGAGACAGATGGAATCTTGGCGATGAAGATTGAGCTGCGTTGTTCACCACGCGGGTTCCGAGAGCGATGTCCTCTCGGAGTATGACTCGATTAGGAGGGAGACGGGTGGATGATCATTTTAGTGCACACTGGCGAAGATTCGTGACACTGCAGAGAAAGCGACAACGACTAAAGTGGAGGCGAAAAGCCCTGCAGAAGAGTTGAACGCCGACGAGTATCTCGACTTGGCGTTCCTCTTGCCATTCTTTTCAAGAATCTTCGCCTGGCGGTAGTAAGGCTTCGCGGTCGTCGTTGTCGTCGTGGGAGCTTTGTAGACGTCATTCACGTCGCTGGAAGATTAACCGAGTGTTAGATTCCTCAAATACCTGTATCGATAATTCGACGGTGTTTCCTGAATATGGCATATCTTATGCTAATTTGAAAATGAGAGTTTGACCCCTTAAGTCAACTTCGGTGGTGGCTTCAGAAGTCTAGCATTCCAGCTTTTCCAGTGGACCAGAAGTTATCTTGAAGTGTCCGAAGTTCAGAGTCGGGTTTTGCCGCGTATTAGAGAGATAAGCCGGGGACGGTGGAAGCGATTCCAAGCATTCTCAAACTTCACAAAGGGAGGGGATTTCTCTTCCCAGAAGTCAATCATGAGTCCGCAACGGCATTATGCAACGAGCTCCCTTCCCGCCTTTCGTCCTCCTGCCAGATACGCGGCAGCAGCCCATCGTCTCCAGAGCACGCAAAGAATCATTCCCGCAGCCTTCTCGCTCATTCTTTTGCAGAAATCGGATCGAATTTCATCGTGTCTTTCTGCCAGAAATATTCCGTTCATGGCGAAGTGAATCTTCGTGTCGTGGAGTTCGTTTGCATGAGTATGACGTGACTCCTTGCGGATCTACGTGTCACTGGCGTAGCTACTCTGACTACGAAAAACATGAGGGTAGTTCACGACGGATGAGCACAGCACGCGAAGCAACATACGGGCATGAGTTCTCCGCTGGAAACGCTCCCGCACGAAAATAGATTCGCCCGATGAATGTTTCGGTTCAACCACATCCCCTGGGACTCTTTCTTCTCTGCTGTCGTTCCGATATTCCCTCATCTCGTGTCACGGAGTCGGTGAAACACGGACGGAGAGCCCAGCATGCTCGGACGCGTTCAAGGTTGCCCAAGAAGTCTTTCCGCGCAGTTTTATTGGTTCTGAAGCAATCCGATCTTATTGATATGCATTGCTGGGAAAGTGCTGTTTGTCTCCCGAATACTCTGTCCATAACGAGGAGGAAATATTTCCACAAATCGTTGGCGCGATCACAATCGAATGATTCATCGGACGTCTGCACTCCTGCTATCGGAACACAAAGTCCGATGGAAATATTTACACGATGTCCCGGGCCTCTGTTTCACATATGGAAAATCTTGGTATGAAACAGCGCTCGGAATAGCCCGATGCTACCTATTCGGGCGGTTTCATTGCCTCCCACGAAAGGAACGCAGATAAGTCGTGGTTCGTAAGAAATCTAATTTCAGAGAATGTCTCCTGGGCATTGCTTACCCTGTCAGGATGTAGGGAGCCCACAAGTGACATTTGTCGCTGACATCAGAAATCACTGCGTTGATCGTATTCGGAGCCATACGGACTACGGCAGGGTTCGCTTCTGAATACAATGGCCAGGGCGCGCGCTTTCCAGGGATCGTTGGTTTACTGGAATCGATCCGAGATGGGGAAGAAGAATGAGTTTAAACTGTGTCCCGAGCATGAGATCGGAGTTTGAGTTGAAATTCATCGGATAACGTCCGGTATACCATACGCTTACCCTTCAACCATGAAGTCCCTAACCGCGGCGAGGATATTTTTAGCGAGCTGTCGATCTTTGTCAGTGTATCCATCAAGGGTTTGCTGTAGAGCCTCTGGATTCGTTGGATTCCACGGTCTGTCGATTCTCTGTTGGTATGGATGGGAGAAGAACTTTATGTCGAGCTCGCATCGTAGTTTGCCATACTTCATGTTGACTCCGAGAATTGGATTTTCTCTCTACAGAACTTCTCGGAACTGAGCCGCAGGTGGAGTTTCGAGATTTGGAAACACGGATTCGCGGTCGACTTGCCTTGTTGAGGGCGATGCCGAGGAAGAACATCACGTCGTCAGTGTGGGTAGCGGGTCCTTCTCCGATGGACTCAGCGAACGTCTTCGCGCGCGGTCCATCAAGAACGTATCGGTAAATTCGAGTTTTCTTTCCGTTTACCTTCTCAACGGAGTTCGCGTAGAACTTGATCGGACAATCGAAAGACACGTCTGTCACGAGACGTGGCACCTGAAACGGAAGGCATCGATTCCGATCAAATCTCGCGAATAATTGACCAGCGGATATCTTCTCTGGCGTCCACATACGATCCATGGGATGACTATTCCGCGACGCAAACTCCTTGCAGAAGGTCTAATCGTTGGAACGTGTCCTCGACTTTCACTCGGATAACGAGAAGGCTGCCGCGCCAACGTGTGTGGCCAGCCTGCCGGAAGATAATTACACGAATGGGAACCGGACTCTCGGTGCAACTGTTTCTCCAAGTCGGATCAGATAGAGAAAAAACCGAAGTTCTTGCCAAGTCCACAACACGTCGGTCAACCGAGAACGCTAAGTATACTTGGATGGACATTGTGTCAAGCGCTGAGGAGAGGTCGCCTTGAGGAAGCTGCAAGCAGAAGACACCCTTCTGGCGGACCTTACGGATTCTTTTGAGTGTTAAGAACAGTTTTCTAACCGTGAATCTTGTTCACACTTCTGGGCTAATTCTTGAGGAAGCTGTGTCAAATCTTGTGCCAGAATTTGTGCGAGCCGGTGGGCAACGCCTTGGCCCGGCGCGGTCTCCCGAGCGTTTGACTCTGAGACTAATTGAAAATAAGTTAAAATGTTTGGATTGCGGAATCAGGGTCACAGATTGCAGCTACTGCGTTATTTCTCTCAGGCTATAATGTTCGGCTATCGCCGGTCCAGTAACCTCGACACTGGTCACTTCGTAGACAGAACGGAAGTCGGCCAATAATTTGACTTTTCGCACACAAACATACTTCTGGTGACTCCAGGGAAGCGGCAAAGTGAACGCCCATCTACCGAAAGATTCGCTTTCCTCGTTCTAGAGAGACCGGTCAGTCATCGTTTGCGTTTACGGTTATCCCTCAATAACTGAACGGAGGATTGCAGTGACTAAAGGGACGATTTCAATCATTCGTCAACAAGGTCCTGCATCGCAATTACTTCCCAAGGATGCTCCTGGAATACAACTTTCAAAGTCAGATCCTCCCACTGACGGAAGGAAGTCTTCAGAACCCTGATCTTGAAAACGCAAACCATGTTTTTGAAGTTGTCATCCTGCCAAGAGATCGAGAACTGATCGAGCGAGTGACTGGAAGCGAAAGCGGCAAAATACAACCATTCATCAAAATTTCTGACAAAACTTCTGATCGCGTGTGAGAAATGCGTGCGTCTGAGCAGCTGAAAACCAGCGGTGAAAGTGTTGACACAGGATACAGGCGCAAACGAATCGACGGCTCGTCCGAACCACCGATTAGATCGAAGCAGGCACCGGTGGTAGGTAATTGCGATCCTCAATACAGCCCGACAAAGGTCAGTACGAGAGAGAAAAAAAAACCGTCTAGACAAGCGATATTGAATTATAATTCCTTTGACGACCCTGTGCCAGAAAAAAAAATACCTGCTGGCTACCAATCGGTATGCCGCGGACGCGAGTGTGTTGATCAACTCACATGAGCTTACAACTTTCTCGGTGAAGAATGAATATTTTGTGAACAACTGATGACGATTGAACGGTCTCATTTGTCCGATGTCAAGAGGGAGACCTGATATCACCGGTTTCTCGAGTTCCCGACTTCTGAACTTGAGCCGCGCGAATCAGCGAAATATCAAAACGTTGTCAATCGACAAGACTTCTCTTTTTTCGATCATCAATTCAACCAATCGCTTTATGCGGCCCCATGATCGCCAAATAATGATTGGACAATCACGTAATCAACTTCGCTGACAGGGCTCCCAACTGAGGTCATTCATTCCCGGGGGAGTGCCTTGGCTGGAGTAGCCAGAAAAAGCCAGGTCGACCAGTATGCATGCACGAAGTTGTAAGATGTTGATGTTCGATTCGCGCTGGGACTAACGGGGAATGTCGATGAACCCGGAGTTCAGTTTCCAGTGATCCTCGACTCAGCCCCCGCCGGAAAATTCCAACACCTCGGAGAAGACGTTCTTAGTGACTTGATCGACAATGAACGTCATTTTCAACAAAACGATCGCGACCAAGAGCAGTTTGAGAACAGGAGCCTCGGTGACGTTATACCTCCGCCAGATACGCTGCCATCAGAGTCCTCCACGAAACATGTGATGAATGGAAATGCAAACATCTAAGAGATGTTTTATGGTCCACGAGATCAAGCCTCGTTGAAAGGAACTCACACAGCGCAGAAACGAGGCAATGAAGAACGGAAGAAAGTTCCATGCGCAGCGAAGCTTCAATCGGAGGCAGACCACCGAAGGAACCAGACTCTCCATTGGAACAACTTCAGTGGATCGCAATTTCAGCGACGGCGGTCTTTTTTCTTCTGTTCTGTTCGACAAAATGCCAGATATGCGAGGGCTCTGACACTCGGAGCCGATTCGAAGGTGTGCGTTTCCCTAGACATGGTTGCTCGCGCTGCTAACACAGACGTGCGCAGAATTCGCCACTGCCTGGGTTTTGAGCGTCCATGGGTCCGCGTAGAGGAGCCCATCGAGCAGAAGATTCGAAACCTCGCGGAACTTCAAAAATGGCGACAGCGATTACACCACGCCACTGAGACATTTTGGAAGGGAACGTTCGGTCCGAGTTGCCTCCTCTCAGAATTGCCGCATTGTTCGGTACTCACTTTTTTGATGACGGCATCGAAGCCCTCGTTGTGCTCGGCTTCTGTGACGTATTCGTTGTAGATACTGTAGGCGTCTTTACTATTTATTCCGAACATGTGCCGAAGAGCGAGACGTACTGCGATATCTGGACCGGAATTGCGGGCGAGATCTTCGATACCTGATCAAAGGGAGTGAATGCAATTATCCTTTTGGAGATAGGAATTGGAAGCGTGTATCATGTTAGAACACAGTGATTTGGCTTTCCCGAAGCCGTAGGGGATGATCGGCTCTGTAGATGTGCCCTGATCTAGTCTATGGGAGATAGGATTTCCGCCAGAAGAGTAGTGCTTGGCCCTCGGCAGAGATTCTGGTTCCGATAACGGTGGGAAACGATGGAAATCGACCATTCTGACAACGAGATATCGTGCGTAGCATGAAATCAGGAATTACTCACTGGCGTCGAGTCCCATGACTTGCTTGACGATGAGTTCGCCGTCGGTGGCCGTCGACCCGACCATAATATCCTGGAAAAATTAATTCGATTCAGTTTAGTGACAGAGTCCATATACAGTCACCTACTCGGCCAGGCGATTACTCTCTAAATCTTCGGAATCGGAATCGTTACCGCTAGACATTTTCGGGACGCTTAGCAATCGTCCCGAAAAACTGAGCCTACCAAACATGCCACTTCGTAATGAGTATGAAGATTCAAAATGTCCTCGACCACATTGCAATTGTCAACAACTGGTTGCGAACAACATAGACGTGAATTAACTGAGACGTGAATTTTATGATCAGTAGCGTTACTTCACATGAGCGACGATACGCCTTGACCTCGACAGCGTTGGTGGTGTGGTCGCAGCGAAAATCTCTCGCCATTGAAATGTTCGAAGATTCCGTTCAGAGAATGAGGGGTCAAAGACTCGCTTGTCGCTCCTTACGCGCAGTCAATCGTTTCGTAACATACAACACTCGCGACAACGGAGCAAATCAAAACGCTCCCACCAGCACCGCCGAAATCTGCTTTGTCAGAATGTCAACGTTATTAGGATGGGAGAAGAAGAGAGCGAGAGAGAGAGAAACCAATGGTAGCTTTAACAAGTGCTGCAGTGTCAACTCTGACGCCTGCATCCCGTTCGTCGTCTGGCAAGATTGCCACAGAAATCTTCCTCATGTGCTGGCTCCATGTTGGAGTTTCTGGCCCACTCATTTCGTTGCACCCCTTGGGAACTCTGCTGTCTTGTCTGTCGAAAATTATCTTTCATTCGAACTACTCATTGGCCTCGTGATCTCCACCTCGTGATTGAGGATGTCGTCAAAATCCTACTTTACCGACTTGAATTCCAAGTTGCAAACAACTCGGAACAGACCCTTTGATGCCAGAACTGGACATTCCGGCGGACATATCTCTTTTACGACCTCATTATTGAGAAGATAGATCAGAACATTGATTTTGCTGCCGTTTTCGCCTCGGAACCGGGAAAATTAGCTTTTTGGACAAAAAATCATTCCAGAATGTGATCGATAGATAACATCGAGCTCCGGAGTCATCGTTCTCTCGCTCATCCGATTTAGACGACGCGCCCACGAATGGCAGCACGAGAACCCGTTTTGTCAGAGAATACGGAGATTCGACCTCCCGATATCTAACCTCAATCAAGTTGCATAATGCATGGAATCGAGAATGAGACGCACGCATAATCACGTTCAGCCCTGATAAGCTCGGTCAGCGCAGGAAGTCGCAACATAGTCTAGTCGTGAGGGATCTTTCAGTGTCGAGAGAAAAGTGTAGGGAGACCCCCGTGAAAGAAGAGGATTTCGAACACTGCGACGTTGTTCCACGGGTGATACGTCGGTCAGAAAATCGGGGTATCGGTTCTCGTTGAGAACACCTACTAACGGCGTTCTACATCGTTTCCGCTTGATATCATACGGACGACGGCGGTTTCCGAACGAAGATAGTCTCGAGTCTAGCTACATGCGAGCTATCGCGGAACGTGATGATTCACGGTCGTCGAACTCTGACGGTTACTCGGATGCCATTGGTCCCTAGCACCATTCCCCACCCAACAGAGTTAGGAATTTGATTATTCTCAACGTGAGCAAGCACACCGTGATCTCTCAACTTTATGCAGCAATCAGTCAGTCCGAATGAGCTCAGAGATCGAAGCGTGGACATGATTCAAAAAGCCACAAGGCTCTCCGGAGAAGGGAATCGGAAGTTGGACTCTTGAATGCTCACTGAAGTTTTCTTCCCGGATACAGATTCCCGAGCGTCGAGGCTGACTTCATCAGAGAAACGCCGACGGCATAACGATAAACGGGTTCACTGCATGTAGGTTCAAGTTTTCGAAGCTACTCAGCTCCCTCGATCCGCAGCAACTGCGGCTGCCAGCGGTCAAAAAAATTTCCTCCAATAAAACCTTCACTTAGGCCAGACCCTGATACCGAAAGTTCCCGATTCAATGAAGACCCCTTTGTTGAATGCGGGAAAACGGATCGAAAGACACTATTGACCAAGGGTATTTATAGAAAGAATCAGCGCGCGAGCCGGGCGTGGGAATATTTCAATGTTGATGCATTGTCTATTCGGTAGTTTATGAATACCGTAAAATCTCTAATACACGGACAGCCCGTCTATTTTTTCAAACTTCAAAAACCTGCCCGTTCATTAGAGCCTGCCCGTCTAATAGAGACTGCCCGTTTATTTTTTCAAACTTCAAAAACCTGCCCGTTTATTAGAGCCTGCCCGTCTATTGGAGACTGCTCGTCTATTTTTTCGACGGTTTCTCCCGACTTGCTACTGTCATAATCTCAGAACCGTCTCGAACGGTCCCAATCAGGCTTCACGATCCACTGCGCGCGCGGTCTCTTGATGTCATCTGGCCAGGTGTCACCCGTCAGACTTTCCGCCGATTGAAGAAGAGAGGACCTCTAACCTCTTCTCCCGCGCAAATTTATGCTCACAGAAACTCTCGCGTGCCAAAATCCCTGATGCTTTTCTCTCATAGAACTTTCGATTCTAGAAGCCGTTAATACTCGTACGGAGTTCCTATTTAGGGCACAAATTCCCGCTCGAAACGTGTTCATCATGGGGCGTTCCCGTGCTCCAGATGATCCCAAGCTCCTTGTCCAATACATGCCCGTCTAATAGAGACTGCCCGTTTATTTTTTTGGAACTTCAGAAACCTGCCCGTTCATTAGGGCCTGCCCGTCTATTGGAGACTGCTCGTCTATTTTTTCAAACTTCAAAAACCTGCCCGTTTATTAGGGCCTGCCCGTCTATTGGAGACTGCTCGTCTATTAGAGATTTTACGGTAAGTGTTTCCGAGTCATAGTCCTCGTCATCGTCGTCTGATCTTCGGGCGGTTTTGAGCTCATCACATATCGATGAGATGGCCGCAGCTCTAGGAGAGGAAGCTGACACTAAAGCAAGTACCATGCACGGACTTGCACCAAAATGTCGATATGGGCTCATGTGCCCAGGGAGGAAGGTCTTATACTAGAATTGGAATCTAAGTCGAGATTTGGTGACAGGAAAATGTAGCAACGGATCATCGCAGAAGGAGTCGGCCAGAGTCGGCCTTGGGAGTATCAGAAATATTGTCGAACAACGACGTTTAAAACAGGGAGAAGAACGCTGAGAGGGTATTTAGAAGTTAGCCAACGTTCTTCAGGACACTGGGACCAAGTGACAGGGCCACCGGAAGACAAAGAAGAAGCCAAACAAGGCGCGACCGAGCCCTTGCGTGACTTCTCTGTATTCGATTTAGTCGAAACTCCTCTTCATGTGAGAAGATTTGTATTCGTGGAGTCTAAATCATTGCTGACTATTGGGAAGGACGCAACTGTTTCGACTAGTTTTGCCTCCTTGGCTTTTTCGAAATCGGCTTTGCGGAGTGCGCAGCGGGTGATTCTTCCATCGATCAAATGAAACGCGTAGGGGTTCCCGATGAAGTGTCCCAAACAGAAGATAGAAGGAGCAGGCAACCCGAAAGCCGTGTGCACTGAATCAACAGATTCTGCGGATTAAGAATTACAATTCTCTTTATCAGAAAATCCCTCAAATACGCACCGCCTTTGAAGGATTTTAACGGAAGTTTTTTTTTTGTCTTTGACACGCGAAGCTTGACGGCGCTCATTTCTCAGCTCTTTTTGCCGCCCATGGGTGCAGGATCGGAATGATTTGAATATCTACTGAAGGCGCTTCCGTTGGACCTCGTAGACGTAGCTTCTTTTTCCGTGTTTTGCCGGGCACGATCAAGGATCAACAACTGATCATCGTCGCGGGTTTCAATGTCAGGAATCTCCGGATATCTTGATGCTGCTATATTTCTGTGATATTCGGGCACATAGCTGAATTAGCATTTCATTTGTATGCGAGCGTCCGCAAACATTCCGTCTGCTTCAATGTTTGCTCAGATAGCGCCTTGATAAATGCGTCTGCAGGCAGGTGCCGTGATACCGTGGCTGAACAGGCGTCCGAACGCACCGAACGAATGATTTATTGGAAGTGGAATCTTTCGAGGAACTGTTCCCAACGAATTCCATGTCGAATTCGTGGTTTCCCTTCAAATCCAGCAAGCTTCGGGATCCTTATGGTTTCTGCTGTCATTGATCCTTAGCAGAACCTCGCACTGCCGAAGAACAACCATGATCTTCCAAAGAGAAACCATGATCTTCTGAAGAAAAAGACTTAATCAATCCGATCCAGTGGAGCTGCCGACCCAGAAGAACACGTCCCGTTGCTCACCCAATCTAGTGATTCTGGGAGCTCTAGGGGCTCACGCAGCTTTCGTCACTGACTGAGTGATCACTGCGGGTAGCTCTTGGTGATCGGTACAGGGTTACAGTAGCGGCTGGAAGTCGCAAAGCTTCCTGGATACGCGTCAGAAGGGCAGACCGACTTTTGACGGGAAATGAATAACCGATGAGTTGACGAGGTGAATGGCAGAATAAATGTCAGATACTACGAGTCGTTAGGTCTGTCATTCAGAAGCAAAACTAACACTTCTGCCGGGACCCGTAGAGGTTAACCCGCCTAGGGTTCCGAAGTGAGTTGACTCGTCACTCCTACTGCTGCGGATGTGCACAGCCGCGGCCTTCGTGCAACGTTATGAAATCGAAGCTGTTCGCTTTATAACATTGTTCCTTGCGTAAGCTACATCCGCTCTGACGCGCGCGCGTGCGAGAGCGTCGATGAGCTGCCAACCGCGGTCGGCGCAGATGCCGCGCCGCCAACGAGCCTGGTGATCTGATCGTACGACCCTTGGATTCTGACGCCGGCGCCGTGAAGCATCCCACAGGGTTCTGAAGCGGATGGTCGTACTAGTGCGCTACCGAGAGTGTTTCGCGGCGGCCGACCGCGCGCGTGGTATTTCTGGCCCGCTACGGGAACCACTGGTGGGCAGGGGGATGCCAGAAACGCGACAAGTTTTCATCGCGGGTGCCGGGACTTTCGCCGGGGATTCGCCGTGATGCAAGCCTCCCGCGGCGATCGACCGATTATCTGATGAACTTGGACAGAATACGTTTCTGTTTCCGTAACAATTGTAGAGCTGAATACTCAACGGTTTGGTTATCTTCACAAATATCGAAGAGTGGCGCGACCATCACACATGCGGTTGTCATGAGGACGAGCGAGGCCCAAACAGCGGAAGCGCGGAATTCATGCACGAAAATAATATTCTGTCTCAAACAGGAACTTAGGCAGCTATTTCCTATTTGTTTCGACCGGAAGACGCTGATTCAGTGATCCATGATTCTTCGACTTCGACCAAGTGAGATATGATCCCTTCCGAGCTCGTCCGAGGTTCAATCGGCAAGACACGAGCCGTCCTCCAAAACTTCTTTTGGAAGGTCTCGGTATCAGCACCAAGATTCAAGAAAGAATCCAATGAGCCGGGCCCGAGAGGTCTCTTGGAATTTGAGCGAAAAAGAAGAAAAACAGAAAGTGGCTTTAATTGCCGCCACTGGAGATCGTATAATTACTGCGAGAATTCGGCGCTGCTCGCCTTGATAGCGACACCAGCCGGGGAGATTACCTTGCTCTTCTGGTACGGACCCTGGCCATGGCATGAACCCCTTGTAAATGGATCGAGAAAAATGCACAGAAAAAGCATTCAACTTTTCGTGGCTGACGACTGCCGCCGTACATCGACCTGCTTAATCGCGAGCGAAAGAACGCCGTTGCCGATTGGGATTTGAAACGCATCGAGGGGCGTATACCATATGCCCTCGATACCCTGTTTTACGAAATCCTACTGAATGGAGAGATCATCCGCGTCGGTGGTCCACTGTGAATGGAGACGGATCCAGAAAGAGGAATCGGTTAAGCAACAGAACACCAGGCGGGTGGAATGACACCAAACACTGCTGTCGTCACTTCGAGCGATCTGCTTGAATTTCGGAAGCTGGCAATTGACCTCATTTGGACGTAATGCGCGAGGTCGTCGACAATGCAAAGAAAAATGGAAAGTGTCTGGGTCTGTGCAGTGACTTCAGTGTTATGTCCGCGTTTGCTTTCAAGACTTTCAACGTGTGTCCGCGCGGCCCAAAGCTGCGCGTAACTCGAGAATGGGTCAAATCGTATTTTCGAAGCGGTCATTGAGGGTTTCCACTCAATCAAAGGCAACCATTTCTTTTCTCTCTTCTTGGGAATCCGTCGATCACCCACACCCAGCTACAGAATTGACGATGGCTCCAATTTATAACCGATTAAGGACCCTAGGGTTCTGCTTTCTTATATAATGTGCGACCTTGTCATTCTCACGGTTCGAGACGGGACCACTACAACGACGCTGACGTTGGCGACGACGACCACAACGACGCCGACGATTTCTACGTCGATCACGATCACTACAACGACAACTTGAAATTCAACGACGGCGCCTACGACAAAGACCAGAAATACCATCAGGTTGGCACGGCCATCAATCGACAGAGTCATTCAGTGCACTTCAGTGAAAACGAGCGATGTCGTTTTCCATGTCCAGTTTGAATAGAAAGCTCGCGAAACACGACCAGCCTCAGAAATACATCCCCAGATAGGAATGTCGCGCATCTTGGACTCGGTTCACGATCGAGGGAGCTTGCGGAGCTCGACATCGGGGTGGGGAGTGGTTCAGAAATTTGAGTTTTGAAACAACCGAGCTCCTGCCCACATGTCCCCATAAACCTCCGAGTTGACCGCGTCTGCGCGAACCGACGATGTTCTGAACCGGTTGAGCAATTGTCCATCCGAGAGACACCATGTCGCACCTCTACCCCGCTCGACCCACTACGTCGGAAGTCACTTTTCTGATTTTCTGAACATTTCGCCGTTTTGCGTGTTCTGGCGGGAAACGGGAGCTGGCACTGTGTGACGCTTGTTTGTTAGCGCGGCTGCGCGATGTAAAGCAGAAGGTACAGAGATCTCGCAGTCTTCGTTGCCGTCTTCGACTCGTGGGTAGATTCCCATGAAGATCCCGCGCACCGAAGTCTCTTTCGATGACGTATGCTTTACCTTACGATATGTGCGCTTTCTATGAAACGTTTTTGACGAATGCATGTTTCCTTCTGAATAATGTACACTCCCAAAGTAAATTCGAGATTTCTACGCCGAAGCTTCCTCAGCCGCGGAAACAGCACACGGCCAATGGACAATTGGACAATTCGTGGAGCGGCGCGCCGGTCGGCCATCCGATCACGAGACGCTCGCGTCACCAGAAATCGCCGAGATTTTTCTGCTCGGAGCGATTGTTTCTTCCATTCGGTTTCGGATTTGGACGGGTAACCAACGAGGTAATCAAGTTGTTGAGGGAGCCCAGAAGTTGGAAGCCACCCCTTTACGACTCATTGTTGCGGAAATCTCGGGAGGAACCACGCTGAGGATCGAGTTTTCCTCGAGAATTATCCGGGTTCACTCACTGACAATGACCGCACGGTAACTCGAGGCATGTGTTAATTTTTGGAACGTGGTTCATCTACTTCGGTCGAGGGTTTTGTTCTGGCACACAGCCAATAAACGATAACGGGTCTCAAGAAGGAACCTCGGGGTTGTTATCTTGGGAAGCCTTCAACGGTCGAGATGGTTTTGACGCTTGTTCCGAAAGTAAGAGATAAGCCTACGCTCTACGTCGATCGCGTTTCTATTTCCATCGCATAATTTTCGTCCTCGTCCGACTGATTCCGGAGCATCAATCGCTCTCACGGCGCGGACTTGATGTTTCACTCGCCGTATATAATTTGAGTATCGAAAATGTTCGTACGTCACGCGTCTCACGACGATTACATACCGACTCCGTTTCCGCTGCGAGTTCCTCATCATCGAACAAATAATTTCATTTCCCCTCCCACGGCTCAAAATTCGGACACATGTATCTTCTGTTTGCTGCGACGAGAATTTTTGACAGCTGAAGGTCAGGCATTACATCCTCGGATCAACGAGCCGATCTTCCGAGAGCGAAGAAAATTGCGCCCGAATCGAGACCGCGGAGATCCAACGAAGTTCGTATCCCAGATTGATAGAAGTTTCACGACAGAAAGCGGAATTGAATTCGTTGGACTGACAATGCGGTCCCGGTGAGGTTGAGGGCCGTACGTTGCATCCTGTTGTTTCCCCCGCGAGGCAGTGACAGAAAGATTTAAACCACATCAAGTCCAACCAAGGCCCGCCTCACTGTGGGATCCCGGAATCCGCCATGTCTTCAGATTTAAATGCCGAAATGTCAAGTTCAGAATACAGATCCAGAGTTGTTGTTCGCACGCTTCATTGTTTTGCCCTTCTTTTCTCGACTTGAATTTCGGATCCCACGCTTGGAGCGCTGACTTTCCCCGTTCACAAGTGGCGAGAACAGAGATTGCACAGAATTTTTTCTGCCGGAAAATTCTGAGTCAGTCGAGGAAACCAGCTCTATTTCTCGATAACAGGATGAGCAGCGAATTTCAGTGGAATATGAAACAACCTTCCTCATGCTGTCATCTTCGATCTTCGACAACAGCCCAACTGCCATGCGAGGCGGAACGATTCTCTCTAACATTCGGTAGTCTGGACATGACTCAAACACATTTCGGTTCTGTGTCCGAATGCCAGTCCTTGACCTTTGTCATCTCTGAGGTCAGAAACTTCCTATGGGCTCACTAGGAAAACAGAATCGATATACACAGCGGGAGCCCGCGGTCAGACCACGCGAACTTCGCGCACGTTTGGCGAAAGGAAAACAGCCAGATTGCACTAACCTCAACGTTGTAATCAAGCTCTGTAGGTCGTTTGAGGTTCCCGGCGATGATTTCTCCGTCAAATCCAGGTCCGAATCCGAGCGCGTCACCTCCGTCGAGCTTTTTCATCTGTCCGAGCAGAGTGTCTTTATCGAGTTTCTTGAGGCACGAAGCCATCTGGTCGTACTGCTCAGCAATGGAGAAGTTCCCGTCGAAACAATCGAGGAAATTAGACATTGTGAAGAGTAGAGTTTGGACATTTGTCTCGCTGAAGAAGGCGAGAGTGCTCGCGGCTCCACTGAGCATGATCGCTCGTTTGAAGAGTCCTTTACTGACGGGAGACGACGTGTGAACCGATGTTGAAATGGCTCCCGCACTCTGTCCCGCGAGGGTGATCAGATCTGGATCACCTCCGAATGCCTTGGCGTTTTTCTTGACAAACTTCATAGCCATCAGCTGATCGAAAAGCCCCGCATTTCCGGGCGCTGTCGCCGTTGTGGAGTTCATGAAGCCGAACATGTTGACTCTGTACGAAGGCAGGGCGATAACGGACCCTGTTTCCGCGGCAAACTCAACGCCGTCGTAGAGGCCGAGGTTGATGTCTCCCCACTGAAAGAATCCTCCGTAGAGATAGACCATGACCGGCTTCAGGTTTTCTGTAGCCTCAGCTGAGGCGAAAATGTTCATGTAGAGACAGTCTTCGTCGTTGAAGCTGTTATTCAGAAGAATGCCGGGAAGTTTCATCGGGATCTGGGGGCACATGGGTTTTTTCTCGAGGGTCTCGATCTCTCGATCGGAGGGTTCCAGAGGCTCCGGGCGTTTGAAACGGAGATCACCGACCGGAGGTTTCGCGAAAGGAACACCGATGAAGGCATTTACGTCCTTGCCTTCGATTGAGCGTACACGGTATCCTTTGAGAGTTCCGATATCGGTTTTCACGGTGACATATTCTTCGGCGAAAACTGCCTGGAGACCCAGGAGAATGTACGGCACGAACACTGAGCGTGACCACATTTTCTGAGCAGTGGTGAGCTCTCACTGAGTGGATAAGAAATCGACTGAACGACTGGCTGTCTGGATGGCTGACACTTGCGATCGCGCCGTCCGAGTCAACCTTGGCGAGAGGCTTCTTCTCACCCACAGAACACGACGCACAAGGGACAGCTCCGACAGATTCGCGCGTGCTTGCTGTATTTCAGTTAAACTTTCCTGTCTCGCCCTTCTCTTCTGTGACTCGATTCGATGCCGCTTCGAGCTCGCCCGGGACACCGAACCGATCCCAAAAGATTTGAGGCCTCGCTTGTCGCCACTCCGGTCTCTCTCGGCGGCATCGCGGACTTGGGACGAATGCTCGCGCGGCGATGCCCGAGACATCAATGCCTCGCGTATCAAAAACATCGACCGCGAACGAAGCTCGGATTACGCGCGCCCCGAGCACACTCAAAAACAAGAAACAAAAGCTTCATAGGAACTTGGCCCCATCGCGAACGATTCTCTGCTCTGCTCTGCCCGCGAGACGGGTTCCGCTCGATGTCAGAACTTCGGCTCTCAAAACGCATGAAAAATCTGCGGCGAGATTCGCCCGAAGAGTGTTCGGCGAACTCGACCACATTTATGACTGACAGCCATTCGGAGTGCACTGTGAACGATGACTGATCTCAGAATCGGGCCGAAAAACTTGTTGAAGAATTCCTAAACCCATGTTTAGCGACGCCATATGACCGGACATGTCCTTGAGCGTCCGGCTTGTCCGGTTCCCGAGATTTCAGGGGAAAATGGCCGGTTGCTGGGATTTTGGGAGGAAATATCCCGAGTTCGGGATCAAAGAACATGATTCTCCGAGGAATCGAAGTTTGATTTCAAGCCTCTTCGGGAGCAAATATCCGGCTTTTCCGGAGCATTGCGTTAACGCGCACCTCCTCACTTGTTAGAGAGTAAAGTTCACTCTGATTACTCATCCTAGTACTTGAGACTCATCAATGCTACAGGAAGACATATCGAGGCTGGAGCCGCTGTTCCGCAGATAGTATTATCAAGACCAATCGTTTTCCATGGGATCCACTCGAAGATGGTGAATCCCCGACGTTTCAGAAAATACAAATGTGCTGGCTAGCAATGGAGGGACGAGGCGCGATCATACCGCGAGTAGTCGTCCGTGGAAGTGTAATTCGGAAATCTCCAGTCCGTCCATTTCAGTTCGATGCCTGCCACCAACTTAGCGTATTTCCCGTGACACTGACGGACAGAAATTGCATGACAAATCTTCTCCACACCTACGGCAGTACATAGTTTGTTGGTTCAGTCCAGAACGAGGATGTGAATTGGAGAATAATTGGGTTGGGTCACACGGGTGAGCGGGATATCTCGCCCTTGAACGATGTTTAACCGATAGGAATGAAGTGTTTTCCTATACGGAAATCCTCCGCGGCTCTATAGGGAAATTCCTTCTGCCTCCGCGGGAAAGTCTGCCTTCGAGCAGGAATACTGACGCAAGCCATCTTCGACGATCTTTCCTCAGCTGTGTTGATCCACAGAACACTATTTGGAGGGATTATTTCGAACGAGTGATCAATTGATTCTCGACTTTCTTCGGGAACCGTGTGGACTGGCTCCGGAGTTGAACATATGCAGCTCGAGAATGCGAATCCAAGCGATGAATCTCGCGCTTCGCTCAACGTTAAACTTGTTTCGGGGACGTCCAGTTCACCGCGTGTTCCGTTGAAAGCAGTATGATCTGAGCTTTTCCCGCCCTCGTAATCGTTTCTACGTTGCGTTCCCGGATGCGAGAGTCTGAATTCAGAATTCCGTGACATTGAGATGGAGGGTGCGAAAATTATGGGTATGAAGATCGTCAATCTTGACTTGTGAAACCACGTAATCCGATGTTTATACCGACGTTAGGCCCATAGAAGTGCACCAATCGGATTCTGGAATTTGAACATCGGTGCAGCACGTATTCGAGGAGTACTGGCAGAATTATTCGGAGGACTTGTTTTTTTATACAATTGGGCAACGCTCACGCTCATTCACTTCTCGCGGTTTCATGTGCCGCGCCGTCCAAAACAACTTCTTCTATTCATCAAGAAGCAAACACAGTTTGTTTTGTGATCGCCTCATTTGTTGCGCTTCCGAGAGCTTGACGATTTCGGATGCAGGCACAACCGATTCCGCTTGACACGAAATAATGATAAATAATAGAATCTCTTTGAAGACATGAAGGGGGTACGGCTCTTCTGAACGGCTCTTCTGAGACTCACTTTGAACCGAGCATTTGAATTCGGCACTGTGACAGCATCAGACTGCGGATAGCTCTCAATGTTCTGTGAGCCGCTAGATAAGATCATCTGACGCGCCGTCATCCTGATCAAATGGGCAGCTGCGATCTGACTTCCTCAACGGCACTTCGAGTCTTCGACAGCATGCAGATGAAAAGTCCGATAGCCGTGGTCCGACGTAATTCTGTGGGCTAGGAAACCAACGCGTGCTTCTTCTGGGCTTTGTGATTCGTATTCAAACTTCCTCGGTTCGATTTCCTTGCAATGCTTCCTGTTCTCACGACCACAGCGGACGGTGGCCCATAATGATGATAATAATTTCTTCATTCGCAGATTTCTACAGTCTCCCGAATTTCTTCGCCCAATGCGACACCATTGCGATACTGACTCCCCAATAGCTTCTACGGTGGTCATGGAGGCTCTCACTGGGTTTAAATGCACCACAAACCGCCATCTGATCAGACCTTGAGCTACATTTTCTCAACCTCCATATATGATATATCGGATCAATGGAGTTCACAAATACTTCCTAGTGGTGAGCCAGGGTAGAGTCCCTCTCTTTTCCATCTCTTTTGTGCCGTGGGTCCTCAAAAACCGATGTCCGATTCAGTCCGGTACTCATCTGATCGAGTTTTCCCGCCATATTTTCAAAAAATCGTCTGCCAATGTGCCCAAATATTTTCGTAGATATGACATCCTCACTCACGGCGCACTGAGCACTCATCAGCTGTTTTCCGCGATCTTGCATCCGACTTGGTATGAGACCATGGTGCTGAATCTCGGTTCTGGAAGCTTTCAGTTGGAGAACGCGGCCCCTAAAGTTTTTGCCACGGTCAAAGATAGACCCGTCACAGCGGCCGAGATGGACGATGCTATTGAAGACCCCGTAGATGCCCGGTGAGTCCTCATCTCGAAATCGCCTGCGATTTCCAATGTCATGTGCAATCGTTTGGGAGCTCGGATGGACCCTGTTTGGTCGCCGAATCCTGGAGGGTGTTACTAAGTTAGTCAAGCCTCCGTCACTACAAATCCGGGACCAGGGTCACTTATCATCGTGTTCATTCCAGTGAGGTCTTCGACTTGATTCGAGACATAAATGACCCCGAGCATCCTCTCACGCTAGAGCAACTGAAAGTTGTTTCCGAAGAACTCGTGACTGTGGATCCCGCTTCTCAAGTCATCAAAGTGATGTTCACACCGACCATACCTCACTGCTCGATGGCCACGCTGATCGGGCTTTGCATCAGGGTAAGCATACGCAATATTCAAGGTCATCGGCCGCTGGATCCGCGTTTCTGGGAGCATGTTCTGTTCCCGAAACGAACCGTTTCCTTTCCTTCAATCTTTGAAACCGACAAACGCTGATTACGTCGAAATCGTTCGAAGCATTCGAATTCCTTTCGTACCCATGATAAGTTTTGGAATTTCCTTGAAGTCTCAACCTCCTCTTCGTGTTCCAGGTGAAATTGATGCGATCCCTTCCTCGCGAGTTCAAGATTGACCTCATGATCACCCCCGGGAAACACGATCAGGAAAAAGCCATCAACAAACAGCTTCAAGACAAAGAGCGCGTTGCTGCTGCTTTGGAGAACCCTAATTTGCTTTCGGTGGTGAACAAATGCATCGCGGAGCCTGAATACTAGTTTCAGTGATTCCAAAGGGTTGAAATAGCCATACATGCTGTATATTGTAAAGAATCCTTGTTATTCTCTGTGATTTCTATAACGTGAAGAAGATGCAGGCGTGCGAGGGAAACAGATCCTCGCTCACATCGCAGGAATGAATAAACGATTTTGATCAAGAATAAGTGTCTTTTTGTCCCCTTCTGAGATGATGCATGTATTGGAAGAGGTGCTGCGCTGGTGAACCTTCACGAAGTGGACGGTCGTACGCTCTCTTCGAAGAGGATATGGTATGACATAAGCTCAGCGTGCAGGATAGCTCTGTCGTCTCGCAGAGTGTCTATCATATTTACCAGGGTGAAAGTCTGTCCCAAATCCAGCGAGGGACGGGATCGGGACGGAAAAATTAACATTTGTTTCACTGAATTGATGAATCATAGACCGTGTATATTTAGGAGTAGTCTGAACGGCGACCGTCCCTGCTGCAGTCTTATGATGAGAGCTGTGAACTGCCAGGCGGGTTGCTGAGCGCAATACAAAAGATCTCATTTCGCTTGATAGATACTCCTGCGGCTGACGACAGTGGAAGAAAATCGCGCCGAATTTGTTCAGCCATCGCAGATGATAGATACAAAATGATGGATTGAAAACGATCGCAACAATTGTGTTGCGAGGGGCTGGTCTCCGCGACCCGATTGGAGGTTCGATTAATCAAAAATCCGCACATCCCAGATTCCAAAACATACTCCAGTAAACTTACGTTAGAGCGAAAAAAGCATGTCAGGCGGCCGTAGACGGAGTTCTATCGATGCAGATGCACAGATTCCCCATCGCTGCATGAGGTCAGGATCAGTCCTCGTCCGGGAGTTCCGAGACGCTCTGAGATTCTCGAGCTCATATCATTGCTGCTATCAATGAATATATGCGGATATACTCTGAAGTTCTCTAGTTCAATTTGGAAGGAGCATTTTATTGTAATGCCTCGGGACGGATGAAATTTCACTGCGAATTTCGGGGGCCAGCTTCGACGTTGCCGGTGATTGATCAGTGCGAGGCCGACCGGCGAGGACGATGTGAGCACGGATTTTCATTTGGTCGTACACAGCTGGTCCGAGACCGCGACAGCGAAGGATTCATGAAAACCAGGGAACTTGATCGCGACGTACATCCCTTCGACGAGTGCTTGAAAGGATATGTTACGGAGCAGAGGGACTCCCGTTTCATGCGCCAATCAACACCGACAAAAACCTCGATCCATTTCTGAATGTCGAATATCATCTGAAGAACGAATCAGCGCTCCAGGAGGCTGATTGTACTGCCCTACACTGTTTGCGAAACATCTGGGAATGAATTCTCACGTTTGCGTGGCAACCTCTGCTTGATTCGATTAACTGATTGTGAGTCTTATGAGGTTCTCATCCCGCACAAACGGGGGTTCGAGGTTCTTTCTCCCGCTACAACCACAAATAGTACATGTCCTCCAAAATAGGCACCTCAATTTCGCTGATGATCTTGAACTATTTTTCCCTGATTCTCGCGTCCTCTCCCTGGATTCTGCGTCGAGCCTTGTTTTCCACATAAGGATTGTCTCCAAAAAGCATCTTCCATGCGCTCTTTCTAGCTACTTCGGTGGATTCTATGAGTTCCTGTCTCTCAGTCAGCCGGTCTCGTTTTCCTGACTCTCCTGCGCTGTCCTTCCTGATATTCCCAGGCTGTGAGCCTTTCAATTGCTTTTTGAGATAAATGTCCTCCGGAACGTCGAGAACCTCAAAGATTTGCTCATATTCGGGCGCCCTGGAAATTCGAATCGCGATTAAGTATGATGCGAAGCATCCCAATCTCCCCCGATACACGAAGCGAAAGACTCATAGATAGATCGAAGCTATGGCTCCGGCTTAAAGTTGAAAGACAATTCTGACTTACGTGTGAGGGGTTTGTCTCCGCCAGCCGACCCGCATCGCATTCATCGCTAACATGTGAAGGCTTGCTTTGAACATGATCAGGCCGAAGAACTGCTTGAGAGCCGTTTTTGCTGCGAACGAGGGCAGCATGAGCGTTGCGGACGATGTATCCATTGAAACGGCTGCGAGGAAGAGAACAACGAGGGAGGTTTTCATATCCAAATCCTCAGGTGTTTCAGCTCTCGATGCGGCACTTGTAGCCACCGCTTCATTCAGCAGGACCGTTCACGAATTGAAGTTGCAAGAACGGTAGAGGCGGTGTCATACAGACTCCTATAGAGGACAGGTCAGTCCGACGGGCTCATCGCTGCAAATCGAACCTCACGCAGCGATCTCGGTTCGAACTCTCCGAGCTGAGGCTTGACTGCGAGTGTGGTGCATCAAGAGCAGATTACTTCGGCTAGCTGGCTTCCCTCTCTCTCTCGGGAGCCGAAATCAATCGAAAAAGAATCTCACAATCAGTATCGCTGGCGAGAAGCTTCCGAACCCTGGCCAGCGTCCACCAGATGCGGAATTTTCTCGACAACTCACGAACCCGGAGTTGGAGCCTGAGGAACCTATCTCTGGGTGCTTCAGGGCCTCGTTCATTCCGCTAGAACACTGATTCACCCCCGGCTGACACCCGCCGGCAGCCGGAACGATCGGCTTCTATGGAGCAAGGGGCTGATCTGGTCAATGGGCTGATGAGATTCCGCGGAAAGTAACTGGCGAACGTGAACCTTGTCTACCCCGTGGACATTTTTCCACCGACATTCCCGTTGACATGATGGCTGCGTGGACGGCGAGTATAATGTTCCCGGTCTAACTCGCCCGAACGAGCTCAAGAAGTCAACTCAATCCCAAACCTATGATGTAGAAGGAATTCAGAAGGTCCGTTCTCGAAGCGTCACTTCTAACTCACAATCAGCGAAACTGCATTTCATGTACCATCGCTCTTTTATTCGCAGGGCTACACTCCCTCCAAAAGAATTCAGACTTCTGAGTACAACTGCAAGAACTGGCATTCAGGGGCATAGTCAAGGGTGGGCTGCGAAGGCTTCAACCCCCCTACAGGACCCCTTGTGTCATACTGTCCAAGTCGGGGTTTGTGGTCGAGCAACCGATTTCCGGCGAATTTCACAAGGGTACCCTTCCGGGGAAAGAGGCTGGCCCTCCCCGGGGAAGAACCTGGCATCTGGGTAGGGGGCAGAATCCGCGGTCTCATTCAGTCTAGCTGCCGAATCCAGCTAGAACAAACACGGTTGATGGGAAAAATACGAGATCACTGTCAGGGCGGTGATTTCGGAGAGGACTGATTCTTCTGATCCGTGTTCGCTCCAGAATCGCCAAGCGGTCCTCCTCTGGCACGATTGACCAAGTTCTCTGGAATGAAGAACAATCGTTCTGATGAGAGTTCCGACATGACCAAATCACAACAGTTATCTTGTCAACGATCTTATGCTCTTTGCTCTCCTAGTGAGACGGGAGGAGTTTCGATGTTCTACCCGTGGGAGAATGTCGTCCAAGCAGTCGACGCTCAGGAATGACTAAACGAATTGAGTTCGTAGCTGGTTCGTTGCGGAGCAAGTTCCATGAGGGAGACGTAGCAGCATACCTGATTCCTTTATTTCCGACTTCTCGTGAGGTATGATGTCCGGATGAGCGGGAAGAGACTCGTTTTCGGTTCGATCGGCATTTTTCTCTGGAAAGAAAAGTCAAACATGACGTCTCGGCTGGGCCTCAAACGGAAGAAGTCAGACAAAGTAGGCGCAAACTCCAAGGTACTTCAAGGGTCGAAGTAATCACACCACAAAACCGTAGCGAGAATTTCCCTTCTCGGAGCTCTGGTTGGACCCCTGCCACAAGCATGGCGCGGCAGGTTCTGAGAATACCCTAGAATCCGGCGCATACGGGACCTTCCGTTCCCCACAGGCCCTATGATCGAGGGAAACTTCGGGACTTCCTCATGGAGTCCGATGCATAAGTCCTCCGTCTGATACGTTCCTCATACGCCAGACTTTAGGGTAGTGCTCTCACACAATACGAGACTTCGGTAAGTATATCGGGGTCTCTCACCTAGCACGTTGTCACTGGATGTGTCAGGAGCTGCCTTCTGGCTGTGTTCCGGTGACGGAGGTCCCTCGTTGGCCTTCTCGATCATGACCTGAAAACGGGTCAGTCTTACAGGACTTCTATGCGGATCGGTCTGATGTTCGTAAGCCGCTGCTCATACATCGTAGTGGACCGTACATTCTCCTCCCCGGCGGGACTCCACAATGACGGGAGGGACGGAACCCCAATCCACAGTTTTGTTCAGGTCGTTACAGCCGTAACGTCACTCACCTTGTCATGCTCCTCATCGATATCTGGGCCTCCTTCGTATTCGTCATAATCGTAGTCATCGTGAGGCTCCTGAACCTCCTTGATGACAGAGACTCCACTGGGGCCATTGTTGTCGAACCAGTCCGACGCTATACCTTGCATGCGCCCCGCGACCGAAAACATCGTTGAGGAGAAGAGGAAGCCTTATCAAACAGAAGAAGTGATCAGTGTACGGCGCCAATGTCCGAGCTATACGACGCCATCTCTCAGGATTCTGTTGGTGTTTGGAATCATTTGGAAATTACAAATATTTCATCCTGTGGTAACTCACCCAGTATGATGTGATTTATCGGTAAATCAAAAGCCCCCGAAACACTCTGTCTCGCTGTGATTGGGTCCGGATTGTTCTGTTGTTTCCCATTGGACGGTCTCGACTGTACGGCCGTAGATGATAGAATCATCATGACGGTGCTCCATATGGTGAAATTTGAGACGGTGAACTTCATTTTGTGTAGAATCCGGTCTGGACGTGATTCCCTGACGCTTCGATAGTCACGCGTCTTTATATAGCGATGATTGAGAACGGTGTGGTTCTGTTCGAGATCTTCGGAACAGCGACAGTACACTCAGACCTGTTCTGAGAGCGAGAGCCGATTCGGAGCCGGTTGAGAAATCTTCGCACACTCCCAGCGTGGGTGCTGAGTTGCGTAAGTTTATAACGAGCTCAGAGGTGGCAAATCAACCAACGTGCAGTCATTAGCAAGCTATCCGACGCGACACATCTTGATTCGATGGGTCACGGCGGCCCATTCCGTGATGAAAAACATCAAGCGATCCACATTCTCGGATGGAGTCGAACACAATCACTGAGAGCTCGCTTTTGTTCCGTTTGCTAGCTGTCTTTTTTTTGGAGCTCAGGTGGGTTTGCTCCTGCGGTCCACCCACCTTTGTCTGTTGACATACTTGCAGCTGTTTCTTTCGTTTGCTAGTTGTTTCAGCTCAAGTGGGTTCGCATCTGCGATCACCCACCCTTGCCCGTTGATGTACTCGCAACGGTTCCTGTCGTCTTCGAGGTTGAAGTTCTTTGTGTTCTCTCTGTCGAAGCAGAGCTTCCTTTTCCTTGAGGATGTAACTTATTCCACATGAGGTTTTGTTTCATCGGGCTTCGTGCTTGAGGGGACCTGCTGGTTCATTGGTGCCGATTTTTGATCTTTTTCTCCCATAAAAACGGGGCCATTGAGGAAGATCTTGTGATGAGCGTGCGAAAGCCCGATTCATCAGCTTTCTATTCGTTGAAAAAAAATCGATTCTATGAAGTGAATTTTGCATCACGCCTGATTCTCCGACCTCAATCGACAAACCTTGTCCGACAAATGATGGTCGAAGAAGCGTCCGAAAAGAGTGAAATCGCATGTGAGTTTTTTTGGCATGGAAGTGTTGGGTCTGAACCACGGACGAAAGGATCGGAGCAGAATAAGTGTTGCAGAAAAACAGATCAAAAAATTTTTTTCCGATTTTCTCGAGCGAAATCTTCCAATCTGGACTATGGCCCCCTGAAAGTTTCCGGATCTTTGATTCTGAGGTTCAGACAGGAGAGCAGAGTCTGAATCACCCTCACAAAGCAAGCAGCAACAAATACGCGGTGTGGTTTGGTCTACATTTGTCGGACAGTGTTCAAAATACGGCTTTGAAATAATGGCCTTCGAAGTTCTGATGCGGAATATTTTTTCTCCAGAATTCAATGGATCGACTCACCAGTCTGAGTCTATTCCTGCACCTCATTTCAGGTACCCTATTCTCGCGCGTATAACGAACCCTTTTTCCGACCATAAAAAAGTTCAGAACTTTGCCCGACTGATCAAAATGTTCGTTCTGGGGCTTTGTCGGGATAGAGGCCCATCGGGTCCACCATGTCAAATTTTCGGAACACACATTTTCCATCTGTCAGGCAGAGTTCTGATCTTTTTTATGGTCTGAAATAGGGTTCGTTATACGCGCGAGAATAGGGTAATTTCATCTTCGAACTCGTGCATCGTGCGTCTTTGAGCCCCTCAGGCGCCGTCAACTCCACTTTCGCTTGATGCTGTTGAACTGCTTTCTTGAGAACTTCCCGACCGATAACTGAGAGATCGTCGGGCACGACTCATGTCAGATACGTGCTTCGGATTGCCACGGATCAGGTTTTTGGATACCCACTGGTGAAAAACTGTCTGATTCAGTGGAGATAACGATGTAAAAATGACATGTAGAGGTCGAATCACCGTACGAAATTTCTTGCACGTACTCTCGACAAGAAGGGGAACGATTTGGGCAATAATACAGAAAATCGACTCTCTGAGCGACAGGTCCCCTTAATCATTTCCTGCACCATTTCAGGGATGGAGCTGCCGTTCAGACCTCTTCTTCTCGCGGGGGTGGGTCGACGATGACTGATAGAATCAATTCCTTGTCAAGATCACCCACTTGAGCAGCAGCTCAAGCTCCGAGCGAACGCAAGAACGGGAGCGGAGACGCAAGGTAAAAAAGTTTGAACAGACGGAGACCATCCCGAGAGCATGCTGGGAAACTGGAGACATGAATATGATGTTCCACAAGTTATTCTTCAGTCTGATACGCTGTTTCTGCGAACGAGCACTCGAGTCAAGATTGCGATTATTTTTGCGGACACCGCAACGCTTGCGGTTATGCGCGGATAATAACCGCGGTTAAAATCCGCTGGAAAGCCTACTGACGGCGTGACTCTGGCGCCAACCTGTCACACAGGTCCCGGCGCAGCTCCCGCAAACCTTTTGGCTTGAAGCGTTCGATCAACCCAGGCGCCCCAAGTCGACTCCGGGTGATCTCGTCTGGTCCATCTCAGGTGCGACAAGAATATCGGTTGCCGAACATACAATTCAGCTCTCGAACCCTGAGGCTATCTCAGGCTCCCGAGCATCATTAGCGCTGTGGACGCACCTGAACCACGTCTCTCACGTGGGGGCTCCCGGCAATGTGAGCGCACGGCAAATATGAGCGCAGGGCAATATGAGCGCCGAGCTGAAGCGACGGTTTGAGCGCAGGGGAGATTTGAGCTAGAGCGTGCCCGCTGGTGGGAGCCGCCGTGTGCAACGTACCGCACCCGGAGCGGTAAAAGCTCAGACTTCTCAGTGTTCATTTCGCCTTTCGAAACACCGAACCTTGATCAACAGCCAGAAGTATCTTTTTAAGCAGGATGTCGATAACTTGATGGTAGATGCCTCGTATGCAGAGCAGTCCTACCAAAATGGGAGATTTCCTCCTCAGATGCCATTCGATACGTTCTTTCCGGTGGACGGAGATCACCTGAGTTGACAGGGCCATGAAATAAAGATGAATGATTGAAATCAAACCATCGATTCTGCGAGCGTTGGGAAAACGAGTCAAGACGTTGACTAGCCGAGTCTGTTGCCGAGTTTCCCTAGGATTTCCGCGAGCGCAGCGAGCGGCACGCGACGGCGCATGCCAATGGAGCAGCGCAGACAAAGCGCTCCGATGTGTGCCTGAGTCGGCTTCGAGCAGTGGTACGCATTCAGGATTAGGGCAGTTGGGAATCGTCCGCCGAAACGTTCACGGAATCCGCTGAGGGTTGCGCTCGAATCGGATGTGCGCGCGAAGTGCAGGAGCGCGCAAAATCCGTGGACGCTCAGATCGGTTGCGCGCTTACATCGGATCTGTGCGCAAATCGGAGGTGCGCGCAAGTCGCAAGGACGCTCACATCGCTCACGTGCTCAACATGGACACGCGCTGAACTTGGTCATGCGCCGGTCGCACTTGCGCGCTAATTGACCAGCATCCACGTGGGCACCTTGAAGTTTTCGAGACGTCTCTCGTGAATAACGGATCATGTTCGAGCAAGCCTTACGAATTGACAGTGCAGCTTCGAGCTGATTCAGTGCTCGAATACGAACATTTCGAAGACCAGCAACCGACTCCCCTTCAAAAGTTCCACTCAAGTTCTGATAAACAAATGACATTGATATTCAGTTTGTGGCATGATGAAACTTTATTGCATGGTTTGCATGTGCTCTGAAGAATCAAATTATATTAGATATATTTCACGATATGGAATCACACCGGATCACGAATCTGTACTCATCCAGGACTCGGGACGCTCCGCAGGACATTCATCTCCACAATTCTTTATGGCGAACTATGCAGAATCCTTGATTGGCGCATCAGAAGCTGTGTCGGTCATGTTGCTGAATCCCAGCATATCGTTCAAAATGGTGGGTTCTGCGTCAATCAAGGCTCTGACCCAGTCTGGATTCCGCACAGCCAACGAAATGAGTTTTTTCGAGCTTGGCAGCAGCTCGATTTCTGGTTTCACCTCGAATGTTTCCGGTTTCGGAATCAGTGATTGCATCATGCTTATGATTAGCTCGGGATTGTCGTGGACTAGCGACGGCAGAGGATGTGTCCTCAATAGCGGCAACATTTCTTCAATGGAGACCTCGCAGCTTTCCTTCTTGGGCAAATCCAGGGTCGGTACTGGTTCGTGGACAGGCATGTGGCGTGTTAGGTCATCCACGGCGAAAGGTACCGACAGTATGCGGTCATCTGGGACGCTGGTGTCAAACTCCATCCCGTGCTCGGGGAGAGAGTTCGTTTCTTGAAGGAGCTGTTCACGGGAAAACATCGCTTATTAGGCTCTCGTCCAAGCAATAATTCACTTTGGCAATGCTCATTCTCATCAGCTCAAGGATGAGATCATCGATAGGGATTACCTTTTTCAGCTCAACAAGCTCTGCTTTCGTTCCAACAATGAGAGGGTAAGGTTGATATTCCACCGGCATTCCTTTGGTGAATTGACTCATTTTTGACATCATCGGAGGAATGAGGGAGCTCTTCATTGTAGCTGCGGAATTATATGCCAGTTTGAATATTCTGTCGTGATTCACACGCACGTGACCAATGTGGTGATCCTTAGTTATCCGTGAAGCAAAGTTTCTCACTATATTTACTAAAGTGAATTCAAGAAGGATTCCGTGGTCAGATCGGGAATATGCGCTAGACCTGTGCGATATTTTTCCCATAGCAAATACGGGTCAGAACTATGAGAATTCCACAGCGCCGCCAACACAACACGAGACGAACACACGTGTACCAGGAACAGCTTCTTCAATCAATGCATAACATCGTCGTCTTTGAAAGTCGAGACACGCCACGCAGAACGCGCGGTGGAGACAGCAACAAATATGGGGAAAGGGAACAGTTCAACACCACATCACTTCCGTAAGGAACCCCATCACCTCGAAGCGAGCCATAAAACGGAATCCTCCGTAAAATGCAAGATTTATACTCACGAGGTTCCGTGGTCGACTCCGTCCAAAAGCCGTTTGCGATACCCTTTAAGAACGCAGGTACCCTGATGGCGTCCGTGGGACAACCGCAGAGCAGAATAATCGCGAAAACTGCGATACGGATGTCCATGGTGGGAGATGTTGGCTGCGAAACGGATATTCACGGTAAAGTATGCGATCCCGAGATCCTGGACGAGACTACGCGATGCGTCGACGGAAATTGACAAGGTTGAAGCTTCTGAAGGAGCGTCTGAATGCTAACTCTCGAACTGACGAATGTGAGCCCAGCACTCCGTCAGAAGCTAGATAAATGAATCGGAGCGGTGAGCAAACCCAGGCTCACCCAATTCGAAGGTGAGAGGGATGCTCATAAACAAGTGTTGACTCTCAACTGCTTCTATGGTGGATCCTGAGTCAATGTTTTACAACAACGTAAACAAATGTCAAAGATCAAGAAAACGCCCCCGATATTTTGATAGCCTCACTTCTGAATCCGATCGATTAGCTCTCCCGGTCGCCTCCGTCATGCTTGAGCTCACGGACTCTTCTGAATTCTGCGCCGCTCATCTAGACCGATCAACCATGATTCTGTGTTCCCTCCTGACGATTATTGCCACCTTCCACTTGCCACGGGAGGTCCCCGACTGGTCACATGGGCCCAGGTGGGTTTGCTTCTGCGGTCCACCCACCTTTGTCTGTTGACATACTTGCAGCTGTTTCTTTCGTTTGCTGGTTGTTTCAGCTCAAGTGGGTTCGCATCTGCGATCACCCACCCTTGCCCGTTGATGTGCTCGCAACGGTTCCTGTCGTCTTCGAGGTTGAAGTTCTCTGTGTTCTCTCTGTCGCAGCAGAGCTTCCTTTTCCTTGAGGACGTAACTTATTCCACATGAGGTTTTGTTTCACTGGGCTCCGTGCTTGAGGGGACCTGCTGGTTCATTGGTACCGATTTTTGATCTTTTTCTCCTATAAAAACGGGGCCATTGGGGAAGATCTCGTGATGAGCGTGCGAAAGCCCAATTCATCAGCTTTCTATTCGTTGAAAAATAATAGATTCTATGAAGTGAATTTTGCATCACGCCTGATTCTCCGACCTCATTGGACAAACCTTGTCCGACAAAGGATGGTCGAACGAAGCGTCCGAAAAGAGTGAAATCGCATGTGAGTTTTCTTGGCATGGGAGTGTTGGGTTTGAACTACGGACAAAAGGATCGGAGCAGAATAAGTGTTGCAGAAAAACTGATCAAAATTTTTTTTTCCGATTTTCTCGAGCGAAATCTTCCAATCTGGACTATGGTCCCCTAAAAGCTTCCGGATCTTTGATTCTGAGGTTCAGACAGGAGAGCAGGGTCTGAATCACCCTCACAAAGCAAGCAGCAACAAATACGCGGTTTGATTTGGTCTACATTTGTCGGACAGTGTTCAAAATACGGCTTTGAAATAATGGCCTCCGAAGTTTTGATGCGGAATATTTTTTCTCCAGAATTCAATGGATCGACTCACCAGTCTGAGTCTATTCCTGCACTTCATTTGGGGTCATTTCATCTTCGAACTCGTGCATCGTGCGTCTTTGAGCCCCTCAGGCGCCGTCAACTCCACTTGCGCTTGATGCTGTTGAACTGCTTTCTTGAGAACTTCCCGACCGATTACTGAGAGATCGTCGTTTCACCGGTCGTTCCAGACTCCCTGTTGCTGGACTTCCTTCTCTTTCAGCCTCACTCGTTGAGGACATGATGTAGACTTGATCCAGGAATCGCAATTGCACGGCGAGAGCACTTACTACGATCGCGCCACAAAAGCACGGCCTGCCAGCCGATGGCGCCGCGGAGACGAGTAGAGGGAAGCACGCTTTAGGCGGATACGTGCCGAAGATACGTGCTTCGGATTGGCACGGATCAGGTTTTTGGATATCCACTGGTGAAAAACTGTCTGATTCACAAGGGAGGTCCGCCAATTGTACGACGCCGATTTGAACCAGATAGGGCGCGATCGATAGGCCTACTAGAGACATGAAAAACGGCTGATGAAACTTTTCCCCATGGGCCGTCTCTTCCAGAACCTGAAATTTACCATGGGCTCCTATGGGAGCCTTTGGGAATTTGTGGGAGCCAAGGTCAGGCGAGCCCTGGAAATAGTTGCGGAGGGCTTCCGGTACCGAGCAGAGTCTCGAAAATTGCGCCACGCGACAGTGGTTCCACCAGAGAGGGACGAAAAAGGAAACAAACTGGCAGGTTTCAAATCATTGGAAATGATACTACATGTAGAAATTTAACATGAGCCCCTATGGGAGCCTATGAGAAGCTCTCAAAAGACGGCCTATGGGGAAAAGTTTCATCAGCCGTTTTTCATGTCTCTAGTAGGCCTACCAATCGTGCCCTATCTGGTTTAAATCGGCGTCGTACAATTCGCGGACCTCCCTTGTCAGTGGAGATAACGATGTAAAAATGACATGTAGAGGTCGAATAACCGAACGAAATTTCTTGCACGTACTCTCGACAAGAAGGGGAACGATTTGGGCAATAATACAGAAAATCGACTTTCTGAGCGACAGGTCCCCTTAATCATTTCCTGCACCATTTCAGGGATGGAGCTGCCGTTCAGACCTCTTCTTCTCGCGGGGGTGGGTCGACGATCATTGATAGAATCAATTCCTTGTCAAGATCACCCACTTGAGCAGCAGCTCAAGCTCCGAGCGAACGCAAGAACGGGAGCGGAGACGCAAGTTAAAAAAGTTTGAACAGACGGAGACCATCCCGAGAGCATTCTGGGAAACTGGAGACATGAATATGATGTTCCACAAGTTATTCTTCAGTCTGATACGCTGTTTCTGCGAACGAGCACTCGAGTCAAGATTGCGATTATTTTTGCGGACACCGCGAAATGCTTGCGGTTATGCGCGGATAATAACCGCGGTCAAAATCCGCTGGAAAGCCTAGTGACGGCGTGACTCTGGCGCCAACCTGTCACACAGGTCCCGGCGCAGCTCCCGCAAACCTTTTGGCTTGAAGCGTTCGATCAACCCAGGCGCCCCAAGTCGACTCCGGGTGATCTCGTCTGGTCCATCTCAGGTGCGACGAGAATATCGGTTGCCGAACATACAATTCAGCTCTCGAACCCTGAGGCTATCTCAATCTCCCGAGCATCATTAGCGCTGTGGACGCACCTGAACCACGTCTCTCACGTGGGGGCTCCCGGCAATGTGAGCGCACGGCAAATATGAGCGCAGGGCAATATGAGCGCCGAGCCTAAGAGACGGTTTGAGCGCAGGGGAGATTTGAGCTAGAGCGTGCCCGCTGGTGGAAGCCGCCGTGTGCAACGTACCGCACCCGGAGCGGTAAAAGCTCAGACTTCTCAGTGTTCATTTTGCCTTTCGAAACACCGAACCTTGATCAACAGCCAGAAGTATCTTTTTAAGCAGGATGTCGATAACTTGATGGTAGATGCCTTGTATGCAGAGCAGTCCTACCAAAATGGGAGATTTCCTCCTCAAATGCCAATCGATACGTTCTTTCCGGTGGACGGCGATCACCTGAGTTGACAGGGCCATGAAATAAAGATGAATGATTGAAATCAAACCATCGATTCTGCGAGCGTTGGAAAAACGAGTCAAGTCGTTGACTAGCCGAGTCTGTTGCCGAGTTCCCCTAGGATATCCGCGAGCGTAGCGAGCGGCACGCGACGGCGCATGCCAATGGAGCAGCGCAGACATAGCGCTCCGATGTGTGCCTGAGTCGGCTTCGAGCAGTGGTACGCATTCAGGATTAGGGCAGTTGGGAATCGTCCGCCGAAACGTTCACGGAATCCGCTAAGGGTTACGCTCGAATCGGATCTGCGCGCGAAGTGCAGGAGCGCGCAGATTCCCTGGTCGCTCAGATCGGTTGCGCGCTTACATCGGATCTGTGCGCAAATCGGAGGTGCGCGCAAGTCGCAAGGACGCTCACATCGCTCACGTGCTCAACATGGACACGCGCTGAACTTGGTCATGCGCCGGTCGCACTTGCGCGCTAATTGACCAGCATCCACGTGGGCACCTTGAAGTTTTCGAGACGTCTCTCGTGAATAACGGATCATGTTCGAGCAAGCCTTACGGATTGACAGTGCAGCTTCGAGCTGATTCAGTGCTCGAATACGAACATTTCGAAGACCAGCAACCGACTCCTCTACAGAAGTTCCACTCAAGTTCTGATAAATAAATGACATTAATATTCAGTTTGTAGCATGATGAAACTTTATTGCATGGTTTGCATGTGCTCTGAAGAATCAAATCATATATTAGATATATTTCACGATATGGAATCACACCGGATCACGAATCTGTACTCATCCAGGACTCGGGACGCTCCGCAGGACATTCATCTCCACAATTCTTTATGGCGAACTATGCAAAATCCTTGATTGGCGCATCAGAAGCTGTGTCGGTCATGTTGCTGAATCCCAGCATATCGTTCAAAATGGTGGGTTCTGCGTCAATCAAGGCTCTGACCCAGTCTGGATTCCGCACAGCCAACGAAATGAGCTTCTTCGAGCTTGGCAGCAGCTCGATTTCTGGTTTCACCTCGAATGTTTCCGGCTTCGGAATCAGTGATTGCATCATGCTTATGATTAGCTCGGGATTGTCGTGGACTAGCGACGGCAGAGGATGTGTCCTCAATAGCGGCAACATTTCTTCAATGGAGACCTCGCAGCTTTCCTTCTTGGGCAAATCCAGGGTCGGTACTGGTTCGTGGACAGGCATGTGGTGTGTTAGGTCATCCACGGCGAAAGGTACCGACAGTATGCGGTCATCCGGGACGCTGGTGTCAAACTCCATCCCGTGCTCGGGTAGAGAGTTCGTTTCTTGAAGGAGCTGTTCACGGGAAAACATCGCTTATTAGGCTCTCGTCCAAGCAATAATTCACTTTGGCAATCCTCATTCTCATCAGCTCAAGGATGAGATCATCGATAGGGATTACCTTTTTCAGCTCAACAAGCTCTGCTTTCGTTCCAACAATGAGAGGGTAAGGTTGATATTCCACCGGCATTCCTTTGGTGAATTGACTCATCTTTGACATCATCGGAGGAATGAGGGAGCTCTTCATTGTAGCTGCGGAATTGTATGCCAGTTTGAATATTCTGTCGTGATTCACACGCACGTGAACAATGTGGTGATCCTTAGTTATCCGTGAAGCAAAGTTTCTCACTATATTTACTAAAGTGAATTCAAGAAGGATTCCGTGGTCAGATCGGGAATATGCGCTAGACCTGTGCGATATTTTTCCCATAGCAAATACGGGTCAGAACTATGAGAATTCCACAGCGCCGCCAACACAACACGAGACGAACACACGTGTACCAGGAACAGCTTCTTCAATCAATGCCTAACATCGTCGTCTTTGAAAGTCGAGACGCGCCACGCAGAACGCGCGGTGGAGACAGCAACAAATATGGGGAAAGGGAACAGTTCAACACCACATCACTTCCGTAAGGAACCCCATCACCTCGAAGCAAACCATAAAACGGAATCCTCCGTTGAAAGCAAGATTTATACTCACGAGGTTCCGTGGTCGACTCCGTCCAAAAGCCGTTTGCGATACCCTTTAAGAACGCAGGTACCCGGATGGCGTCCGTCGGACAACAGCAGAGCAGAATAATCGCGAAGCCTGTCATTCGGATGTCCATGTTGGGAGATGTTGGCTGCGAAACGGATATTCACGGTGAAGTATGCGATCTCGAGATCCTGGACGAGACTACGCGATGCGTCGACGGAAATTGACAAGGTTGAAGCTTGTGAAGGAGCGTCTGAATGCTAACTCTCGAACTGACGAATGTGAGCCCAGCACTCCGTCAGAAGCTAGATAAATGAATCGGAGCGGTGAGCAAACCCGGGCTCACCCAATTCAAAGGTGAGAGGGATGCTCATAAACAAGTGTGGACTCTCAACTGCTTCGATGATGGATCCTGAGTCAATGTTCTACAACAACGTAAACAAATGTCAAAGATCAAGAAAACGCCCCCGTTTTTTGATAGCCTCACTTCTGAATCCGATCGATTAGCCCTCCCGGTCGCCTCCGTCATGCTTGAGCTCACGGACTCTTCTGAATTCTGCGCCGCTCATCTAGACCGATCAACCATGATTCTGTGTTCCTTCCTGACGATTATTGCCACCTTCCACGAATGAGTTTGCGTAAAACTAGTGATGGATATGCATTGGACGGCTGAAGGGTGTGAATCCCCCGGACCCTCGTCCTTCGCTCCTAAAACATTGTGAGTTCGAGAACGTTCAAAAGAGATTATGCATGAGATGAGCTTGTGTTTCGACTTTTCGGCCCCAAACAAACGTGGGTCGATTCGGTTACCCGGGCGCATTTTGCATCAGCGGGATACTTGGGTCGATCTCCGACCCGCTTCCTCTCTCTCTCAAAATCGTAGAATGATCGCCGACGCTTCACGCTTCGGTCTAGTTATGCGTTTCCTCGTCGCATCTGGGCGCGGCGCACACTCGGACGATTCCCCTCAGTACATTCAGTGAGAACGTACACCATCCGTTGTGGAAGAATATTGCAGCCGAAAAAACTTTTCCCACAATGAGGATCACAGCCGTTGATCTCACGAGGTTCGTGGCGGCGACGACTTCTTTGATGACAGTACCTGCATACTCGATGCCGATCCGTGTTCGGAGGGAAGGACAGGAGTCTATCGAAGCCAGACAGAGTGTTTCAGGAGCGTTCGGTCTACCAATAAATCACATAATCTTGGGTGAGTATTGGAACTCGCGGTGAAGACAATAATTCCTTATCCCCGATGATTGAGTGTGCGAATATGTTGCGGGATCTGTCTGCGGATGTGCTGGAATCCGATAGGCCCATGAGCCTCCGTGGAATGAAGAGATCCAAACCAAAAAGCTCTGAGATGTGTCAAACTCATCTCGACCATGCTTCTGTGGAAGATTGCTCGCCAAAAAGCAGCGATGAATTTTCACGCGTACTTTGCCGGTAATGCGTTGCCACGGGAGTTCCCCGACTGGTCACATGAGGACGGCAACAGATACTCACAATCAAATCTTCGAGCATCTGCCGTGCTTTTTCGCTTGCTTTGTCTCGCAAGCAGGCTTCCGTCGACGGCAGCGTCGAGTAAGAACGATTGTACTGCGGTGACCTTAACCAGTGCTCCCTTGAGAGTATCCAAATCCATGATCGGGGCCTTTAGGCAGATAACTTGCCTGTACTGTGTAACCCACCGGCGGGACTGGCTGGGACGGCGTGAAAAATACTTCTAGGTGTTCGTTACTCTCTGCAAGGGTTCATCCTGCAAGAGTGTCCACGAGCAGCGTCCATGATTGAGTATCTATCGGTTGATCAATAATATTTTTTCTTGTTCCGATAGGCTTCCTCTTCGCCTCAACGATGTTCTCACTGGCTGGCCGCCTACAAGGCATAGCATCGGATTGGTTTGATAACGACGGCCCGACCGGAATCACCGTCATAAAAGAAATTCAGGAGCCCAAGGATGAGTATGAGTACGACGAATACGCGGACTCCACAGATGACGAATACGCGGACTCCACAGGTGACGAGTACGCCCAGGATATCGAAGAGGTGAGAATTCGTCTGGCTCAGACCTGCACAAGTACCATCCACATAAAGTCCACGATTCCATGGTCATACGGTGAACTCTGGTTACACGTTGGTGACCGGAAAATTTTGTCCGTCACACGGAGATTCTGTCAAAACTGTCCATTTCCGAGTCGATTCCGAGAATCCGAGGGATTCTCACAATGCGACGCATTCGAAAGAGATATGAGCCCTGCCTATCGTGATGGAAGGAGATCGGTTCTGTCCGTTCTTAGGTTCATCGCCTTTCTTACTCGAGCGGACAGGAATGTACTTGAGCTTGACTTTTGTCGCCATCAAACAACGGAAGGATACCTAAGTGCACAAACACAAAGCGCTTAGAGTCATTCGAGCTGAACGAGGGACGCCATCCGTATGTTTGACCGCGGCTGCTGATACTTCCGTTGCTTGCACATCATGTCGTGCTGCGATGTGCGGGTTGCTCACTAACTGCGAGCACCGGGATCGCTTCTCTATGATCAACTTCGACATAACGAGATTCCAGGGGCGGAGCCTCGGGTGGGCTGATCGAGCTTCATCCCCCCCTGTGGATCCCTCGGTGCACGCTCTCTGAGTTAAGGTTTCTGATCGGGCAACCGATTTCTGGGGAATTTCCCAGGGGTGGCCGCTGGAGGAAAAGGATCAGCCCCAACCCAAAAATAAGCAAGGCCACGCCCCTGCGAGGTTCCCTGATCCATCGAGGTGGCAGACCAAACAAAGGGAGGGAAATCCTTCCGTCCTAGAGTTTCGTTGTGACGAGATTTTTACCACATAAAGTCTATGGCCGGCCAGACGGAAATAGAGAATGTTTTCGTTGTAGGGAAATTTCGCTGTGACAATATTCGTTGTAACGGGATTTGAGTGTACTCCCAAATGCGAGGAATCCAACATAGATGATTCTGTTGCGGACATTCGGATCTTGTGACGAAACGATGCTTTCGATGCACGTGTTTTTGCTGAGCTGTACTTTTTTCAGATGGACGACGTTGGACGAAATGGATCGTCTCCATCGGTATATGGGAGGGTCGTTTCTCCAAAGGAATCTGGAAACGAGGGCTCTCGAGCGAATATTTCGGAATCACCTCAGGATTCTGTCAAAAATGGTAGTAAGCCCGGGCAAGGGGTGGATAGGAGGAATGGCTCTTGAGGGGTAGAACTCCAGAGGTTTGTCAACGTGCTCATCTCGGCCCTCCACCAATAAGGTTGCAAAGGTCACACCGAGAACGGCGAGAAAGAAATCCTCTGCTGCCTCATTCAATTACCGTCGCGGAATATAATCCTGCAATCTGTATCTGGCGAGAGGGGCTGCGACCTTGTTCGTTCACCAAAACAATCTCTTCCCGGAAACAAGACTTTCTCCCAGTAGTCAGTTCTTCGCTGAACTGGGAGAACGAGCTTAGGATGCGTGCGCGTGAGCGTCCTCTTCAAACCGGCTCGGTCGTCTGGGTACACGCGATTTGTGCGTGCGTCCTTCTGAAGCAACCGATTGGGATGAGCCGCTTAATCAGATACGTTCAGTGTCATCCGAACCGTGCGGTTTTATCAAGAAAAGCTCCATTGCGATGGGCACGCTGTCTTCAGGCAAACCTTTCGAAGACGAATCATTCATGGTTTGGCTCTCCGCGGGCGATAACGGGTCTACTGCATCCCGAGAGGGTAGAGACCGTAATGATGGACGATTTCCTCGTGGGAGGTTCGATGAATATCGTATACAAACCTAGGAAGCCGAGAGGAATCTCGAGGTAGAATAGAATTCGCGCGCCAGAGAACGGGATTTCGAGAGCACGACAATGAGGAGAAACCCTTGCCGGGTTCTCGGGATGGAAGCTGTGGAGCGAGGTACGTGCAGACGTTTGGCAGCGACTGAACAAATGAGACGCAAGCGGACGAAAAATAAACTCGTGTGAGAATCAGACGAACCGTGATTTTCAATGCGACAAAATCTGATGTGTCATGGACCATGGATCGACCTTGAAGTGGAGATCCGACCAGAGCAATCAAGCCAGACACCTGAGAGGATCAAACCCTCGCCTGTTCGAGCTAACCGAGCCGCTATGCCATGGAATAGACCCATGCCGTTCTTAATGTAATGGCAGTCATCAAGAAGACAAGGCGTACTGGTGTCAACGCGAATGACTGCGCATTCTCCCACCTATACTTTCATCATTTCCCGTATCCCTATACCCTATACTGATCCGTACTGATCGACTGGAGCGGTTGCGCTTCACGCTGTTTAGCTCAGAACTCTTTTCTACGGAGCGCAGCCTCACTCTGCTCGCTGCACGGGTCTCACACACTAGTAGCACCCATTGGAAGCTCTTGCATAAGGTAGGGGTCCCAGTTCAGGAGCAGCTGCTCGAGGGCTAATGATCCAATACGCTACATGACACGGACGATGAGACTCGATCTCGAGACGATGGGACCGCTCATCTTGCTCTCGATCGAAATCCAGCCGAATCGCACCATCTATTTGGCTATATACTTCTTGAGCAGAGAATGCTTGGTAACTCCCTCCGAGCATCCTGAATGTTGACGGGTCTCACATCAGCCGAATACACTGCAGTGAGGAGAGCCGCTCTGCATTCGCTCCCAGAATAAATCCTGTATGCGCGGCTGGACCTGCTGTCAGGCAACCCTCGGAAAAGGACTCGACTCCTATTTTCATCGAAGCATTTTATGAATCTTCAGTGAGTCGGATGGATTTCCTCCTATTCCGCTCGGTTCTCGCAGCGTCATGCGGCGGAACTCTGCTGACTTGGAATCATGTATGATACCGTATCCCGCCGCTTGCGTGTGGCTGATCGTCAACAATGACTCACGTATTCATGTTATTTCAAGTTCGTTTATTGTTCATTGATTAAAAGGTAATATGTTGACATTTAAGGATAGCGAGTCCTTGGTTCACCTTGATCGTCATCGTCGTCGCGGTCATCGAAACCTCGAGACTGCAATTCCAACACTCTCCTGATATCAAATCTGATATTTAACGCATGCTCATTCTACAATTGGCTGAGCGTCCTGATCGACTCACTGGCTGACTGACTGGCAGGCAGACAGACAGACTAACTGACGGTCGTCCGCTGTTCAATCGATCAAGCCCTCACTCAATCAATCAAGCAACCCACCAACGAATAGATCGATCGACGTCGAATAGTGGCTCGAGCGATCCTTTGACAAATCTTTCTTTTTCCACGAATCCCTCCTCAAATAGACTCAGTATTCTCTGAATTACTATATTTCTTATTATTAATAATAATAACCGGGAAGTTCTGACTAGACTCGATTATCTAAGCTAAACACACACGCGAGGAACGAAGGCGAAACCGAAGAAATGCGATTCGACATAATTGGAGATTTCATGCCATCGCGACACGGAAATCAAGAAACGAGGAACCGGGAAAAACGAATCCGAAACACAGCTCCGGGAATGACGAACCCCGACACCGAGACACCGTCTCGAGAGCAGTATAACAACGAAATGTGGCTTGAGCTTATTTTTTCGAAATATTTCTTCGATCAAATCCATGGTCTTTTTGAGGTTTTTGTCACTCCGCGTTCAGATTCGATTTTGCCGCCAATGGAAAGACGAAACGGTCGCAGAGGATAGCTAATGCAAACATCAGGTGTAGACTCAGCATGATAGTATAGGAACAAGACTCCGAAGCCGCGGAATCGATCGCGTCCAACTCGAATCGCGTATGCAATCACAGGAATATTGGGTCTGAGCGAATCACTTCCAAATATTGTGGTCCGGAAGTTCGCAGGTTTCCTGAAGCAATCGACTCGGGAATATAGGTGGACGGTCGCGTTTCGCAACGGCTTCGCGATGACAAGTAGACAGAAGCAGCAACACGTACAGTTTTGATTGGCGTCAATATATACCCGTAGACTCCACGTCAACGTACGCGAAAAGGCCGGAGGGAGGGGAGCCGGCCTGTCGGTCGGTCGCTTTGTTGGTTTGCTTGAGAGGCGCAAAAGTTGCGCAGAAGATATCGTAGTACTCGAGATTGGTTGTTCAGCTACCTTCGCCTATCGTCGATCTACTACACCATTATATAACTATTTACAGGGGGTCATGATGATGATTTGCAACGGAACGCACGTTCGCGGGCTCACGGGGAATGCGTCCGTGTCGCGTTGCATCGCGATTGTTTTGTCGGCGATGGGGAAATTCGAAGAATGTGTACTGGCTACGATTTTCGGCGATCGAGGAATGCTGATTGCACGCGAGCTCCTTCGCTTCATCTGTTAGCTCGTTCTACTGTTTGGGTCAGTTGACTTCGAGTTTGTTGCGGCCGTTCGACGACAGCGGACTGATTGAGGAAATCGATGTCTTTCGCAAAGAAAGATCCGTTTCTGAACCTTCCGACTCCATGGGTTCGACGTCTTCGTCGTCGAGATCGACGTGGAATTCGTCGGGCGTTATAGAACCCTGGTCGTCGTCGGGGAACGGTCCCGCAGTACTACTCGCAGCGTCGACTTCACTGTCACTTCGCAACGAGGATGACCTGTCGGAATGAAGGCTTGCGTCAGTCGAAGTGTTCGGTCCGCGTTTAAAGAACAGGGCCTGCCGAGGTGGGTCGATTCCACTCTTAATCGTCGTTGCGTTGAAGTCCGTCCCGACCGGATGCTGAACCCACCTGGAGCTAGAGAGATCGAGTACGCCATCGATTCCCGTACTGGAAGGCATTTTATCGGCATCTTTTTTCTCGGCCTTGATGTCAGTGATGCCCGGATAGGCTTTCTTTGCACTCATGTCCAGAGGCTCGGTCTGCTCTGACTCCGGTGCAAGGTAGAGTTCTCGTTGCTGTTCAGCGGGAAAGATTCTGACTGTGTGTTTCGGTTTCCTCCGGTTGACTTTTTCTCCGCTAGACACTATCCCATGAGACGCTTGATTCTGGGATCGGGCCTGGGCTGCTTGGGCTTGAAGGAGTTGCAAATGCGCCGGATGTGGCAACAATTGAAGTGTGGGAGAGTTTGGTGTCGTGGGCAGTGGGATTGGAGATTGAAATTGTCCTGCGAAATCGATTCAGCATAAGTTAGCAACTATGATTAGAATTTTTTTCCGAGGAGAGAAATCGGGACCACCCCCGTCTGAATTTCATTTGCGGTAGCATTGAAATTTCTAATCTCGACTCACTAAATATGTCGCTCGTCATCGAAAGATCTGTGTTTCGGAGCAGCTGAGAGAATTGAAGAGGAGTTGGGGTTGGTTCGAAACTAAGCGAAGGACTTTTTGAGGATATGACTGGCGAACCGTCATCAGGTGACGGCGGTGAGCCCAAATCGTTGGTGGACACCACACTTTGGCCGTTCGGATCCTTGGGGCATTTGTGGTGCATAAGATGATGTCGCCTACGAAATCTATTCATACATAGATTACACGTAAACGGCTTTTCTCCTGAAAATTTCAAATGCTCGTTAGCTTGCATCTCGAAGGTCCCAACCTCTCAGGTAGCGATGATTCTGAGCCGATCGAGTCCACTCCCAAGGAGGCTCCGCGTTTCAATACTGCGGGAAACTTCTCACCTTTGTGAATGAGCATGTGAGCCTTGAGCTGGTTCGAGTCGCTGAATTTCGAAGAACACAGTTCACATGCGTATGGTCTTTCTCCCGTGTGCACTCGCAAATGTCGTCTGAGGTTGGCTACTTGCACAAACTGTCGTTCGCAGTGATCGCAATGGTAGGGCTTCTCACCCGTGTGCAATCTGAAAAGGGGTAATTGAGATGAAGTTTTATCACCGCCAAATCACAGACAAGTAATTGTTCGACGGCGAGGCGAGAGAAATTCAAATCCGGAAGGGCATGCTCGTCACGGTACGTCATCTTCGCACCTCGATCAGGAGATAAGTAGATCATGAGAACGGATGTTCAAGATCGAGACGTACCTCATATGCGTTTTGAGATGGTGGTCCCTTGTGAACCTCTTATGGCACTCCTTGCACTCGAAGGGCTTCTCACCCGTATGGGTTCGCTCGTGGTTCTGTAACACATGTTTGTAACCGAAAGACCGGTTACACACTCCACATTGAAACAACTTATCGCGGTTGTTGCCGCTCGCCGATCCTCCGTTCGTGGGGGAGGTAGTCGATGATCTGCCGTTACCTGCAATCAGAACAACATGAATGAATGCGACCGTCAGGAAACTTCCTCAGGACAAAAACGAAGACCCGAGGCAAGCGAACTTTGACAGGCCGTGTCTCGTCGTTGAAGCCATCACGCCTGGCCCAGTTTTGCTGTTGTCATCAAATTTCACCATGAAAAACCTTCTTCAACCCCCATCAACAAAACCCCTTAACTCCCTCAATGTCCCTCCGAAGCTCTCGCCCAGCGCTCCGTTCATCTCTCTTTCGGACCAGGCAGTAGGTATTCCGCTGCCTCTCTCTCTCCCTCTTTCGTTCTCTTTAAAATAGAAGGGTGGTAATCCTTGCAGTACGCGCAAACGGGGAGTAGACCACACCCTAAAGAGAGGGAGGTACTACTGGAACTGGGTCACCAGAACTCACTTCCTTGTTTATCGATTTTTTTCACCGAATTCTCAAAAACAGCACGAGTTCGAATGCGCTGAGAGTTGGTGGACCCCATTGGAACCGTCGTCGCACGAGAGGGATTCTCCTCAAAGTTGATCGCGAATTAGGAACACGATGAGAGCGCGCGATTACGCAAGCGGTTTCCTCTTCCAGATTTGGAGCCGCGTTTCCAGAGATGCCCTCCCTCTCTCCAAAATACTTCTCCTAGTCGGGTATTCAACTACGTTTCGGCGACAACTTCTCTCGAGAGGGCGTGTAAATCTCTCTAATGACAGCTTTGGGAGGAAAACCGCAAACTGTGGTTGACACCAATCAATGGCGGCGCGCGGCGCGGTTAGCAATTAGGTTATACTCCCAAGTGAGGATCAAAGACAGATTTGCTTCCATCCAAATAATTCTTGAGCATTGATTGCTCCGCTGCGATAGGAAACAGCACCAGAGTAGTGCCTTCCGGAACTTTCCGTATCTATATCATCTTTCACGGGCGGGTCAAGAGCTTGAGAGAAGATGATCGAAGATCGCCAAATTAGAGAGCTGGAGATCTTCGGAACTTGTAGCGAAGTATATATTCCGATCACCGTCACGTGTCAGAAACCTTTCCCCAACGCGTTTGCGCGTCCTCCGCTCTTTTGAGAGTTCTGCGTTCTAGCGGATACTCCGATCGATGACAGGGTCACTTATCGACGACGCCCACCCTCGGTGATACGGGAATTCATTCCGTCCCGGAATCCCTCGAGGGAGGGGGCGGGGGGCGCTGAAAGGTCGCTGTGAGCCTCCCAGAGCCGGAAAAAAAGAATACTCACTCGACTGCGTCGTCCTCGAAGGCAACGGTGACATCAGTTCATCTACCGTGGTGGACGATGTGGTCGATGTGGCTTCAGTCGGAGGAGGTGGTTGGAAAGAGGCGAACTGGAGAAAATGAGCTGCTAACGAGTTCAGTCCAAACGGCAACAGCGCCGCTCCTGACAAACCTCCTGCGTCTGCGTCGGCGCTCTCCTTGACGGCATCTTTGTCGGCGTTCTTCTTCATGGCGATGGCTACGGCAATTTTCTGAAAGGCAGAAGAATACATTTTTAGGACAAGTTTCAGGTACAATGAACTAACTCTAAGCGCTTCGAATTCTTTGGAGCGACAGCTCGATCTCAAGACGGTCGAAAGTTCGCTCGGTTCATAATTGAGACAAGGCTCGTGAAAGGCAAGGGCCTCGTGTCGTCGATTACGACGACCTCCAATTGGAAGAAGTCGAAGATCGCCGCTCCGAGTGTCGCAACTGCCGAACTTTCTCCGCAGTCACTCAGACATGGGAAAGTCGGACACAGGACATCAAGCGACGCAAGATGAAGGCTGATCCCGCGAGTTCCTCAGGATGACCAACAAAGGTGACAACTCGCTACGGGGTGGACGAGCTTACATAGCCATTTCTCGTCCTCGAACTTCGTCGTTTCCCATCGTCAACGAAAAATTCTAATTATCGATCAAGATTGAGGAGAGATTAGCGGAACCGAGACGTCGAGCGAGTCGAAAACTTTCAGGACTCTCAGGTAAGCTTCCGACGTGGCCTCTGGGTTTCGCGCTCCTCCGTAAGAGCATCGAGCCGTCTTTGATTGTCAATGATCAACTACTGAGACATGTATCATGTCTTGCAAAGCATCCCGGTATTCGCTCAGGAAGAATTCGGCTCGGAATCTTCTTCGCCGTTTTCGAGTTTCTCTCCAAGTATTCAGAAGGCATGGTAAATGGTTATCGCGCTCAACGTCATTCTGGAAGCGCGCGATTCGAGCACGCGCTTAGCGCGTATCGAATGTATCGCGAGCGCCAATATGACGAAAAAGCTTCGTTAGAGCATTCCTATCGCACCCAGGAGAACGTACTTCTGTGCGGTGAAGGTTCCCGTCGCGAGAGGTGGCGTCACCGTCAAACAATCAACAAAAACAGGACTGGTGTCAGTACTGAAGGAACACTTTCGGAGCAACATCCAATTCTATCCAAAAGCGAAGGCTCACATTCACTCGCACAAACGCACGCAAGCACAAAATTCCACGACTACGCAACGTTAACAGTGTGACAACTCTAACTCCAACTTGGATTAACTGAAACAGGAGCGCGTGAAGCTCTTCCCTTGGATCGCGGGATCGTTCTAACTAAGATTACTGGTTAGAGCCCAACCTTACATAACCTAAGTCCCTTTCTCAGCGACAACCTTCTCACCCATGTGAACCCCACCCCTTATTGGTGGTGTGCTGTTGTGTGGTGCTGATGGTCGTGGTGGAGATCGTGGTGAACATCTCGGTGCTGCTGTTGATGCATTTCACCCCAGAGTTCCATCCACTCGAGCTGGTTGTAAATTAATTCCGATCAGCAGCGCAACGCCGGCCAGAACCGAAACGCTTAGGGTCTCAACCACCAAGCTTTCGGGACATCCAGCACTACTCACGCAAGACCAGCGCACCGCAAAGGGTTTCTCAGAAAATGGTTTGCTTAAAAAAGAAATCAAAGAACGATCCGACACGACGACGAGGACGGCGACCAGAGATACGGGGCAAGGGGATGAGAACGTGAGACAACCAGTATGGGGGATGGGATTTCTGACTCGATTGGATCCGAGCATTTCCGATGTTGCTCGGAATGATTCGGCTACGATTCGGTCGTAATGCAACTCGAAGGACGCACAAAAAGATTTTGCCGACAAGTTTGCTCGTCAAGCGACCAATACAGCTCATCGGAACGCTGACCAGTGTTACCTCCTACCAATTGCACTGCCTTATGATGCGCTGAAAATCTCAACTCAAAATCTGAGCAAGGCGGACGGATTACGGTACGGATGTCTTCTCGACAGCTTCATCTGGGTCCTCCTCGAAATTCCGAACATTTCACTCTCTGAGTCCAGATCATTTGATCCTGGAAATCGACGAAGCCGAAGGAGTGCGACAGGAGGAAGTGAATCCGACAATGAAAACTCCGGATCCACTCCTTGCTGTAGACATTGATCACCGTCGGAAGATTCTTTGGAATCTGCGCAAATCGCAAACATTTCATCACGCGCGGTTTTCGCGCGAGAATCCAGAAGCTAGCGCAACGTCAGAGAAATCACAGGCGCTCAGCTTCGCGAGCGGCTATCGCTCGAGCCCAAGAACGGTCGAGGATTTGGTGCTCCGATCCGGCCCCTAAAAGTGGCGGTTTGAAGTGAAGGGTATCTTTTTCCCATATTTTGGAGCCCCAGTAATCTGCTAAACGGGTCAAAACCCTTTGGTTCTCAGACTGCGCGCTCGGTCAAACGCCAGACATCGGCCAGACGGCTAAGAATGCTCGAAGCAACCTGTGCCTCTCAAACGAAAGAAAAAAGAAAACGACGAAGACGAAGGGATTCGTCGACAGAAACTCGCCACGCCGACCGGCCGGTCGCTAGGGCGACTAGCAGAGGAGCGAACCATAACCAGAGTGAGCGTTTGGTTTCGCCGGACGGATGGACGGACGCACCGATCGGCCGAAAGACCGACCGAGTAACCAAGCAGGCAGGCAACCAGCCAGCCAGCCAACCAACCGGGAATCGAACGTGGAATAGACGGACGACTTCGGCGGCGGCGGCGGCGGCGTACACGTTGGCTCCTAGGACGGCGCATGACGGAACGTCGTGTCACCCAACTTGAAATGAGAAATCTGTCTTTGGGCCTCCTCGATTAACAACGAGATATTCAGGCGACAGAGTTCGGATGCCGATTTTCGAGCCACTTCGGTCGCGAGACGCCCGCTTATTCAACGGTGGCAGAGGACAGCCGATGAAGAACCTTTTAGTTCCAATCGATCAATGATCGCATGTCTGTCTTCTACCGCCTGCGGGCTTCCTTTGCCCCGAAGATTCCTTCTTTATCTCAAAGCTCTCGAAACTCTTTGTAACTGGCGCTTCGCTTGTCCCGAATTGTCGTCGAGAATCAAGGAGCACCGAGGGTGCTCCGTAGACCGGTGCTCACCGACCGATTGTGGAACTGAACGGTCCAGACCGGAATTCGTGAGGGAAGAAAAGCCGCACTGGACGCAGACGGGAGAAAGTAAAGGCACTCACGAGCCGCTCGTAAATGCTTAGCGTCTGGGCAGTGGTCCGGTGGCGTTTTTCGAAGTTCTCAGACTGAACCCCATCCCCCCCTTGAGTTCGGCTAGCCGGTGCGTTAGTGAGCGAGAAGCAAAAAAGAAGGAGCGTTCCGCCTTCTCTGTAGATAGTCCAGACTTTCTCTGACCAGGGCCCCTACACCACGACGACGAAGAGCACGGGTCTGCCGACGACGAGGAACTTTCGTTGTTGATGTTGATCATGGACATTGAGCTGACCCACAAAGTCCGATCGACCTTGGACTTCACAACGCAGCTGGACTCCGGCTATGGGAAAGAGCTCAAAGAAAGAGTAGATGGACAAACGGGCTGGCCTTCGGCTATTTGGCCTCGTCCTCTTCGTCGTCAATGCACAGATTACCACCACCACCGCTACTACCTCTACTACATTCAAGTCCAACCGGTCCGATGATTATGAGGACGACAACGACAGAAGGCGGATGCATATCAAGGCATATGCCTACACTGCGAGCAGTATTTTTTTCATTGAGGTTTAGCTCGACTTCCTCTGACCGTGGCCTCGACTTCTGCAGTGGAAGTAGAAGTTTCGCGAAAAATCGCGGGATCGTTTCTGATTGGATTCCAAATCAAGCTTTTCCGGACGGGAAACCTGTCGGGTTTCCAGACTCGATGTTAAATGTCAACTTGATATGCAAGTTTCGCGCGGCCTGACATTTTGTCCGGCTGTGTTTTCGAATGGATTCAACTCCCCCCCTCCCCCCCGAGATGGGAGGGCAGAACGATGCGGTCCGTATGGATTTCCCACAAAAGAACATTTCATCAAGAGAACAGGTTTCAATTTGTTCGAGCATTGGCGACGAGACAAGACCGGCAACAGCAGTCGCAGCAACAACTAACTGAATACGGCAAAGAGATTCCGCTCGTGGATCGAAGTCGAGATGGCGAGATTGTTGCCTTGGCGCTCAAATTGAAACTCCGAGACAGCAGACGAAGAAAAGATTTCATTTGCATAAATCGATCCAACTCCATCGCTACACTACTCCCGGCTAACTTGTCCCTTTGAAACGGCGATAGATCGTCTCACGACAAGCGTCCACGCCGCAAACCTCGGCGCATAGGGGCTCGGAAATCAAAAACAAACCTCAAAACGACGAGAGGTCCCCAACATGGGAGCAAAGGGACCGGATCCAGAACGACGGGGGCAAGACCCGAAGTCGGACCCGGATGGCTGGGGGTAGGGGCGGACATTTGAGGGCCTGGTGGTTTCCGTCGCATCACGCGCGAAAGTTCCCACGTTCAGGGTTATCGACGGTTCTCATGACCCTCGCTCCAGATGAGGTTGCGACTTTATGACTCGGACGAGGATTGTTCAAACACATGAGACAATGTGTGATGCAGCAACAAACGGTTGATCCGATTCCGTTTGATCATCAACACAAACTTGCCGCATGGTGTCAGCGGCACAGAATCCAACCCCGATCGAGAGCTGCCTCCGCCGTCGTCGACGACGGGACTCTGTCAGAGAGCGGCTGCGAGGACGAACGAGCGCCCGATGAGAAAAAAAGAAGAAGATTCTCACTAATCAAATTTCGGCGGCTTCGACTCCAGTTCGTAAAGCCTCCGATGTGCATCGGAGACGGTGCTTTTTCAAAGAGTTTCTCTCCGCTGTTCTCCTCTAAAAAGCCACAGCCACAGGTGTGTCAGTCTCGGAAATCAAACGTTGTTCAAGAGTTGCACAACCCGCCGCTTCCTTGTCGACTGAACCCTCCGCAGCGATCTCGGCCTAGCGGGCGAAGGGCTTGGAGCAGATCCGCAGACGGGGTCGGTTTGAGAAATCCCGGGGAAACTGTGAGAAAAAAAGAGAAGAAAAGCCCAATATCTCGCAACGAGATCAAACGGCCCGTCAAATACACGGGGGAAGGCCGTATCGTAAAACCTTCTCGGACTACACAGTCCGGATGAACGCGGTCATTCAGAAAGTTTGGAAGAGAAGAAATCGGAATCGCGTTGACAGCTACGCGATTTCGTGAATCGCGGTTCTACGAAATTTTCTCGCGCAACCGCTTCCGGGGACATTCTCGTTGATTTCGCCGACGAAAAATTGGCAGAAGACGGTGCAGGAAGACTACGCCGGCATTTGATCATAGAATCAAGTCGCTCCGAAATGAGAGGAATGGATTTGCGGGGTGGAGGATGATTTTTTTCGCCATATACGAAACTTTTTTTCAGGCGCCGTCCACTCATTGAAGCTCTATCGATGACCGAGCGACGGACGGATGGATCGACCGACCGACCGCCAGTTCACTCATCAAGCAGATGTGGAACAGCTGAGTGAAAATCAGACCGGTAGAGTCGGATGGGAGGAAGAGAAGAAGAAAGAAAGAGTATTCGGGACCAGGAATACTCATTACGCGATCTGAATTGGATTTGTCGATGAGGTAGACGATGGGGTACGCGCCCGGCGTAGGCGTGCCTTACGTCATCTGTTGCTGAGGTTAGCGTTCAGGTTAGGTTAAGGTTGGAGTGGTTCTTCACCCGTCGGGCCCACAACCAGACGGTCTGCTTCAGTTATCGGCTTCGTCTCTCCTAGTTGGATCCCGGAGTTACGGCGAGGGTCAAGTGAAAACGTGGGTTCGGGGGAATCAATCAATCAATCGACGACATGGACGACGGAAGATGCGTCCTGTTGGAAGACTGCCCCTCCACAGTTGTCTCCTCACAACACGTTGATTCGCAGTTGCGACCGTTCCAAGGGCATGGCCCAGCGATCGAGCGCCAGAGCGACAGAGTGGCAAAATGACCTAGGAATGTAGGAATTTGGAAGATGCCTTTCACTGCACAAGAGATCGGCCCTATGGGCTGGTGTCACATCATCGTTGCGGTTCAGGTTGGGCTTCCGCTAAAGGGTGTGAAATATGAAAGGGTTGAAGCCCCCGAGCTGAAGTCGCGAGTTCCGGTGAACTCTCAACCATCGAGGACTAGAGTCGAAATCTTAGAAATAACGAGGTGATCAAGCAGCGCGGCATATCGCGGTTCTAGCGGCTACCAATCGAGGTCAGCGATCCATTAACACCAAGCAGTGAAGAAAGAAGTTTGAACCGAGAAAAGTTCTCGATTGCCGCTAAATCAGCGGCGTTCATTACATCGAATGACTTCCATCGCCCCTGTGTTGTTTCAACTCGTGAAGGAAGGGAACAGAAGTTACCTTTGACCGTGTGTCCGAAATCGTAACCCTTTCAGCTTCCCGGCCGACGTTAATGAGACATACTCTGTATCCCGCACTTCAAGATCACTGGAGTCGGCTTGGAGCAGAAATGTCGCGGGGAGTTTCTGATCGAGAATTTTCTAGTGGAAAGTCAGAGAAAAAGCGTGAACAGAATCAACGTCGCTATCCCATCGGAACTTTTGATTCAATGAGACAGAGTTCGATGAAGTCGTAAAAATTGTACGGATTGATTGTTGACTGGCTGGTTGGTTCGTTGGTTGGTTTGTTAGTTCGTTCGTTTCAATTTTAAATGACTTCTCATGAAAGTTCATTTATTGCCATAGGCTCTGCCGTGAGCGGAAGAGTGTTTTTTCTTCTCTTCTCTTGGACAGTGTCGCACTTGTGTCGTCCCCGCCGGTCCCACGGCCGCGTCGATCGTTGTTATTGCTGTTCCAGCTTTGATTTGAGCTTCTCATCAATTTATTGCAGCTGGAATCGTCGGTCGCAGGTCGACGATCTCACTGTTTATGGCACTCTGTTTACGTATCGAACGTGTTCATCCGCAAATCGAGCTCGAACGTTCGGATCCTTGTATCGAACTACCGGGAAATTCGTCCCATAAGTAGAATCGCACTCCAATGAGTCTAGAGAGCCGCGTTCGAGTCAACTGGCGTCGTCGCCTCCGATCTAGATTGAACGGAACCGGTCGAGAGGCTAATGAGGTTTCTAGCCACTCTTCAAAAGGCTGGCTGGATCTTCCTTCGTAAGAATCGGAGGTTACGAAGCGTTCGGCACGAGCTCTAATCGAGAGGAAAACTGTTCGGCAGACTCTAACCGGTCCGATTGATATGTTTCAATCGGACCAGATTCGAAGAAAGCTTTTCACTTTTTTCTTCGTTTCTTAGGCATTCCTCCGCTAGGGAAAGTCGCTGTTTTCACCAATCGACTCAACGACCGACCGATGAGGTGTTTTCTCACTTCTACGAAAGTCGAAAGCTACCGGTGGCTACCGTGTGGGAATCTCCGAAGGTGCGCGTGCTGTCCGTTGGTGGATTTCTTCACCTCATGAACTTCACTTAACATTGCATCTATATTTCTTGGCAATATTCGAGAATCGATGACTATTCCTCTTTGGTTCGGCCTAGGGCGGCCGGGTTAACCAAGCTTCCCGCAATCGCGGCCCCGGTTGGCCCGATGAGCTTGACTGTGAGGCAGGATGGGTGATAGCAAGAGTGAGTCGGTGATTTGGAATAGTTTGCCGGCAGCGGAGTCGTGGCCGGGCGGCTAATCACACTGGGCTTGGCATCATAAATAAGGGGAAATGAGTGGACAGTTCCCATAGAAACCAACGGGTGGGGTGTTGGCAGCCGAGCGGGCTCTCCAAAAAGCAAAACGGACAGAACCTTTCCCCCACATTGAACTAATAGCATTAGCTCTCGTGGTTTGATCCATATCTCTGTGGGTCAGAGAGGCAAGGGCTCTCGGGTGCGCACGGATTTTACTCGGAGTTGAGATTCCTTCCAATCACCGCGCCGTGTTTATCGATGCGGACTCAGATTCTAAGCCGTCCCTTCGATCTGGAACTTCTCATACCAGAACTCTCAAACAAGCTCATTGCTACAGCCTGGAATCGCGTTGGAAGCCCTGGGATTTTCGTCCTAGAAAGCTTACCACGCCGGACCTCGTCACCGGGCTCCGATAATGAGCTCAAGCGGCGGGCCGATGACTTGTCATGCAGGGAGCGTTGTTTGAGTTTACGAGGTTCAGTTTACTTTTATACTTTGGTGTTACATGGAGAGCCTGCTTTATCTCTCCCACTTCCCCAGTTCCTCTGTCTTTCCGTCCTAACCACAGTCTCAGGTTTGGCTGACCACAGCCGTGGCCCGCTTGTTCACCCGGTCTCCCAACGTTTCGCCCCTACCCCTCGAATGGTCTATCTGGTCAGCGTGGCGATGGTGGTGGTAGTACCGCGTTGTGGTTTACGAGGGGCAAGTCCAGGTTTCTCTAGGGAGTAAGCGAACGACACGGGGAGCATTAGCGGGAGTCATCCAACTAGCTACCCTGCTCGCCTTCCTGCCCATCCGCCCGTTTGCCAGGCTCGGTTGGTTGACTAACTGTTTAGGCGCCTCGGACCGACGAGTGGGTTCCGCTGCTGGCCCCGAGTCCGATCAGGCCGGCCGGGCGGGTGGGCAGGCAGGCACAAAGGAGGTGGCCTTCCATTCGTCCGTGGTCGGAAGAGTTCGCTCGGAGTCATTCCCCGCGGCCAGCCGAATGTTCCCGAGTATTCAAAACATACGAACTTCAGAATGCCTTCCATCGAGCATGTCTACGAAGGCCCAAACGCGGAAGCGGCCGAGACGCGGAATGAATCGGAACGCTCTTCTTGGTGTCCCGCATGATCTACAGTCGGAGCTAGGACGAGCGCAAGTGTTCACCAATCCCATCAACCTGTAACCGTTTGACGGTGCAGTCGATCTCCCCGGTTGTTGTTGCTGTTGCCGTCGTCGTCACAGACGATGTTATGGCGATGCTCGTTGAGTAACAAGGAAACAGTTCGCCTGGATCCGCTCGCTAGCGGCGCCGGTGTTGGACAGGTTGCCTGACGAAAAACTTACTGAAAGCTGCTCCTACCGCCGCCGGTATCGCTACGGTGATCGGGGCAAATGTGGCAGACTACAGAGAGGTTTTTGACCTCATACGTGACCGAGCTGCTACCGGTTGTCAAGCAACATGCTCCATGAACCAGCATTTCGAGACTCTCGACAGCCCAGCCGACAGGCCGGCCGGTCCGCCAATGAGACGGGAATCATCGGAGCCATCGAACGAGTCGGCACGAGACAGTGTTCTACATACATGAAGTCGGGAGAACATTGTTTGGTGTACGTCGAGACCAAAACGGGCCGGCGTCGTCGACGTCGCCGACTTCCTAACGGAACTCGAGTTCAGCGTGTTTATTATGCCGCAATGAATCGTAGCCAACAATTATGCGGCCAGTACCGCCGGCTCCCTCATGCTACGGCACCAACTCTTTGGTCCCTCGCCCATCAGGGCGGGAGAGAGAGAGGGGGGACCAACAAACAAATAAGCAACTCATTTGAGCACCCTTTCAGCCCGGCCGGCCGACAGGCAGGCAGCTCCTAGCCAACCAGTTCGCTTGCTCCGCTCAGCTCACCCGCCCGTTACTGGGAGGGACTGAAGGGTTGCCGAGTTGTTTATGGCTGCGTGGAATCAAGCGAGCATTGCACAGCAACGTGGCATCGGGAGGCTGGACATTCGCTCATTGGATGCACCCGCGGCACACGGCGGAGCCCTCGGCAACAGAACTCTCGCCGCGTTGAATTCAACAACGATCCATAATCCGGTCGATACGGTCGATTCCATCGCACTTCTGGAATCCCGAACAACATTCTGTACTGCTAGAGAAGCAGAAATCGATGTTTGCTAGTTGCAGCGAAAGAGACGAGGAAGCTTTCGATACTCCACGGTGCCATCGTTGAAGAGGGTTGCAGTCGATGCTACTGTTGTAGCCGTCTTCGTAGTTGCAGGGGACAAGAAGAAAAGCAAAAAGGAAAAGAAGAGAAAAAAAAAGATGTAGGTCGACTGGAATAACAGCTCATGCATCATCGAGGGGACACGGCTTGCTCCTCCTATACAGCGACCAGGGCTAACCCTGAGAGTAGACCACTGGCCACCTCTTCCCACTCCTTCCCCCACTCCTTCCCGACCAAGCATGATTCACTATCATCATCATCTAGTCCACCATCCATCGCTCACACAGGAGGAGACGAGATGGAACATTCTGCGCAGAGATCTGCCGGTCAGCCAACTTGGACAACATCATCATCGATGTGCGTCCGTGCTTTTGTTCCAAAGCAGTCAATCAGTGATGACGACTGCGACGGAACTGCTAGCTGACGGCAGTCTGAGATCACGGAAGTGACGACGGCGATGCAGCGGATTTAGCGCGGGGGGATCTCTTCCCGTGGAAGGGATCAACGCTCGCGACCCGTATGTTGCCGATTCAAGCAGATCTGGGAGTTGCGTCAGGCCACTTGACACGGCCCGCGTAGAACGACCCTTGTCCCTTCACTGCGCTCGCTGGCAACTATTGGCTAGTCTGACGAGATAAAAATATTTACGTAAATGATCGATTGATCTAGAGCGACGACTAAAACTAACCAATAGCGGACCAAGCTCTCGGGGTGTGCAAGATACTGTGCTGTACAACTACCATAACTACCACTACCGCTACTACTGCCTCCACCGCAGCTCCCACCGCTCCACATAACCAAAGTGGAGAGCCCATGAAACCCGCTGCAATCTTTTCTTCGATCGTCACATTTCTCTCTTTTTTCGCTGGCTCACCAGCCATTTTCCCCCCTCTCGGGCTCTTGCACAGCTTCTTGTAGCGGAGAAGCACCCAAGAAACGGGTGGCGGCCAACGAACGCTCCCACACGAGTTGAAAACGCCCGAACGAGCGGGTATCGGAGCACCGCAATCAAAACCCCTCTTACGAAACAGGCATCGAAGTCAAAGCATCTCACCGCGTTTCGCGGAACGGCTCTGTGGAATAAAGAACATCACATTCGAACGATCTCGACAGCCAGCCAAATGAAGACGATAGGGTTACGTAAGAAATCTCCTGCTGCTGCTGCTGCTGCTTCGAATTCCAGCGAATCCCGAAGCGACGCGTGGTGTTCGTCTTCGCCGCCTCTGCGGCAGAAGAGGTAGGGCGACAGGCAGAGGTCTCGAATCGTTGGAGTCCGTTCCCCGCAACCCCAGCACCCCACCGAGACGTAAATAAAGTTAACAGCGATCGTTCACGGAAGCGCCACCCACAATGTTTGACAGTCGCCTTTCACCGGTTGGTATCTACTGAATGTCAGTCACTCAGTCAGGTAGTCGTCAGTTCAACAACTCTTTGCACAATAGAGAAACGAGCGCCTTTTCAACCCCTCCCTCTCTCCACCTGTAGAATAGACCGAGCGAACAACCGAGTGAACGATAGACCGCCAGATTCACACACGCGCTCATAGAGCTCTCGTTCGCTTCCTTGCTCCCCGTTCGCCAGGTAGCTGACGAAAGGACGAAGGGTTGGAGGGAGAAAAAGTAAAGTGGGGAGTCATGCTTCAGTTCACTCCTTCGAAATCAGCCAAGGGGTGACTTGGAGACTTACCACCACAGAATCAATTAGTTCCGAAATTAAAGAACACGAGCAGAGTTTCAAACGCGAACAAGCGGTGCCCGGTGGTTGAGCGAAGAAAGAGAACCGTGGATGACGTATTGAGTGTAAGAATCTGAACGTGAAAATTCTCGACACCGTCGAGCTCAAGCGAAGAGCTCCTAGTAGCTTTGTCTGATCGAAAGTCGCTTCGTTGCTCGGATTCGCTCGAAAAAAAACTCCGAAGCGTTGGTCAAACTCAGATTCCTGAGCAACAATCCGATGACACGCTACGAATCGGCAACAAAACTCCCGATCGAGTTCGATGCTTGCGAGAGTAGAAGGAGCAGCAACAGCAGCCATGCAATACTTTGATGAAGTATTGCAGGCTCGACTTCGTTAAGGGGTGCAGGAGCACCCGAGCGCTGTTGTTGCCGTTGTCGGCGTAGTCTACGAGGTCCGGGTGGTGTCATATATCCGCATTAGTGCAGGAAGTTTCTACTCCCCCGCAGTAGTGGATGATAATATTTATTACTCCTCTGACGCTTTGCAAAACTGTGAGTGAATTCGGAGATTTTTTTGTTTTCAAGTGAGTTTTTGAGAAGTGCTTTCGAGGAGAGTTGATTTCGGCGAGCTCCCAAACAGCGTCGCTACCCTCTTCCTGGTTGTCGTTGTCGTCGTCGTCGTCTACCCCCTATCCATATCCCCAACCTACCCCCTTTGTCCGCCCCCACACTCCCTAAAATCTTCTCGTGTCCCTCTTTCGGTCCCTCTACCCACGGAACTCTGCATCTTGCCGGCGACTGGGCACAGTTATCAGCAAATATCATTCTGATGTATTAAGTGTGAAAATGGTCGAGTGTATACAAGCGGGAATGCTTCCACCCCCTCCGCTTGTCGCCCTGCCTCGTTCTTGGCCGATTGGTCGCCTGCCCGCCCGCCTGCCTGCCTGCCCGACCAAGCGACCAAGTGAGAGCTTGCTCTTCTCTCGGTCGTTCTCTCAATATTCCGTCAAGGAGGACAGCTGATTGGCATCAAGAGATATACAGGGAGACAGAGAGATGCAAATTGAGAGTATGGATAGCTTGAAGGGGCTCACTGACTGGGGAGGAGAAGTCCACCCGCCCGCCCCCCACCTACACACACACACACACACTCATATCTCCTCAAAGGACGGCCACCAAACGCTTGATCAGGGGACTCGGAGAGGGGCGCACGATAAGGAAACAAACGACCAGACTAGGACGTCGAGGAGGAAGGCGAGCGAGCACGAATTTGCGTTCCGTTCAACAGCCTCGCTTCTGAAGGGAACGAGAACCATTCAAACGAGGAAGGCGCCGTAGATCTTTGGAGCGACCAACATTCATCTCCACCCATCCACCCCCGCACGCAGCTGGTATCCAAGGATGCGGTGTAGTTATGTCAAATTAATAGATTACCAAGGTAAGGGTTACAAACCAATTGACTCAATGACTGACTGAGTGAGTAGTGGGTGACTGCTTCCAGTGGGTGGAGTGACTATCACGCACCTTATAGTTGATTGCCAAGGACAACACGTTTACGAAGCGATTCCGAAACAGAAACCTCTCCCCGTGTCCCATCGATCTACCTCATCTATCTCACAAAGTCTGCTGGTGTATGAATTCCGACGATCACGATCGTTTTGGTTCCCGGAATCGGTAAGCAACGGGAAGTCAATTCCGGAACGAGGGTTTGGAAAACATCCAAACCGCTTGACGGTTGACTCGCTAAGAGTTGGTGAGGAGGTAGGATGCAGAGGCGAAAAAAGTGCTCGGCATATTATGCAAACGAAGGGGGCCGATGCTGTAGGAAGTAGACCAGCTAGTTGTCTAGCAGTGTAGGAGGGAAAAATAAGAGGACTATTGCGAGAGCGATGCGGTGCTAGTGGAGATGGTGGTATCCGAGAAGCAGCAGCGGCAGCCGCTGCAGCACCAGAGCACCAAGCAACCCAGCAACCCCACCCAATACACTCAGACACACCCTTAGGGCCATAAAATAACCCTTAATTTTAAATTATTTGAGCTCGAGCGCCGTGGGTGGAGGGTTATGTAGGTTACCCGATAGACGAACAGCGCCAACGACGACGACAACAACAACAACAGCAACCATGTGTGTACTGCTAGGAGCCTGCTGAATGCTCGTTGAATGCCTGCTGAATGAGCGCGGCCGGCAACGAACGGCCGCTCGGGGTTGTTCAGGTAGTTCCTGCTGTACAGCGGTCCTGGAGAGATTCAGCGAGCGACCATCACTGTTGGCGCGGCCGCGCCGATAGCAACGTGGACCTGGTTGGATTTAGGTCAGACTGGATAATCGGATAAGGGCGCATGCCAGCCACACCAATGGCCTATTCCTCTGGTGTGTGTGTGTGCGTGCGTGGGTGGGTGGGGTTTACAACTCAACTAGAGCTTGAGCAAAATGCCTCGTAGAAATCCCATGCTGTCTGTTTATCTGTTCGCTGCCGCCGCCACCGCCGTCGTGGTCGTCGTCTGTTGTGCAAGCAAAGACACCGCCGTTCCCTCGTTCGCTCGATCATCGGCTCGCTTGTTTTGCCCTGAGGCCAATTCATCGAGCGGAGCCGCCAAAACGACCCAATCACCCGAAAAGGAAAAGATCCTGAACACATCGCTCTTGAATACATCAGCTCCTCCTCGAACGGATCGGCTTGCAAAACGATCGGCGTTCGCTCAACCTCCGTCTCCGTCCGATTGTCGGTTCGTTGGGAGTCCTCCGCCGAAGGAGAGAACGGGACCGTTAGTCGCTGACCAGAGCCGTCGCTTTCGCCGCTGATACTGTCAGCGCGGTAGATGTAGCCGAGTCATTCGTCAACGGGTTGACTGGCTCGGCTCCCACCTCGAGCGAAGGGTTCGGAGGCCGGCCACCTGTTGAGAGACGGAGACAACCCGCTCTGTTCAGGAATGCGGAAGGTCGCAGCGGAAGGGAACAGCTATGCTACAGCTGCGCTGTTACGAACACTTGGAGGAAGAGTCACAGCAAGGGTTCACTTGATATACTGCTCACATGGAGCCGCGATCGAAAGGAGAAGAGCAGGTCAGAAGATCGTTCGCGAAGAGCTGTTCCAATAAATATCGATCGGAGTCATCGCACAGCCGACTTCGTGCGACGGTCGCGAATTCCATGGAAAATCGATTTCTCCCGTTAGGAGGGCAGAATGTATGGCGGTTGACTTACGTTCTCCGGGTTGGAGCGGTGACACGTAACTATCGCGAAACTGTGTGAAAAGTGGTTCTTAAGAACAACAGAACAGCGTCAACCGCTATTGTTCGCGTAACAAGCGCTTCGAGCAACCGAATAGGCAGGCTGGTAAGCAAACGCTAACTATTCGCGACTTCTCTCGATGTTATCTTATCAAAAGTATTATCCTATAGGAGAGAAGCTTTTCGAGCATTTGAATGCGTATTCTCGTTGTGCTCAATAAATCCTCTCCCTCAACACCCTGATCTTGAGTCCCAACTTGACTATGGGCTTCAAAAATCTTGCTTCGGAATTTGACGAAATGGAACGTAACAATGCAGTATGCGTCTGACATCATGCAGAACCGAGCTCCCGGAGAAATGGCTATGTTTCGGCCCGTGGTTCGGAACCAGGGGCCGAAACCGGGGAACTTCGAATACGTCTTGTCAGGCAGGCCGGATAAGGATAATTAAAAGTGAACCAGAGCGATCAGGCACTCTATGTACTGAGTTTCGATTGCGGTCTTTGCGGAGTTCTGACGCCGAGCCGTCGACCCAATTCTGCTTTTCTTCGCGTCGTACTTCTGAATTTCCTCTTGCGGCTGTCATATCTAATTACAGCCGTTTCCCAGCAGCTTACTATCAGTCGTTATCATTTTTCGGCGCAACGTCTACCTAAATACCCTCAGTTGCGCATTCAGCGACGCGAGGCGATAGTGAAAAACGGCTTTCAATTGAATTTCAGCACTCTCCGAAATTCGTGTCGACAGCGAGCGGATACAGTTCGCGGTCTCCTGCGAAAATGGAGCGAAATATTTCTCCTTAAAAAATATCTGCATTTCACGCTCCCAGCTGTTATCAGCAGCCTCACTGAAAACTGAAGGGAAACAATCAAGCTGATAAAGAAAAAAAAATCGTCTTCGGTTCCAGCAGTGAGGGAAGTTCACAAGAACTCCCAAGTAACCCCCTTGTCAAGCATAATTTCTTCCTAACGGAACGCTCCGCTCAGTGTCCTCTCCAACCGGTTCAGCGACCCATCTGCACTTTGCTCAAACAGCAACCGACCGATAGAAGACGGTTGGACGGGCGGACGGACGGAGGGAAGACCGACGCCGTCGACAGGGTCAACACGACGGAGGCCGGGACAGCGGCGGGCACTCATCGTCAGCGGTGCTCAGGAGAACGGGGCAAAAACGAGGAGAAAGGAGTTGGAGGAAAGTTCCCTCCTCAAGGGCCTGTTTTCCGTCTAGGCCCCTCCTCGGGCTTCCCTTTCGCTTACGCCGGGCCCTCCAATAGCGGCCGACAGAAACCCTTTGGCGCCTGGGCGGGGCTTCCTTCCATCAAGGACGTTTGGGGAAAGGACCTCGAAAAGGGCTTACACGGGTTCTTGCGCTACTGTCGAATAACGTTGGCTTTGGCGGCGGGCCAACCAGCAGACACCGCCAAATTATGTTTCGTCTAACCTGTTGCATCCACCAACGCCGAGCGAGGCGTCTATCTGGGTGCGGGATTTTGTGTAAAATAATAAAATTCGGCCGAGATATTTAATAATCTGGGTGTCATGACCTGTAGCAGTATTCAGACGCACAATGACGCACGTGCCGATTTTTTTCTCTGACGGTGCTCGTCAAGGTACTAGAGTAATTTCGCGCGTACATGCTCGCGTTCTCATCTCGGGAAAACTGCCATTCAGCCCTTTCAACGAGAGTCTCGCGAGACATTTCACGTGGATGCCCTTTGGACTCCGTTCCACAGGATGGAGTTTGCTCGCACCTCGAACTTCCACCATCGCTCGACTCAGCAATCGCTGTCACCCGCTTCTCTCTATGGTCATCGACACCGTTGCCGCGCAGCCGCCGCCGCCGTCGACAGGGACTTGAGTGGTAACAGTTGTTTGAGTAAGAGCACATAACGTTTTGTAACGCGTTGGATACCTTGAGCCAGTTGGCGTGCCCGCGATTTGCCAGTGCTTACCCGGAAGACGAAAGGTTAACGTTCTCAAACACACAATCTCAGAAAGAATGACAGCACCGATAGAAGGATAGATGCGATAGCGTAGGGGTCCTTGACTCTTCAACGAAAATTGCGCTGGCCGTGGACGGGGGCAGGCGAACACTTACGTTTCCGGTCAGAAACCGTTAGAAACTTTCGGCCACTACAACACAGTTTGGTTCCTTTGACTCTTGAACGGATTGCCAAACCCGAACCCGAGCCTCTGAACGGCTCACAATTATCATTCTTATTACTATTATTATGGGATCGACGGCGTGATTTGGACTCAGCTCAACCATTGTACCGCAGTTGTACGTTGCGTTTGTGAGGAACGCATCGAAATGAACCTGGCGCAGGTTTCCAGCGATCTCCAACACTTCGGGTAAAATACGCCATAACGGTCGAGTAACCACCGCCATAACCGTTAGCATGGCTCCAGTTTTCAGATCAGATGTGTTTTTCGTCGGTGGGCGCTCACAGCGGGCCAGGCCTGAGTGAATGTTATGCGTTCGTCTGATATTCCTTCTCCAGTTACGGTGGTACGGTGACCACGATCCACCGGTGATAGCCTTCTACGCTACATGATGGAACTGGGTCTTGAAATCCGGTTTTATTTTCGTCGTATTTATACGATCGTTGCTTTTCCTCCGTTTTCCTCCTTCAGCTCTTGTGGTCTAAACATCTGGCCTCCACACAGCAAATTGAGCAAGCCCCGAAAGTTTGTTCACGTGAACGTCGACCGCATCGTTCTGTATATGTACATCAATACTGTATGAAACGAGTACAGGCTAGTGTGTAGCAAACTCCTCATGCTCTTCTCAAACCAATATAAACAAATCGAACCCAGACGATCGAGGTCGACCTCGTTTGAAAAAGAAGTTTCAGGTACCACGTGCGGTCCCACAGGAGAACCAGGAGCAAACGCAGCGAAGTGTTCAACCCGTCGAGCGTTTTGTAAGCGTTCGATTGACGCCGGGATAGCCGTCGTGTTAGAGAGCGAAGCGGGCGACTGGTTTCCTGTGTTGTTGTTGTAGTTGAATATGGCGTGATATCCAGCTTGTGTTTGTGGTATGTCTGAGTGAGCTGCGTATCCTCACCGGCAGTCCTGGCGGTCCTGCCCGCCTGCCGTAGTGATGATCGTAGCTGCAGTGGCACCGATGGTGGTGTTGGTGGTGGAGGCGATGCCGGCCACGTTGCCAGCAGTGCTAGTTGTAGTGGTAGTCGCTGTAGTGGAAGGAACTAGTCGAAGTGTTCAACCAAGCATACAGACAACGGCTAGGGTTGCGAGTTGCTGGACTGCCTGGCTGCTAGTGGGCCCCTTAGTTATCTTATCCCGGCAACGGCAGCACCATGGTCGTCGTTGTTGTTGTTGTTGTCAGTGAACGCGCGCGCGCACTATGTTGCCACCAACACTGGGCACTAGGAGTTTGTCGTCGAACGCACTTTTCTCTGTGCGTTGCTGTGCGCCGCTCCAGCATCCGACAGCCGCACGGACTGACGGACAAGCAGTCACTCAGTCACATGCTATCATCGCCGCACATGAACAGATAGTTAACAATGGCAACACCAACACCAACCAACTACAGGGCCGCCTGCGACGAAACGATTTTCGTTAGCTCGTAGTAGCCCTTGTAGCATTCATCTTTGACGTCATCATGATCAGAGAGACCAAAAACAACGACGACAACAACAAACAGCAACACAGTCAACAACGAAACAGCGAGTATCCGAAGGAAGCGGCATGGGCGATCATGTAAGAAACAAAGTTGATTACATGTCTTCATCAACCTCGTCATAATCCTCGGCGTCAACGTTGTCCTGTTCGAAGTGTTCGTCGCTTTCCACGTCATCGTTGAGACCCCGATGCGATTACGACGCGCATGTTCATCATGCGAAAATTGCGTCCCGCACACAGGGACGTTTCAATTAAGGGCCGGCTCCGGCGCGATTTTCGATCGGTCTCCTTCATCATTCCCGCTAGGAAACGCTGCTCAGCAAAGAGCGGCGACGACGATAACCAGGGCGCTCAGGAAGACCCTACGTCGACGCCGACCACGACCGCATCTACGGCCGCGACGACGTCGACAACAACGCATGGTTGCTGTTGTTGTCGTTCTTTCTGTTATTCCATTCCATAATTCGCTGCGCGGACGTGGATTCTTACCACAGCCGTTTCCTTTATTTTTCTGCCGCAACCACCGCTACTTCTCCCCTTCCAAAGCAAAGAAAGCTATCTCGCTTTTCCTCGGTTGCCAAGACTCGTTCTTCCCACACACCCGTGCGCGGCCGTTGTTGTGCTTGTTGCCGCGGCGGTGTTGGTTGTGGTTAGCGTACCCGCAGCAAGCATAACGTCCGACCAACGTGGAAACGGAGGAGTGCACCGAAACACAAATAATTATCTAGCTAACGGTCGGACCGGATTTTCGACGTGGAGGGAGGTGGAATCAAAGGAGCAAGAAAGCGATGGATGGATGACCGGTCGGCCCGCCGGCCAGCCGCCGGGTGGCGATGCCATGATTTGCGAAGCTTTTCGCGGCCTGAAAATTCCGTCGGAGTACAAATCATTCCAAAGCGGCGAATTATTCCATTATATAGTGAACGGGGGATCGGAACGTTGGGGAGGGAGCTGATACCGGACCATGAGGCCGGAGTATCGTCGTCGTCGTCGTCATCATCATCATTGGCCACGCCATCATCAGTGTCATCATCATACTCATGTTCGCAAGCGCGAATGCTTTCGCTATTCCTACGCTGCTGAAGTCGACGACGACATTGTGGACGCAGTCAAAGTCTTAGAGTGCGCAGCACACACAGAACTATCAAATCGCACCGTTGCGGGGGCCGAAACTCGGGATAATTCGTTAATCTTCAGCGTCTCAACATGTTGAAGGGTGGTTCTCGTGAGTGACGGCGTGCTCATGAAGTCGTTTGTCTTCGCTAACTGCACGCCAGTCAGCTAACCCGCCGTCGCCGTCGTTGCCGACTACGGCGACGAACGCGCAAGCCAGCCCTGCCCTCACGTCGACCTGATTGTTGTGACAAGAATTGCATTACGGCGGCTCAGTCAGAATATTCTCGCTCTCCCCCAAGGCAGCTCCCCTCTTTTCGCGATCGAAGCCGACATTCGCAATACGCGCCCATCGATCCTCGGAGCCGCAGCTCCAGCCGTCGACGTCGACGCATAGAATCGAGGTCTAGTTGAAGACGTCGTTTTGTAAACGGACGAGGACGAGGACAACAACAATGTCCTCTCGAACGACGCTCAAAGAGTTCCTGAGCCGACAATTAAACTCCACGTACGCCGCATCGACCCGAGGAGTCTGCGACGACCTAACCGTCCCGAGCACAGTCGACGACGGACAGAAAACTTCGAATTGACCATCGACCCCTGTCTGTCGCAGTTTGATGGACCAGCTCAACAAACTCACTTGCTGGCTGCCTGCTGACCGAGCGGCCGGCCGGCGAACCGCGCTGACCAGGGATACTCGAGGCGTAATAGTTGCGCAAGGTCCACGAGGCCTCTTGAGAGATAAGGGCGTGTTAGATAGTGTTACGTAAGCCCTTCTCGCCCAGAGAGTCAACGACCCGAAAGGGTAGTCGCAGTCCCATGTTGTCGTTAGCCCTTCGCAGCCGCGAATAGGACACGATAATTTCCTCGTTTTTCCACATGTCTATCTTTTCAAAGGGCGCGTTTCTCCCTGTGTGCATCTTCACTCTAGAACCGCACCTTGACCCTGATGTCACCGGGACTGTCATTGAATACAGCCACGTGCTCGTCGTCGCCGCTGAAGATGTCGCCTTGAACACTGAGCTCAATCCGCTACCGCTTTCGCCGCTTCACCGCAAAAATTCCTTCGGAAGTTATGCAGCTACGTGGCGTCGGATTTTCTACGAATTTTCCGCGTATCCCGCCGCGGTGCCAGCGTGCGCTCACCTGGTCCGCTAGATTAAACCATCGCGAGGCAAGCGTAGCAGGGAAGAAACTTCAGTTAGCAACAACGACGGAGAACAAGGCAATATTTCCGGTCAGTTCAACAACGCGACCGGTCAGGAGCACAAACCCTTAACTCAGCCGGCTGCCGGCCGGCCGGCCGTCCTCAATCACGGCGACAGAAACACCGTGAGGCAGGCAGGCAGGCAGCCAGGTAGGCTTGCCTTCAGAACCATCTACGGCTATTTCTGATGTTGATGACGACGACGATGACGATGATGATGATGATAATAATTCGTTAGCCAGCAGCCGTCTAACAGCTCCGCGTCAGCTCACGTAAGCACGGTTAAATCGGCGAACCGGTTCCCTTGGCTCGTTCGGGTTAAGGCTCTGGATGGTGGCGGAGCTGGAGTAGGGTTGGGTTGGTTGGTTGGTTAGCTGGCTGGTTGGCTGGGTTTGCCGGCTAGCTGGCTGACTGCCTGACTGGTTGTTCGGCCACTCGTCGTCGACGAACGAACGAACGTCGTCGTCGTCGTTCGTTCGTCGCTCAGGGGAAAGTCACAGGGGCCCCTCTGGATCCAACGGGTAACCGGTGACGGACGGACGGACGTTCAGCTGGCCGGTCGCCGTCAAGCGTGGCACCGTTTTGTACTAACCAAGCCGACAGCTAACCAAGCGAAAATACTGCAGATAAACCATCGTATACTGTCGCGTTGTCTGGAATTCCAAAGACCGCCGAACCTCGCGTCCACAGTCCGCAGACATCGCACAAGGCAAACTTCGGTCGTCGCCGTTGTTGGAAGCCCTGCCAAGCGGCACGATTGGAACGATTGCGTCTACACCGCCTTCGGGTTGCGCGAACGGAAGCAAAAGTGTCTTTCAGGTTTCGAATTTTTAACGAGCAGGCACCGACTCCGGCGCTGGACTTCAATAAAAGCCTCACGGTCCGGAGGCATCCTCAGAGGCGATCCATCATGCAGGCGTTCTGATCGCCTTCCATCTCTTTCCGGAGATCTCGCTCGAGGAGGAAGAAAGGTAAAACAAACGATCTGATCGGTAGGAGGTAACCTCTTTTGTCAAATGCTTGTTATACTTATTACATGGTGGACAACAGTTTGACGAGATGTCCGGTTATGAGAACGGTACCAGGTAGATGCATCCAGACGACCATCCGTCTGTCCATCCATCCATCCCTCCGTCCAACGACATCAGGGTCAAGTAGTGCGTGCCGTCCGGCGATTGTCACAAGGGCCTCATGCAATTCCTCGTCGTATTTTGTTCTTGCCGACGTTGTCATCTTCGCTAACTCAGCCATAGCTGCTGTTGTTTCTGCTACAGATTTTGTCTCCCTCGGTTCTCGTTGACTTTGTCGTAGTTGTTGTTGTTGTCGTCGTCGTCGACGTTGACTCGGTTGCGGAGCTTCGTCTTCGACCGCGTCTGTCTCTGTGTTCCTAATTTATTGGCGAGCGAATAAATGGCTCCGGTTCTATCTGCGATTGTTCTGAACTCGTCCCAGCGAGGAGCCGCAATAGAAATTTCTTAGCATTTAAGTTGTCCGTCCACGCGAACCCGGGCCCACATTCTTCAGATAGGACTCATTTCTTACCGCTCTCGCCGTCGCTTCTGCTGCTATTGCCGTTGCCATAACCGTACTCTTCGGTCATCATGGTCACTGACGTATTTTTTTGTTTGTTCATTTGTTTCGATCCCGGTTTTTCTGGGACTTCCACCTCTGTTCCTTGAAGCTCTTTTCCGCGAGTCGAATCGACAATACTTCGAAAGGATACTTCCTCCCTAGCGTCGATGTCCGTTATTTTCCTCACGTATAGTGAAGAACTGCGATGCCCAATCAGACGTTTGCGATCCTGGATCAGCCCGTAGACCTTGATTGCGTCAAAAAACCCAGGGCCAGACCAGGGCCATGGCGACGGCTTGAGGATCGATCGATCTAATAACGTGTTGCAGCCGATCAGCTTCCGTTCGAAAACCAACCAGGGCCAGTATGCGGCATTTTTCAAAATGCGTCGGAGGCGTACGGTAAGCGATTGAGTTGCACAAGACTCCCTCGAAGCGTCCCTCGAAGGCTAAGAACAAATGTCGATCTACGTCCATCCCCCTGCGGAAAGCGCATCCTTTGCTTGTCAAGTCGATAGAGCCTCAGCGTCCGTTCTTCCTCCGACCGGATTCGCATGCCCGCCTCCCCGCTCGCTCACCCGCTGCCCGCCCTTGGAATCCAACCTTCGACCCCGCCGGGCGGGTGAGCGGGAGAAATATCAGCTCGTTTTGTTGCTTGCTTGCCCGCTTGCCCGCCTGGTTCTCGGCTACTGACGCTGTGTTGGCTATGTTCGTAGACGCAGCCATCGTAGTTGTTGTTGTTGTTGTCGATGTTGCTGCCGTTGTTGTTGTCGTCGTCGTCGTCGTCTTGGCAGTGGTAGTGGTGGTCGTTCGTAGGAGAAGAGAGGAGATGCATGTTGGGAAGGGGAGGAGGACGACGACGACGACTACGAGTAGAGAAGTAGGAGTAAGAGGGGAGGCAACGAGGCTGGGCAAGCCAGTGAGCGACCAAACGAACGAATGAACCAGCAGCAAGCTAGGCCGACCGGCCGTTCTGCAGGCAGGCAGGCAACATCGGTAGCAGCGGCCGCGGTGGTGGTCCGGCAGCGCATCCTATGAGTCACCGTCGTCCTTTAGCCGAAGGGGAGCTTCTCTTTTTATTGTAGCCTGGCCTTAGATCCCCGTCGCTGCCCACCACCACCGCCGTCGCTGCTGCTGCTGCTGGCACTACCACCATCGCCACGCTGGATGCTTGGGTCTGATTTCGTGCCTTGGCCAACGGGTGGACCAAAGAACGAGCGCATGAACGAGCGGAGCAAGCTGCCCGAGCCAAAGAGAGAAGACTCTCAGTCAGTCAGGATAGCCAACCGGACCAAGACGGACAGACAGGCAAGCAGGCAGGCAGACAGCAAGCCATCCTTGTTGGATAATAACGAATGCTTCGAAGAAAGGAGGAGAAAGAAGGACGAGCCGTCGCGTGGGTGCTCTTCGAACTCAGCTGCCACTGCCGGTTCAGCAACGGCGGCAAATACCACTATGACTGCCACAATGCATTTTCAGTAGTAGTAGTGGTAGTAGTACATACACCTAGACTAGGTAGACCATGACTACAAGCCTTCGCTCACGGATGTCTTCGTGGAAGCACGCGGGCGGGCAGGCAGGCGACCGAGGAAGAGGAATCGAGGGCAGCACAGCTCTCCTACAAGGAAGGAGTGAAAGGGCCGTCTCTCATATCCGAACTTTGAAAATGGATGCGCCTCAGGAACGCTATCTGACATGCGTTCAAACACAGCGAGGGTTTCAAATTTATATCCGATCGATTGTGCAGGGTAATCCGGGCGACGAAATGTTGTTTTTTCTTGCTTCTTGATAGTGTTTTGATCCCGTTGCGAAATGCTCACAAGAAGCGCAGCGAGGAAGTGGGAAAGGCTGACGGTTTCCCTGTAAACATCGGGCCGCGGCCGCAGTAGCAGAGAAACAGCAATCCTTCTAAGAAGACCTAAGCCTTGCACCACCCTCGCCTCGCCTTTTCGTTCCATCCATCCATCCTTCCTTCCCAGCTTGCTTTGCCGCTTCGTCGTCTTGCGATGCCTCGCCCCGCCACTCAATGCGAGATAAATGTCTTCTAAATGTTCCACACCGCATCAAAGGATAAAAAGGATATCCAACCCCGATCATTCGAACCACCCCTGAAGCAATTTTTTCTCTCTCAAGCAACCCTATGTAAAGCTCCCAGTCGCTGGTGTCCCTCGTTTTTTTTTTCATTCTGACTCGCTTCCTCGTTTCCCCCACTTCTTGTGTGTCTGATATATATAAACTATCAACGGAACAGAATTGCTATGTTACCGGCATGGTTTGACATCGGACAATTTATCTGACTGAGATCTTTTCGCTCAGCGCTCGGTTAGCCGCTGGATTCGTTGGCGGCTGCTGCGGTCGCGACCACTTCTTCATTCCTCTCTTTTTTTTTCTCTCCGTCATCATTTATTTTACTTTTTCCCCGATTCATTTTGCGCGACCTCTGCCAACGATGATGGAAACAAACCCCGAGTCAATTTTCGTAGCGCAAACAAACCAAGCAGCCGCCGACATCATCGTCGTCGCGACGCGTCATTAATTGGTTTTTGAAGCTCCGCGGATGAAAACTTCACGACAATGAGGCTTCAGCTTTTTCCCTCGTGGTGGAACCGATTTCCAGAAGAGACTCGCACGTCTTATCCGATTTCGGTTCATTATTGGATCGCTGACGGATTGCTACTCCGACTTCGAAAGCTGAACCCTGATCCGAACCTCACGGTAATCTTTTGGCCCAAATCTCCGATGGGAGGAACGCCACGTGGCCGCAATCAGCTGCCGTAACCCTACGGTTACGAATCTCCGGACAACATCTGCTCAACGTAATTGAACTAGCTTTTCCTCGATCGGACGCATACACACTTCTCGTGGTGAGAACCGGTGAGAACAACCCTCAAGTTGCACTGTGGATCAAATCGAAGTCTTAGTCCGTAAATATTCTCAACTCGAGAAGTAACCAGCCCGCTCCTGAGATGGTAGCCTGCAGCTCTCGAGTTTAATCATGACATGTACCCTCTCCCCACCGTCGAAATCCTCCGAGTCGACAGCGGCTACGGTGGTCGCGGTGGTGGTGGTGGCAGTGGCAGCAGCAGCCAGCGGAATTAAAAGGATTTTTTATCAAGTCTTAAGCAAGAACTGCTCCTCGTTCTCGAGTGTCCCGTCCGAGACTCAGAAACCACTCTGACGGGGGCTAAAAACTTCATTTGGAATGAGCCACTCGCAATACGCGCCGCCAGCCTTCGAACTCGTTCGAATGACTGCTCTCCCGACTCGCGACTCCCGGTCTGCGTAACGAGGTGCCGGGAGCCGTGCACGAGACCCCAAACATTCCATGACCGAGCGAGCCTCGCGAATAGCGTACGCTGGCGCCCGTGTTGCGGTTTGATGACCTTTCCACAGATGAAAAATATGAAACGAAAAAAACTCCTTCGGATCCTTTCGCATCAGGATCAAATCTTTCGGGCTAAAGGGAACGCTTGATTTCCAGAGGGTTTCGTGAAATTCAGCTTTCCGCATCTACCGCCACCGAGTCAGGGTCGAAAGCCTGCGTAAAGTGCGAGCGAGAAACCGACGCTGGTTGGTTGGTTGGTTGCCCGGTCGGCGATCCGCCGCCGTCGACCGACTGGTTGACTGACCAGCGTAGCGATTCCCAAGGATGCCGGGGCCGACAACATTCAGTAACGAACCGCTTCAACGTGGCAAAAGAGTGAAGCATAGCGTTTTCTGAGCTGCTCGGTGCCCGCTGTTGGTCGTGTTGCGATTTTGATACGCTGTCGACATGGAATATGGCCAGGGCTGAAACAATCAGAACAAGGTTCCACATAGCTTTACGTGGTCGTATTTCTGCCGCATCAGGCCGAAATTCGACCAGCATCTACGGCACACACACAAACACACGTCATGAGGGTATGGCACGACTGACAGCGATCTTCGGTGCATACCTCAGTCACCAGGTCGGTGCGCAAGCTCAATCGCTCGGCAGGGGTCGACAGCGCAGAATCATCGACCATGCGCGCCCATATCGGCATTTTCACCACTCATGATCATGTTCAACATGATGAAGATGGCGATCACTGTGACTAGCAGGATGATGATGATGATGATTACCATAAAACGTTCGTCAGTGAAGCGTTCTCTCCGAGAATTCTGTGAGCCTTGGCTCTTTCATTTGTCTCATGGCCGGTTCACGGCTAATCATGTTACCGTCGAAATGGCATGTGCCCGACTCTCGCTCTGCCACCGTTCGTGTAGTGGCAGTGGTTGTTGTTGTGATTTTTTCTCAAGCTGTAATTGTTGATTTGCGGCCTGATCCGGTGTAAAGAAACTTTGAGCCGGCGGGAAGGCGGACGGGTCGAACAGAAAACGTCAAATTCAGGAAAATGTTCGAGGACGACTCTTCCGGGACAGAGCACTTCAAACTGTGCGCTTCTTCCTAATTCAATGTTCGCGGGCTGCTTGACTGTTCTGTTCGTTCCTTTCTTTTCTTTTTTTCTTGGTGGGCTCCTGGATTAAGACATCTCTAATTACCTCTTCGACAAGCCGCCTTTGTTCGGAGGCCCTTCGCGGGGTTGAATATTGGATTTCAAAGTCGGACTCCACGAGCCCATGACTACTTGGTTCCGTCTTTTATTTTTTCGACGAAAGCGCAGAGTCGGCGGCAAGAACTGATAGCCCTGACTCTCCGATAAGAACCGAATCGACGAAGATTCCGTGGAAAACGATGCGCTAAACGCCGCATAATCCAGTTTGGCAGCATAAACGTCAACAGCCGCGTATCCGTGAAGGCCTGCCTCTGTTGGCGGATCGCAAGCCACTTGGATCCAGTCCAAAACAGCTCCATCGGCTGCAGCATAATTCTCGACAGTGGCCAACGCTAGTCTGACGTCACGTTAACCCTTTGGCGCCGCCCGACGACGCTCGGCTTCCAGCGCGGTGGCGCTAGCTGCCTGGATGGCTGTCCGACCGTCGAGCGGCTCGGTTGGCTTCATTATGCCGCGGCTCGGTATTCGCGTCAACCCTTTCGCTATTCGACCAGTGGGTGCGAGCGAGCGAGCAGGCCCACAAGCGCGAGTGCGAACTTTAGGCAAATATGCTCCCGAAATAGACCCAAAATGGAGAGAGCTGAGGGCGGTCTTTAACACGGCTCTCGATCTGATTATGAGCGTACCAGTACAAGCCTTCAGGCCCACGTCGTCATCGACAACTCTTTCGAGAGACACTGATTCGGATTGCGAACCTTCGCCGCTCGCGACGGGCGCACTCGGCTCTTCGTTTAGTCTTTCGTGCGAAATGCTCAATTGAAAAATCTCAGCAGTCTCCGCGATTGGACTCGGATCGTCGTCACAGCCGATACCGCCTGCGCTGGCAAAGCGAGAGCCGATGCTGGCGGTGGTGAGCTAGCTCTCTCTAGAGGAAAGGGTTGCTGTAGCCGAGTGTACAGCCTTTACCCTTCCCTAGTCTTCTCTAAACGCCACGTGCTCAAAGGATTCAGCATGTGCTTCTCTAAACCTGTGGCTCCGACTACGAGGTACTACAAGCGAACCGCGCACAAGGAGTTCCGGTGCTCTATCGCACGGAGCATGGACTCCTGGACTTTTTTCTAGGAGCCAACGAGAGCGAAAGCGCGATATCGACCGCTAAAAAATTCAAAGGAGGATAAGTGCAGGGATGAATCAGGTTGGTTGGTCGTTCGTCCGCCTGACTGTTTGGTGTCTATGGCTCGAGCGCATGTCCCTCAGGGGACGAGCTTCATGGAGTCGATGTGAGAGACTCTCTAACTATATAAACCGAGCGAACGACCGACCGACCAACCCACCAGCAAGCCAGCCAACCATCCATCCGTCCGTCCGTTCGTCCTGCTGCCTGCCCGACTGGCAGCTAGCCAGCATTGGCCACCAGCAGCTCCTTCATAGCTTCAAGCTATCCAAGATGGCGACGCGCCGGGGTGAAACCCCGCTCATATTGACCGACCCGCGAATTTACCCTAAACATTTCGGTCTAGAGATCTTGACAGACCGTAGAAATACCTAGATAACAATTTCAAGTCTTCGAGCTGAATCCCTGACCAAGATCGAAGCGTTGGCTCCGCTCCAAACATCTCGTCCAGAACGTTATTCACGGAGAACGACGAGAATAACGGAACCCAATGGGTGTCAAGGATTTTTGGCAATATGCCAATCGAGGAAAACGTTGCCAACTTTACGGACTTTCTCTACAAATTCGTTGACTTACCTCAATTTCAGCGCAGAGTTCAACGCTGCGGCGGAAGCGGGTATGCGCTCAGCACAGGTTGAAGGTGTTGAGTTGCGTTGTTGCACAAATCGATGAAGTTCCAAGCCAAAACGACATCGTCGACCACGGCGACGACGACGGGCGTGTGGACGAACGAACGAATGGACGGACGAACGAACGAACGAAGTTTGACGCAAGCCGAGGAACAGTTATTTCGGTGTTTCTATCCACAGTACGAAGAGTGTCGTTCGCCGACGACGTCCACTCGACGACGACGTCGACTAGCAAATGCTTCAGCGGAGCGACGGCAGACGCTAGCTAGCTGCTCTGCTAACCTAACCAGAAATAACTAACGTTGTGGAAGCGAACACTGTTGGCGCTGTGATGCGAGCGGACGTCGACGGCGACGCTGCTGGCGGCGGCGCTGTTGTTCGGGCTTACTACTGTCTTGGTACTGCTGCGTTCCTGCGTTTTCCTTGCCGTCGGACACGTTTTACAGGTCGCCTGTCGGCTCCTTCGCCGGCTCGTCCTCGCGGGCGATTGTCTCGAACTGGTCGACGGACGCGCAGAGGTTTCAGAGGATCGTCGAGCTTCGGTTGACAAGGGTCCTGCACACCATGGAACTCAGTGAAAAACTACGAGAGGTGGGCCACGGCCCGGCCGGCGGATGCTGGTGCTGCTGCTGTTCGGTTCCTTTCGGCGTTCGTCCGTTCGTTCAATCGGTCGGTCGCTCTGTTGGTCGACGTGTTGGAAGCGTCCACTTCGTTCAGTATCGGGATTCGCCGTTGTTCGTATCGATGGTCGACCGGTTCGGCCGTGTTGTTTCTTGTTGTGGAGGAGTGTGTCTCAGAGCCAAGAGATCAGAGAAGTCCTTCGATGAGCTCGGTTTGCTTGACCGGTTGGTCGATTCGGGAAGATGCTGTTTCGGGCTCACGGACGGCCGGAGCAGTCACGTGTTTTCCGTTTCTGTTTCCTGTCCGTTCGGTTTCCGTCGTTTCAGAATCGTTGTCTCGGAGTTTGTGGACTCGTCGTCGCTGTTGTCACTCACAAACGAAACAGTTTTGGTCTCCGAGCAGAGCTCGCATGCCTGACGGTGGGCGCTAAGCTCAGACTGAGTGCTGAGTCTCCTGGCCAAGCTGGACTTAGGTTTAGCCAAGCCCTCCCCCACCACCACCACCACCAGCGAGCCCAAGTACTCCTGAGCGAGCAGTGGCGGCGCATGCGCGGTCCTTGCTCAGGAGACGAGTCCCCGAGACTCCTCCTCCTGGCGCAAGGATTCGACTTGAAAGGCTGGTGCGCGAGGGCGTAACGGGGTAAACAACTGTTTGTTGTGAGCGCCTGAAGGCGGTCCTCACATTATGTCGAAGGCCCGCCGGGCCCCCGTCATAAATGCTGTTCGACACGAACCGGCCCGAGGCGGCCCATAACCCGCTCGGTCCGCGTGGACGGGCAACGGGCACCGCTTTTTATGTTTCCTCCGAGAAACCGAAGAAACGATCTTTGAAGTTTCATTACAACTGTCTCTTCCTCTCTCGAGAGTGATCGAGACACCCGAGCTCAAACCAGAAGTCAGGGCAGGCTCCGATGCAACAACATTAACAACGCGTGCGCTTTCGGAGAATTCCTCAGATGGTGGTTGGGCGATCTTTTTTTTTTCGTTTTTTGCTTTTTTTTTTAGCTTGGAATCGAACAGCAGCGGCAGAAGAAGAGGAATTGCAAGAATTGCCATAAAATCTAGGGCGCATACACGACTCGATCCAGCCACGCGAAGCCGTTTCGCACTTCGGAGAAATGTCGGATCTGAAGCTGGCTTGTCTAGTATCTGAATCGGCTGATCTAACTGTTTTTCGCCGATGGATCGACAGACAGACGGACTGCTTGTCGCGTTGCTTGGTCGTAGAAGCTTTCGGCGCTCAGGAGCGATCGTCCACAGTGTAAAAGTGCAAAGCTCTCAGCGAACGCATACGCAGACGACATACTCGGACTCCTCGTGTCTCGCGCACTGGCGCAGACGTCATCGATCGGAGCGAAATCTTTGATCTGAATTTTCAATTAGCCGCTGGCTGCCACGTCAAAGCTTTCGTCGATCGAAAAAAGGAAGCCAGCAAGCAAGCAAGCAGGAAAGGAAATGTTCTCGATCCTATCAGACACCGAACACGGATTTTCTCTGGTTCCAGATTCTATTTGCGAGATCGCATCGCGGGCTCGACGAGATTCTCCAACAAGATATCGCAACTACGAACTTGCGCGTGGCCTGCTCGTACTTCCAGTCGAATTCAAAGCATCCGCTCCATCCTTCCTCGAGGAATTCTCGAAAGGGTGGTACCTCAAGATGACGTTCCTGGTTGAAGCAGAAGAAGTCATGAAAACCAGATTCGATGAGGAATTGGTGCAATCGAATGATGCTGGGAATGAATTAGAGCCCGTGGATGTTGGATGCGTCCCCCGCGATCCGATCACGATCGGATCGTTTCCACTCTAGAGGAGGATTCGCTGATGCTCAGCGCGAGAGTTGGGTTCGGAAGTGTTCGAGGAGATTTGTCTCATCTCAAACAGCAGCAGAAAAACAAGGAGCAATCTGTCGTTGCGAGTCGCTGTCTACCTGGCTAGATGCCTGGTTGCTTGCTCGGACTGATAATCAGCTAGCTAGCTAGCTAGCTGGCTGGCTTCCACGGGCGAACGCAAACATTCAGAGCTCGAGGTTAGAGTTCATCATCGCCACGGGACTCTCGCGCGGAACATCTGCGTTCTGGGGCATGCGTTCTGCATTTCAATTTTCACCGAGCACCACTACCACCACGACAACAACGACGAATACTACTTCTACTCTACCAGCAATCGGTCGTTGCCGTGATTGGCTGCCTGACTGCTTTCGTTGGCTTACTGCCTGTCTGCCTGTCTGCCTGGCTGCCGGCCGGCCGGCCGACCGGCCGCTTGTTCAGTCAGTCGGCCTGCTAGCCTGCCCGGCCGCGTGCTTGGTGGGAGCATGACTGGCTGCTTGTGAAGCTCTCAGCGGTTTTCAACTCAACGGTTTGTTCGCAATTGAAAAAAACAGTAGGTCTTCTACACCACCACAACCACCGGCGCTGTAATCATCATCGTAGTCATCACTACAACTATCACCAGCAATGACAACACCAACAAAGACGGGACGAGAGAGCGGCTCTCACAATCAGTCAGATACACCCACGGGGAAGAAGAAAAAAAAATACCAACTCACTGCGCAAACAGCGTCAGAAAACCCCTCGAAATCGTGCGCTCCGCGTTCGATTGGAGCGCGCGTCCCTGGCCCGAACACCCGTTCGCTCGACTCCTCAGGCCTTTCTCAATTTTTTTTTCAATCACATCGAGCCGCTAAGTACAACACCGCAGTCTAGGAAGTTCCTTCAGGCTTGCTGTGCTCCGTCGATGGCCTCAGTGGTCCCTCAACGGGTAGCGGAGGCATGCCTACCGGCGAGAGGCCGAAGGAGCGCAACCATTCTTCGAATCTCTCTCTACGCTTGCTCTAGTAACCCCGTTCGGCACCTGTAGTACGGAGCTCTCTCGATCGGATCGAGCAACCAGCTCGTCAACCAGGCAGCTTGGCAACTCTGTTCGAGCACGAGAAGAGGAGGAGGAGCAACAACAGGGGGAGTTTTGAACCCTTCAAGGACGAAAGCCTTCCGCGTTCCAACACTACTCGCTGCTACCTGTTGAGCTGCCCGGCTGGCTGGCTGGCTGGCTGTCTGTTCGTCTGTCCAAATGCCTGTCTCACGCCTGTCTCGAGAGATTTAGAGCTCGTGAAAGGGTGCACAGTTGACATTCCTATTAGACTTCGCACACTTTCGCATTCGAGACTGGCCTTCTTCCTCGCGTTAGAGGTGGGGGTGGTGGTGGTGGTTATCGCTGGCACGAGGCTCGGTGATGATTTACTTTCTCGAGTCGCCCAGAGGAAGGTCAGATCGATGATATACCAGTGCATCATTCATGTCTGGAGTTCTCAATGATGACCGAGGTGATCACTGTGTGACGGTGAAAGGGCCACGCTCGATGATGAACCCGACATGAACATGATGTTATCGGAATGTCTTTCTGGAGACATCTGCCTTGCGCGCCCATTGAACAATCGGACTCCTCCGCCACGCAATCAACGCTCGCTCCAGTGATGGACGGGAGTGTTCGTAAGCATTCTCTCGTTTTCTTTTTTTTCAGTTCAATTCATCGGACACATGTCGGACTGTTTGGTGTTGTTCTGTACGCTAAGTTCCAATGTCTGTTCTTTCGTTTGTCTGTCGATCCAGCGGTCCCCGGAGCTGCGAACGGATAGAAGGTCTGACGGGCGGTCGGTTGGTCGCTCGAATGCACGGATGGACAGATAGACACGCGGACGAACCTGGTTTTGAACCCGAGCGCCTCTGAGGGGTACAGTCGTCGTGTCGAGTCGTGACTGTTGGTTAGCTGCTCGGTCTGTCCGACGGATAGTTCAGGCATTCGCCCACGCCTGCCTGCCTGCTTCCTTGGTACAGAAAGGAACCCGGACATCGAGCGCCGTGACTTAGATAAGGGTTGAGATCAACCCCTCAACTACAAATGGCTCCGTGACTTAGCCGCTTTCAAGTGGTGCTTACCTGCCTGCTCGCTCAATAGGTGAAGTTGATGTTCAGTCCTGAACAACGGGAGCAACAACAACTGCTACAGCAAAATCATAGTTATTGAGCATCAAGAGTCCGCTTATCCCTGCCTTTCTCGGGTAGAGAACGCACTACGAGGTCCAAAGTCCCGAGTAACTCCGAACGTTTATTGAATTACGCATCGTCAAGGATTCTTCCTGACTGAATATAGTTTCGTATCTCCAGTTCAATACGAACGACTCGATCAAGTGTCTATGCAATTCATGCAATGATTAGAAGAAATTATTTGGATGCATCGAATTTGAAACTTTGAAATTCACTAAAAGATTCATCCGCGCTCCGCAGTCTGTCGAATTTTCTGCCGAATTTAACCAGAGTGATGCTGTTGAACCCGGAGCTCAAGTCGGATCCTCGTTCACGCTCTGAGTGCAGAGTTGGTTGAATAACGGGTTTGTCAGTTAGCTAACCTCTCCCCCTCCCCGGCCCAGCCTAGACTGAAGAGAGAAAAAAGAGGTTGAATAGCCGAGAGGGAACGGGATAAAAAATAGTCTAGTTCGAGTCTAGCGGTTCATTTGTTCGTTCAGTGAACTCTGCTGAAGCATTCGCATCGGCCGTGCAGGAGTGCCAGTGAGGGAGCTCCTTGCCGAGCCAGCCAGCCAACCAAGCAACCCGTCCTACCGACCGCGCGTCCGTCCGTACAGGAGGCCCTCAGGTTTTCGAGAATGTCTTGGATAACAGCACTGGCAGCGGCTCGACTACAACCATTCTTAACCATTGCTAGTCTGCGCGGCCAGCCAAGTCTCGCTCGCATGATCTACAATGACTCCACTACACCCGGAAGACGACGACGATGAGAAGGAGGAGGCACCTCCCAACCGGTTCTGTTCCGTCTATCTGTTGGCTCAATGCATGATAAACAAGAAGTCTCTCGAGAGGCCGCCTGGTAGTTCGTTAACCCTCCTTCTCACTTCTTCCTGGTTTCCTTGCCATCGTGTCCATCATCCAATCCCACCCTGGTCGTCGTCGCCGTACTCGCGTCCCTCCCACGCCGTGGGGGTTCTTACCCCCCCAGCCTCCTCCGGCACCCCTCTCGTACAGTTTCAGCTTCTTAGGGCTCAGGATATTTCTTCTCCTGGAACCTTGGTTGTAAGCCTGTTACCAGGCCGTCAACCAAGTCATGTGCCGTCGATCTAACTCGATTAAGAAGAGGGAAAATTGACGGCGGATGATATCTGCCAGGTGATTCCAAATCAGAGTTAGAGTCGAGCAAGCCTCGCCGTAAGCATGTAATGCATGCCCGCGCCTCTTGATTGGATTCCGGGAGCGAACAGACAAGGATGTCGCGATTCCTTTTAGGCCCGGGAATAATTTTCTCCCGTCTTAGGAATAATAGCAAATCCGTCTAGGTATCGACCCTCGGATCAGGGATATTGATTTTTTGAAGCATTGGGCGTCAAATTGAGGTTTTCCTCCGAATTGATCGGTTTTAGTTTGTCGAGGTAGTTCCACGTGTCTCAACTAAAGGAAATCTATGAAGCACTGGAGTACATAACTCTTCTCAAGGGGATGAATGAGTTCGTAAATCACCGGAATAGCCGTTGCCATCGAAACGCATCTGCCGTCTCAGCGACTTTGCAGCCGAAGTACCGAAGTCCTCGTCTTCGATGTCAACGTCGTCGTCGATAATAGTAGGCTCGAGGATGATGGTGAATTCATTAAAGCCTTAATTGACAGCCTTGATCGCGCGAGCAGGAGCATGAAGAATGGAGCGAAGACAGACTGACCAATTAGCCACTGTGACAACTTGATAAGCCCGTCGTAGGAGCGTTAGTCATTTCACATACATTCCGCTTAGGTCGGTTGAGAAGTTTGCCCCAGCACTGCGGCCAACCCAAATTCGTCGGAGCGAGTTCACATTACCATCAGAAATGTCATTAGAAATGAGGCTGTCGACGACTCCCACACTGAGAACGAGCAACAGTGCTTCGCCTCTAATTGTCGTCCCGGGATTTCCTCCGAGTTCTCCTATTGTTCTCCCACCTTGCTTTGTCTCCTTGTTCGCAGTCCCAAAAATTAGCTCCGGGCAAGAAGGCCAGCCTCGCGGCAGCCTTCCTCCTTCGTCTTCACTTTTTCTTTCTTTCTTCCTTTCTTTCTCAAAATCGGAAACAAAGGCTCTGGGCTAGTTGTCGAGTCCTCAGCGACCGAGTGTACTCATTGTTCGTGGGAGGCTTTATCGAAAGAATCGCTGAGCTCGAATGAGTTCGTGACGAGCGCTGTTTGCAAGCTTTGCGAAAGGGCCCTGTGGAGGCGTTGAAGAGTCTCATCGGTGACGAAAACCGAACTCTGGACTTGACGAACACTTTCTCAGCCCTCCCAGCGGCCGAATCGATGTCGAAGTCCTGACAGCGAGTCCACGGCGTCCTATTCATGCGTTTTTTCGTGATTGTTCGATCGCGTAAACTTCATCTAGCTCTCAGGTTGAACGTGGCGAGGTGATAGGGACGAAGGTAAATTATCCACGATGTTGCTCAACTGAACTGAGCTCTCAATCAACAACCCAACCACTCCCATACGATCTTTGTACAAGGACCGAACAGGTGATACCGAACTGGTACACCATAAATTACGACGACAAAGGCGGCTGAATCGTTGACGTTGGTGGATCCTAGGTGGCACTGCTCAGGAGTGGCTCGGCTCTGAGCTCGCGAATGAGTGAATCTGACGATGAGGATCGGACGTTCGTTTTTCTTATTTTTCCCTTTTCGTAATGGGCTGTTGGAATCCATCGCGAACAGCACTGAGGAAGCATCTGTGCAAAATGACCACATTAACGGATATTAGTGTGATCAGCACCCTTCCTCCGACGGGGTAGTATCGTCACTATCTTCGACGGCCGAGGCGACCGTACATTCGTAACTCCCCTCGTCGTCCTTCTCGTTCGCTGTTTTTTTTCCTTTCCCTTCTCGATGCTCCGTCTCGCTCGGGAAAGGCTGCTGCTGAATCATCCCGGTCGGGGGTGGTTTGCCAAAAAATAATCAAACACCGCTTTGACAAAAAACAAGGCCTTCCGTAAGAGAGGAAGATGTGTCTCATAGTGTCTCGTCGAGCGATCCTTTCGGCAAAGCTCGCGGACTAGCGGACGAGCGAGCGAGCAAGCGACGGGCAAAGCAAGAGGGAAAAAATCACGCAGGGCGCGAAAAGGGGGAGGGGCAAGGCACGGGAAAAAGGGGGTATACAGCGATAATAGTTTTTAAGCTCAACAATACCCCTTCGGAATCTGCGCTGGCGGCAATCTAACCCGCACGTTGGCTGTCCTCCGGAAAGGTTGAAACAAATCAATCGAGAATCTCTCGAGGACCGACGCCTAGTGCAACGTCCAGGCTAAGGAGTACATTTTCGGGCGTTTTTCGGAAAACCTGAAGTGAGAGGATGCCTCACGCTGATGGTCTTCAGAGCGAACACGGCTCCAGAGCGAAAAATTCGATTCAGATGTCAAGGCTTGCGAGAGAAACTTTTGAACGAGTATACCGCTGACGACGACGATGATGATGCGAAGGTGAAAGTGTATGGGATTTGCTTCGAGGCTTTCTTGTTGTGTCGGAGTTTGTGCTTACTTTCCTCGCTCGGTTTTTTTCGCACAAAAAAAATTGCACCGGCCAACTGCAGTCCATCATTTTTGTGATGTGTCGCCATATTTTGATGGGGGACCCCAGTCACTCAGTCGGTCGGTTCGGTTGGTCGGTACGTCCACGAGAAGAGGAAGAAGCAGCAGAGAAAGTATGGGGGTGTTTGAAGCAAGCCAATGCAAAAAGGAGGGAATCTGAATTTATAATCGGCTTCTCCTTTCTCTCCCAGAAACGAACGCACACGGGGTCACACATATACATTCACTCACTCACCCACTCAATCTATCCGCAAGCACGCACGCACAATTTCATATGCGATCGGCCAGGCAATATGCATATAGAAAGAAAAATCACGAAGAGACCTAAACCTTTTCGTCGTGAACTTTTCGATTCCACTCAGCAATCAATGCTGGCATCGCTTATGAGGATCAGGCAGCTCTCACCCCTGAATTCCGCGCGGAGATAACTCGGGGAAGTTTTTAGAACACCGATGATGAAGAGCTAACAAACTCTTCAATTATGAAGAATCATGCGAAGAAAAAACGGGAGGAGTGGAGTGGTTTCGGAACGAATCAGCTCTCATATTTTTCGAGTGAAAGGTTGCGACCGATCTTCATGGGAAGGAATTCATCTTGGCCTCTCTTAGTTCTTGGCCATCGACCAAGAACTAAACGAACGGGTAACGTCAGAGATCGAGCGAAAACAAGGGAATGTGGAGACCTATGGTTCGATTTACTAATTCCGAAGAAATGGTTTCTTTGTTAGTTTCAAATTTGCACGAGCATCGCTTTCTCCGGGAAACGGAGAAATAAGGAGTCTTGGAAGACGTTCGTTCTCCCAGACATGCAGTGTATGCGGCTGCTAAGAACGCGATTCCGACGGGGAAAATTTTTCACACTTAGACTACGACGTCCAAGGAGGGAGGACGACGAGGAGTACGGAACGACTAAAACGACTAGCCCGCTGCCACCGTCGACGAAAAAAAAGCTGAAAGTGGTTGAAAGCCTCTTAATTTCTCGCCGCCTTAGGGGAGACTCTTCGAAAGAGATTTCTCAAGTCGTTCTCAGCCTGCGTGCTGGACACAGGCCTCCTAGCCGCCGGGTCCTCCGCGGATGCTTATAACTCTGAGAGCCCGACTTCTTCTTTTTGACTGTGAACATTTACGTCGACGTTTCTTCGGATTTCCAAAGTTCACGTTATGCGCACGTTCTCTCGGAGTTCTGGCGTTGATAACGAACACTAGCCCCACTTGCGACAGCGCCAGCAAGACAGATACATGGAGCGCCGACACAGACAGGAGAATAGCGCGAGTCCTGAGCTGAGAACGACTTCAGACGAGCATCAGGCTAAATGAGCTCGAGTCCCGAAGGACCTTCTGGAAGATGAGGCCTGCTTGCATTCGCGCCTTCTCGTCCTGGCCGCCTCTCGGTTCCTGCTTCCCTTCTCCATTCCTTCCTCCCGTCCTTTTCCCGCTGATTCCGTTCGTCGGGTTGGGCCGACGTCAGAGAGCCAGCCAGCCAGCCTGCCAGCATTCAAGCATGCGATCCGGTTTCTTACGTCTGGAGTTGAAGTCGGTGCCACCGTCGTCGTCGGCCATCTTTCTTTTGTCCTTAATCGCCATGAATAGAGAGCAACATCTTTTGTCTAGCAGCCTCTCGGTCTCTCACTTTGCTTCTTCTGGTGGCAGTGTCGTCGTCGTCGTTGACGGCGGAAGCAGTTCGGAGTTTTTTTTCGGTGAAAACGAAGAAGCCCGCGATCCGCGAAGGCCCGAAGGCTGTCCGTTTCCTCGGTTTGGTCCCTCGGTTTTTTAGCGTTCCCTCGGCCGCCAGAGCCGCTGCTTCTCTGCCTTCACCGTTCTCATTAGGCTTTTTTAATTACTCCCGCCCTTCGCCTCCTCTCCTTCCTCTTCTCCTTTTCTGCGTTTTCTTTTTTCCCTGCCGCCGCCGTCGTCGTCGTCCTGAGCTCCGGCTCTTCTCTGCCAGCATTCGAAAGGGAACCGGTCAGCGCCACCGTGCGTTACCACCGTGCAGCGGGTTTTTACGTCAGATCACCGAATAACGATTTTCTCCAACAATCGATGGACCAGGGCTACGACTTCTTTCGCTCGTGGCCGAGTTCTTCCCACGTGGATCGTTCTCACACTCTCTAGTCGCATCTCGTAACCGCGCGACAAGCATTTCGATTTCGTTTTGCAGAGAGCTTTTCTTCGCTTTTAAAGTTGGATGTCGTATACATATAATGCCTTCCCCTAATTTCCAAAAACTTTCCCTCATCACGAATTCTCGGTCAATTTTTTCGTCGGGTGGAATTTTTTGAGTAGAACATCGAGTTCCAGAGTTCCCTCCACCACCTTAGCTTCTCGCTGAAGCTTTCGCGTGTGGAAACGAGTGAAGTCAGGGACGAGCTCGTCAGGAAACGGGACTCGGGACATGTCGTCAGTTCGTCGGAAAAGGGGCGTCTTGGATTTTTTCGCTTTTTGATTTTTTAGCTTTTCCTCGAGTAGCTAGCAGGGGCTCTTTGACAGTGGCAAAAGCAGACGGGTGGTGGGTCAGGCGAGCGGGCGGACGGGCGCTCCGGGCCGACGACTCCACGGACGGGGGTTACGGGGCAGCAAGGTACTTTTTTTTGTCTGGTCGACAGCCACGGCGGGATGGACTCGAGACATAAAAAATAAATAAAGGATTACTCGTGTGGGTGATGAGCTCACTCGCCCGCTCGTTCCGACGATGAATGCTCGACGCTCGGTTGCCGGGATATCCTCAGTCGTTGTCGACTACGACGACGAGGAGCCTAGCTATGCCAGGAATGCTACCTGATGAGGGTTTCTTCGTTTTACTCGTTCTTCCACTGCCCTCGCAGTTGCATTTCCCTCGCAACCTTGCAGAGTCCGCGATCAACGACCACCGAGAGTCCGTGCGATCCGACGACGGACTCACTCGGTCGGTGCCCGAATGTTCCTGATCGATCCGAGCATCAGGCCGACACGATGAAGCTTCCGTTCGACTCGTTTTCCTTCTTCAATGTCGGAAGATGTCTCGGGGCGCGGCGTTTGTTTCTCACAGTCTCCCTCTAAAACTCTCGATTTCGAGCGGTCCAGCATGCTGCTCGCCCGCTCGCCGGCAGGCTCAAACGAGGAGAAAAAAATCGCATGTCCAGTGTGTTTGATCAAATCGAGTCCGGCATTTCCGGCTTCGTTCACCGTTACCTCGAACTCACCACCGGAAGGGGTCCTCCGCCCTGGACACACCTGAACCAGATGTCAGGAGAACATCCGTGAAGAGGTGCAAGACTCCACGCAATTTAGAATAAACTCGCTCACCCGCTCCCTCGCCCGATCGTCGTAGTATTCGCCGATAACCCACCAGACGATTCAGACCGGACTCGCCTTACCCGGACCAGGCAAACCCAACAGAAGGCTACTCATAAACGGGGTCCTGCGTGATATGTCCGCCGCCGCCACCGCCGTGCTTCGTCCCTTGAATGGCCAACGCTACTCAAGGTTATAGTCATTGTGAGCGTCTCAGACTACCTCAACCCGCTTATGTCCACCTTATGGCGAGCTAAAAAAGTTTAAAGACAACTTTTGGATAGTGCAGCGGCTCCATGGGATGTTTCTTCGTGCCAAAAGCCAGACAAACATTGTTTCATCTGAAGCTGCACTGAGTGTCTTCAACGGAGACTTTTAATAATAATTCCGCCGGTTTCTGCAGGCGTGCCGCGAACGTTTCGCGGTTCTTCGGAATGGTCACTCACAATTTCCCGCGCTCGTCGATGCACTCTGTTCGGAGATCCGAAGTCTAAACCTGTCTCGATGCCTTCCTCAGGACCAAGTTCAGGGTCGCTCTGGGGCCCAGAGCTCGGAAGTCCGAGTTCCGCTAAAATTTGACCAGCACGCCTCATTTTTCATTGCATCACTGCTGTTGTTGTCGTTGTCGTAGTCGTCGTGGTCTCCGTTTGAGTCCACTCTTTGGCTTCAGACAGATCAGATCCTATCAGACGTGATGTTGATGGCGGAGGCCGTTGGTCATGATCGACTGTGCAAATAGTCGAAGCCAGTCTAGCGTGGCTCATATTTAATATGACCGCGGACTCCATATTTGCTCTGCGGTTGCACAGAATCAACACGCGCAAAGCGATCGCCAGCGCTCGCGAGCCTGCTCTCCCGCCAAATTGTTCCGAATGCTTAGACAGAGATTTTTTCCCATATTCTTCGCCTTTACATTCCGATCACAGTCTTCAGATCACGGTCTGAAGCCTCTCTGGCTGAAGTCCGAAACTTCGGGATTCCGGACCAAAACCGGCGGGATTCCCTTCAGGTGACTGAGAGTAGTCGAAGCTTGACACTGGCGGACACCGGGCACCAATGTTTCTCACACAAACAGTGTTGCATTGATAAAAATATGAAACCGTTTCCTCACTGACCAGCTGCAGAGTGGGTTACAGCATCGAGGCCGGGGTGGGCTTCAGATATCTGGGTCGAATGTCGAACAATAACTGGCCTGCAGCACATGAACAGCACGCTGGACACTCACTCACTTGAAGATGACAACCGCAAGGCATCTCCGGCTGTCATCCTCGTCGTCTCGTCTTCGTCCTTTCTCTTCGTCTTTTTCTTCTTTTCTCATCGTCTTCTTCCTCGGGCGCGTGGGCTTACTGCATTTTGAGCACATTTCAATTTCTGAGGGGGCGGGATGCCTATGCAGAGATCTCAAACAGAAATTGCAGGTCTTCGCTCATCGGCGACCTGGATTTTCTTGCTGATCTTCCGGTACCTCCTTCTCGGAATATCGACAACAAGCTTATGTTTTGCCTTTCTGTCAACTCATTTCAGGAATCTGCAAACCGTGTCTCCATATTGAGTTCACAACTTCAGTTTCGTTGAATCATGCATCTGCTTGAAGAGCACGTCTTTTATACAGTCCACAGCAATCGCCCAGTACATAGTTTTCAAGATACTCAGGAGAAGACCGTTCCGGAGTCGAGGATTTGGACACGCTTCTGTGTACGTACATGAGAGAACACATCGCCACTCGTTCGTTTCAGGAAGACGAATGTCCTCTGGGAGGATCGGGGTCTGCAGACGAGCAAATGTCCGTTGCGCGGTGCATGACAGTTGACCCTCCTGACTCCTGACACATAAAGAACCTCTACTTGAAGCGTAACAAGTAATACACACCCCTTGGTTACGTAAAGCACCACAAAGGTATCTCTCTGATGTCGATCGGAGCCCGCTCGCGATCGCAAGCGGTTCTTTGGGAGAGCCCCTGTTTTGGATGCCTAGATGCGGCCTGGGATCAGACGAGCAACAGAGTCTCGAGGATAAGCCTGCGGCATTTCGTATTCATGTTTCGAGTATTTTCCGGTTGGACTTATGCTGATAACGTGGAATCACTGTCGGTATTTTTCGATCGAACTCGCGACGGTGGACGACCAGCACAGCCTGTTACTTCAGAACCTTCAGAGAGGGGTTGGAGGGTGGGGGTGGGGTATGGGGAAGGAGGAGCTGGGCTATGCGCATTGTTGTAACCCATTTTTGTGTACTCTGATGTCAATCGTCGAGGCTCGCTGGCCATTGTCCGGCGCTGGGGTTAACCCAGTTTCAGATGACCCACTTCTGAGTGCTATGCGCACAGACACCTTGCGGAGGATCGGTCAAGGCGATTCGCCGTCTCAAGGTTGAAGGTGGACGTCTGGACACAATGCCTCGCGCAGCATATGTTGCATCAGAGAGGACCACGGTCAGTTGAGTTCTGCCGAGTTGAGGCTCTTTCGTTGTATTCTTGTTCTTTCGAAGATTTGGGACAGGGTTAAATCCGATCAAAATGTGAAGGAGAGAAAAAAAACGCTGTTCTTTCGAATCAATGATCCGACGGTGATTTAGTTCGGGGACGAGAAACTGCCCTGAAAATCGATTGGCACTCGCCGCGAGAACCACGACTCGGACTTTCAGCGTACCGATGTGGAACGTTTGGCCCGAGCGGTTATGAAGGATCGGACCAACGGATCCCCGGCGTTCACTCCTCTCGGTGTCTTCCTCTTTAGCCTCGATTTGAAATTCTATTTCGTTCTCCGGCTGAATTCCGAGACTCTTAGTGCTTAATAATTGATATCCGGCCCTTGGCTCGCTCGCCGACTCGGTCTGTCCTAGCCAGCAGTCAGTCCGCAAGTGGGTTAGGCAAGCAGGAGAAAGGCAAGCAGACCTCCTTATAAAGAGTTTAGCTGCTCCGCGCCGGTGAGGAGAGATGAGGAAAAACTACAAAATAAAAAACGTCGACGAGAGGAATTTGCATTGCACAGTCGTTGTCGTCGTCGTCGCACTGCTCGCGCGGCACTGGCGACCGCCGCACTTCCTCGTGGCGGCACTCCCGCTCGTGGTTGAGGTCTTCCTCCTGGAGCCCGTTCCCGAGCTCGTCTGCCTTCGTCTCCATCCTCTTCTTCATCGCTCGTCTGCAGGTTTTTTTTAGCAAAGGATTCGTTAAGTAAGAACGAATGAAAACCCAACGGGACGGTCAGCAATTACAGACAGGCAGCCAGGCTTGCATTCTCAATTTGAATCGAGAGGGACTTTGCTTCTTTTTTCCACTCTGTCTCGGACCCCTTACTCCACTCTCGCCCGCTCGCGCATTTTCTCGCTTTCTGTTCGTTCAAGCCGACAAAGGAGAGCGTGCAGGAAGAAAGTATTGACGCAAAGAACGTTGGCAGACGTACGCAAAGGATGTTTTTCGATAGCCATTTCGTCACGACCACAGGTTGCTTGATAATTGATTCCTGAACAAGTATCGCAGGCTTCGCTGATATTTCCGAATCTAATGTTCATGTGAAGCATCAAATCAAACGATGAGATGAGGTGCACCAAGCACAATAAGATCGCCGTCGAGAAGGAGGCGCTGAACAACGAATCCACGCATCTCGGAGAACGGCGTTCTCCTCGTTGATTGTGCTCCTCAGAAGCGGGAGATCTTTCGTGCTTTACTTCTGAACGTTAAGGGGTGCTTGCAAGCTTGCGAACCGAGCAGACCGACCGACAGAGCGAACGACGGCTCGTCCGACCGCCCGACCAGTCAGGCTGGAGGCCGGCGGCTTCGTTCGTTGGATCGCGGGCTGCACGGCTAGCTGGCGCTCGGGTACAGGACGGTTTCATCAGGGCTTAATTCCTTGCTTGCTGGAACATCGGTGGGATTTACATAGGCGGCAATGTATCCCCGCCGCCGCGGGAAAGCCATGGGTTGGTTGCCTCTAATGGGCACCAGTTTAATTTCAACGTCCGTCCACCACCACCACCACCGCTCGCATGCGCGCCCTCCCGTTCGGCTGCCTTTCTGCTTGCCCGCCAGCGATACCGTTCGTTGGTTGGTTGGCTCGTCGGCACTCAAGGTTTTCGGTCGGCTTTGCCGTGTCCAGCAACGAACACGGAACGAGGAGGTTCAGATTCCCTTGGGCTACTCCCGCGTCTTTGGAAACTCGCGCGAGTTCCTCGGTTCATTCTCACTGAACTGTCCTTGTGGATTCGACGGTTCCGCGTTGTTGAAGATGGACGAGTGATCGGGTCGATAGAGCTCCCGACCGGTGAGCAATCGAGAAGCCACAACGATACGTGACAAAACTATCAACAGATTGACAAACCACGGCTTGCCGTTTCCTTCCCAGTTAGAATATACTCGTTATCGATTCATAACAACATGTTAGATCATTATCATTTTCGCGTAGTGAATCGCATTGTCCCTCTCAAGATAATTGAATTGTTACTCCAGCTCGATCGTGATTTGGAATGCAAACCGCGTTCCTCGAAATCGAGCCAACGCTCAATACGATCGAAGATGCAGTTTGAAGCTACGTGGAAGCCGTCTCAGACAGCCACGAGAGTGGAAAGCTCAGTTCACCAACGATTGAGAAACAACCTTAACAGCAAGCTCGTCTTTTTTTCTGATCAAAACGAAGAATAATAGGGTTGGCGGTGGAAAGAACGGTTGCGTCTGCGCGTTAGCTATGATATCTAGAATTTTTCAGGAGGAACCGCCCGCAGCTTCTGAAGCGCTCCGGTGGAACGGGTGATTCGACAGGCGTCGAGCGTTGGGAGACATGCATGCCTACATTCATACATCTATTAGGATGATATTGATAGGATGTCTATTCGCAGATGCGAACAAAGCAGCAGACTCATATTGAATGATTCCATGGTTGGGTACAAGATCTTCGATCGCGGTTGTATGAGGGAGCTATGAACTTCTGGATTGTCGCGAGCTGGTTCCCTGTATATGGATCTGGGCCGCATCTCTGTTTGCGGAGAACGGAACTTTCGTCTCGAGAACTTGGCACTCTCTCCAGAAAAATACTTTATCATCGCTCGCCGTTTATGCGCGCTTCGAAGCTGAGGGCGCCTCGGTCTCCGGAGAAGCCTTCGATCGCGGTAGATATTCCAAGAATGTTCATTTCGTCAATGAACTTGATGTTCGGAAGCACATTCTCATCTGCAACCTTTCATGGACCGACAAACTCCACAAAATTGTTGAATACGGAGCTCGTTGCTGAGATCGCGCGATTCAGGTCCGAAAAATCGGGCTAAGGAGGCGACCACCAGGGATGATCCTGAGCGTGTGGCTCCATATGGCCGAACACATCGATCTGTGTCTTGTTCGTCTCAATGTGAAACTACAATTGCTCGTCGGAGCTCATGCGGGTACATGACTAGGGAGCCCCGTCCCAGTTTCCGCGTGTTCGACCTGACGGACCCTTGCTTCTGACAACCTTCCAGAAGTTGCAGCTCATCCCTTGGGTGCCAGGAGATGGAGCATTCACCCTTCGGCACATTTTTCGCGTTTTCAAGATTGGGCGACTTGACGGGGAACTGTGACAGCGGGAGCGACACTATACCATGATTTCTTCATGATTATACATCGTCCGACAGATCGGATGTCCCGGATCTATACGGCGCGGCGGACATACGCCTTCATGAGAAAAAAGAGGAAAAGGGAACATTTGAGAAATTTCTCAAGCCATTGAAACCATTGATGGTTATGTAACGGTCCGACGTAGCCACAATGGATGATTTGCGGCCTATGTCTAACCCCTAACAAGGGTTAGCAACACGCGAACTGGACGCCTCACTGGAACAGATAATCGTAGTCTATTGTAGCGGATCGAATTTGGTCTAAAAACGCTCAACCACAAACCTTCATTCACATCCTTGTTCCAACCTCAACCAGATAGCCAGCCAACCAGTCAGCCGACGGACCGGCCGCGGCCGATCGGCCGGCCTGCCATCAGCTCCAGCACAGCGGTTAGAGCAGCCGCAGCACTTTCGCACACATACACTCCCTCATTGTATACCTCGTTCACAAGATGAGGTGCACGTAACCATTCATGTCATTAATGTTCGTGATGGCCAACGACTCGAGCTCCAAGCGGGCCCACCTCCACCGGGATTCGGACCCAGTAGCGGGTCATCAACCACAGGCAAAACTTCTGAATTGGCGCCGCGGTCAAGCTCACCTAAGGTGTGGAGGGTCCTCGGAACGTTTCCCGCGCGATTTCAATCAGTTTCTCTTGCCGAATCATTTTCAATATCATTTGATTCTTGAAAAACCCAGAGGCTTCCTATGCTTCCGTCGTGGACGAACCCATTGGAGCACGGCATCGCGACTCACATTGATTAGCTCAGTTGATTTTGTGTGTTTGTGAGTCGAACAAAAAATTCACTCAAACACCGTGTGCTCCCGCTTGGAGAGCGCTTTGACCATTGAAGAGCTAGGCAGCGGACTGCCTGGCTGCCTAGTCACCGAGTGAGTGGTACAACAGGCCACAGAAGAACATGGTTGCGGTTTCGCTGCTCGCCGATAGGTAATGGCTTGTTCACGAGACCACAAAAAAAACATACAAGAGAGAATCAACAAGCTGAAATTTCCCCATCAAAACTACGAAATTATGAACGGTTGCTATAGCTCCATTGGACATAATTCTCTCTGGTCACACACCAAGAGAGCCAGGCCGGCCGGTTGGACGGTCGGACGGTCGACCGGCCGGCAAGTAAGCAGACAAGATCCTTTCGGCAAATCACGCTCGCTGGCATCTCATACATATTCATATGGTCCTTCCGTTCGTTAGCCGGGCTTACATCGTGATGATATATTACCACTGTATGCTAATGTGTACACGTTATGATCACCCTCGAACGTAATACGTTTTTTATTGCGACCCGTTTTTCCCTTTGTTATGGTGCCCTCGGAAACTCGCCCGGTTCCGCACTCTATCCGACATTCCCTCATTCACAATCTCTTCCACTCGTTCATTGAGTAGCTCGCTCGCTCGATCGATCACGGAGCGGAACTGAGAATGAGATCCCGTGCCTTTGACAAATTCGGAAGAGATGCGATGAGCTCGATGCAAAGCCAACCAAAACAGTGAGTCGATGCAGAAGACAATCTGAAAAATTCGGCGTGCAGAAAGAGCTTGCGTAGTAGTCATCGCGATCATGAAGCTAGCTCGTTGTGATGAGCAGTAGCCACCATCTCAGACGCTTATCCTATCGCCGGGTTTTCCGCTGCCACCATCGCCCTTCATCACTTTGGCCACTGCCCGCTGATGTATGATATATTCATATTGTTGACAAAAAACGGCGGCTCTCTCGAATGATAGAAGAAGAAGCGCGAGATTCACCTCGTCGAGAAGTAGCGTCTCTTAGTCACTTCCATGCCGATCTCTCAAGGCCTCCGGGTGTGGGCTAACTACAATCTAGGTTAAGGGTCAGCTCAAAGTACCTTGCCGAGCATTCTTCCTCTTCAACGATTTGATATATATCATACGAATAGGGCAAGACGAGCACCAGTCGAAGGAGTAAAGGTGCTCGGAATGTTCCATGTCCTCTTCGCAGAAGGAGGATCAGAATCCCGGGAATGCCTAGGGTCTGGGGAACGAGTTTTCTTCGAACCTTTCCAGTCCGAACAGAAACCTTAATCTTCACTCGACACGCCAGAGTATCTGCACACTTTTCCCTGTCGTAAATCTTTCTCCCTTCCCACGAACTTCAGAGCAATAATCGTGCAAGGAGCTCGATATTTTGCGGAGAACTTCGGTTGCAAAGTCGGGGTTGCAAATTGCAGTGATACTCGGCCGTGAGTTCTCCACTCGGGTCGTATCTGAACTACGGATTCGATTTCCGAGATGGCTGATTTTGCTCCTCAAGTGGCTCAAACGTTGTGTCAGAAACGGAATCTCGAATTCGACGTCGCATCAGTCGCGGGTCTATTCGAAGGAACGGAGTTCCTAGCAGAAAACGCAACCCGTCATGGTGAAGATGTCGAATTGTCATTTTGGTGGGCGAATCGCGACGAAATGGTCGAGATCCTAATTGGCCACCGATCGATCAATCTGTCCTACTCCTCTGAGAACTGGCGAACAATGCTTTTCTTCTCAAAGTGAAGGAGGTTGTTCCGGCACAATCATCAAATTCTTCAAACTACGGAGAATCCTCCATTGTTCGTCTCGAATACCCACTTCAATCCTTGGTATCCACGAACATCATCCTAAGCGGACTCGGCCATCGACTTCAGATTTCGACAGGTCGCCATTCCGTACAAGGGCCTCAGTATTACTTGGAACATGCGGATGACTCGAAAAAAAAGTTTATGCTTCTGTTAACTTCTTCCGAAGTTCAGGGGTTAAGCCCTCGTACCGTGGAACTGCCAGAGATCGCTGGAGCAAGATTTGACAGGGCTGATCGTGCTCCTGTACTGGAAACAATCAATGTCTCGAGCAAAGTCGCTTTACCTTTGTCATCCTCAAGTCTCGTACTGGCCGTTCTAACTGTTTTATGCACTCCATGTCCTTTGACCGAAGTCGCAGAGTTCGTCACCAAACACATGCGCCAGATTCAGAAGTGTTTGAACACTGACACTCTCTGGGCTGTAAACGACTAAACGGCAAACCTGTGGCCGGGCTCGTTGGCTGGCCCTTGCCTAGCCGACCTGTGGTGTGGGCAAACAACTGATGCGCTACCCTACGAACTCTGACCGAGAAATGAAGGGTTCCCGCTCGTCGTCTCCGGAGTAACACTGACCCAGTGCGTTATGTCACTTAGGGCCGCGTCCTTGGACCGCTTTGTGCAATAGCGACGTCGTTTCTATTAGGGTCACTCGTGAGACCACAACACATTCACGCGCGGGCTCGCGCACACACGCACAAATTCGCACGGGTGACCAGCGAGACTTAGGCGGCCTCACACAGGCGTTTTCAGAGCGCCCATCTCCAACCCCATCGCAATTCCGGCCCTCAAAATACGAATTTTTTCAAAATACCCCCCGGTTATTTCAAGATCCGACTCGATCGGAACAGACCATGGTCTTTCTCGAGGGCCAGAGTTCATGAACGCTTATCTGCGAGCCGATCTGGTGACAAAGAAAAGGAGTTCGGCAACCCCAGTCTGGTATGCGGGGCGAGCAGATTTCAAGCAACCCTTTTCAGCAGCACCTCGGATGCAGTCGGTCGCCCCTTGTATTGTGGCCGGGCGGTATTGTCAGACGCCCGCTGAAGAAAACTGACGACGAGATCCGAAACATTTTCGGAGGATTACCAGGGGACTTGTTCAGCCTCAAATATTGAACCCCAAACGTCTCTAAACCGTTCGTTCCGGCAAGTTGTTTGACCAGTGTCTGAACATGTGGTCGCCGTCGTCGTGTAAACAATACCGTGTGTCACATGAATCTTCTGTCTTCGATGATGCTGACAACGAATGCCGAAAGTAGGCGAAGTCGTGGATGATGACCACGCCGCCGCCGACGCTTCGCCCGTGAAGGTGATGAACATCATCTCATCTGTCCCAGAGGACCACAGCGGCTCTCCGGGACTGGTCACCCGGCGGGCCGATCTATCGGTTTGGCTATCCATCCTGATGGACTGCTGGACGGACTGACCCGGTTTCTGTGTCGATGTTCGGTTTTGGTGTATCACCAGGTCACCCCGTTCCCACACCGAGTCGTCAGTGATTCTAAATGGGTTAAGGCTCCGAGAGAGTGACGCAGGATTCCTCGATGAACTCTTTTACGACACCTCGAGTGTTTTCGAAACTGATGGACGGGAGCACCTGGTGAACAGATACTTTTCCTCTTCTCTGTTGGAGCTTCACCAAGGAATTGATCCTATGGACACTGCTGCTAATGGTACATTGAGTGCCAGTATATAAAGTGCCACTTTGAGCTGATTGTTGCTCAACATGGTGTTTTTTGTCTACTCATCCGCCTCTAGAGGCGTTGAAACTTTCGCGCGTTCGCCATCGGTTAGAGCTTCAAGACATGAAACTTCGTTTTCTCAATCTGGACCACCACGGGCTTCGATTTGGTTTCCAGAGAGCAAGTGTCTCTGGAGCCGAATTGGTGGTGTCGACCGGCGCACCCCTTCCGAGTCACCGGGCACCTGTCGAGGCTTCGGATCGAGTAATGGTTAAACGCTGAAAGAGGAGATCGCCTGGTCGACAAGCGACTGAGCGGCCGAGCACGCAGTCTGGTCCGCCAGTGAGCTGCTTGGAGATCGAAGACAGAAGATGTGAGGCCACCATGATCACCCTTTGCTGTCGCTTTGGCGGTGGCTCGAATCAGGCGAATGTTATGGGAAACCAAACGCAGCAACCAGGAAGTCAGTCGACAAATAAAAGCCGACGCTCGACTCGTAAGGCCGTGGGAAGGGTTACAAACTAGAAACTTCCGCAAACCAGAGCTTGTGACAGAAAACCCACGTTGTCCAGCTGATCCAGTGTATCAACGATTATCCAATCTCCTCCCTGAGGAGTGGGGCTAGCCATGGGTGCTCCCTCACGGCATTCTCGAAGAGATGGTCCTCGGGGATATCGGACACGTTTCGAGAAATCGCTCGTGGATTCAAGCACCGGCCGTAAGGAATACGTTCTGGACTGTGTCAGCGACGAGCAAATTTGAATAAAGAACGAGGAAAGAGGAGACAAACGCGATAGTCATCGAGTCTAGACAGATTCGGGCAACCCGCGCGAGCTGTCCAGCAGTAAATCTGCAATAACTCTCAAACGGCAGCACCTCGAAGGCAGAGACACCGCGAGATCTTTCAACGAGAAGAAATACGGCGAAGATCATCATTACATCTCGGATATCAGATTAGTCGGTTAGATTTGTTATTTGTGACGAGAAACACCTTCCCGTCACCCTCTGGATTCGTTCTGATAGCGTCAAGGTCATAGCGGTCAAACAGTGTGGGCGTATTCGAGCGGTCGGGCGAGCGGGTGGTGATGGTGGCGACGGAGGCGTCAGTACTCGAGGAGAAAATCGCACCAAAGCAATCTCTTCAACGAGGGACGAAATTCGAGACGCTGGACTTTTTATCGATGCTCTGTCGGTCACTCGAGGCGGACGAGCGTTTACAGCGATCAATTCGAGTGTTTGTCCATCAAGGTCTGTCACGCAACCGTATTCAACCGGGCACTCATCTAGTCTGACCAGTCGCCATAAAACCAGTTGCAATTTCGCGGGGGGTGAAGTCCCCGGCCTCGAGACCTCCAATGAACTACGACCCCTGCAGTGAACGCGACCGCGCACGGTTATGCAGACAGTAAGTCGGGAACACCACTTTTTTTTCCGAGTCCTCTGATTTTGGTTGTTGAGAAAGCCGAGGCAAAACATGTCGTTCCATTCCGTTGTCGGAAAGATTCCGAGCGCGAGCTGAAAGCTCCCGGGAGAGGCAGCATCTGCAACTTAGAGCTGCAAATGGCCGACAAACGAGCTGTGCTAGATGCCGATCCCAGACTATGAATCACACGCTAGTCCGTCTTGATCGCCAACAGATCTTCGGCATCGTGTTTGTTTGAAAAGATGTGAATTTCGTTGTTAAAAGTACCTACTCGCAAACCATGGAGCCACCGCTGCCGCCGCCGCCGCCGATTTATCTTCGCCTATGCAGACTACCCTGCGACCTGGGAGACACACCCCACCAAGACTTCCTAGTTGCTCGGCCGCGAGAAAATGGTTGAGGATTTTTGACAAGGAAAAAATCGAGAAGAAAAAAAAGAACGCAAAACTTTCGCCCGGCGCTCGTGCCAGCCGCATCGGGGGAGTAGAGAGGCTACAAAAAGTGAAACCCTCTACGAGACAGACCCCACCCTGTTTAGAAGTTGCAAGGCGCTTTACCAGAGTGGTTAGCGCTGATGTTTTCTCTTTCTGGGGACTTGGAGTCCGAGTGTTTGACTCCGGCAACGGGACCGTGGCGCCAAAAGAAACTTCTTGGCCATTGCGGATTGGGACTCTGACGTTGCCCCCGGTTGCTCCCGAAATGAGATCACGTCACGGTTGAACGTCTTGTGGAACCTTTTGAGCGCTTCCGCGCCAAATTTCGTCGTGCCCGTCCCAGAACGAGCTCGAGGAAATTCGATTGGAACGCTGAAAGGATCTCCAATGGGTATCGGCGGGTGGACCGGCGCGGAATCGGCAATTCAGGCCGGCACCGCGTGACAGAGCGAGTTTTTCGACAGTTTGCCAATTAGAAACGAAGAGAATAGGAGTGTGGTGAAATGATCTGATTTCTTCGTTGTTGTTGGCCGTGTTCTTGCAAAAACGACCAATTCCAAGAAGGGATTCAAATTTAAACTGACCTACATATCGAGCACTCGTATGCCTAGCTGCTGTATACAATTTCAACGCCGAGCCGCCCCATGCTTTCCTGGAAACGCTCGTTCGCGCTTCCTGGTCTTGAAAGACTTCCATTGCGATGCGAGACCACTTCGAAGCACCCTCGGGGTCACAGGGAGAGTTTTCCCCCCTCCCCACGTGCTGCAATTCTCGTCTTCTGGACCCCGGTCGCTGTTCCTCCGTTGCTCTCGTGTCTCCCCATCCCCGCAATCGATCCCCCTTCCCCCATGTGCTTTCCCCGTTTTCGATCGACCCCCCGTGCCCTACACTGCCCCGATGTGAATTTATTTACGCCTATTTAGATGAGTTATCCTGGTCGCTTCGTTACATAACTAAAAAATAATCCCCCTTTTTGGGTGGGGTCGCATGCTCTCAGGAGCCTCTACCTCGCTCGCTCGCTCACTCGCCGCCTTCAGCTGTAGGAGAATTCTAAAAAAACCAAGAACGAGAAAAAAACTCCACGCGCGTGCGGGGGAGGTTACGAGGTCCTCTCCCGAAAAACAACAAGTTCAAAATCCCCGACTCTGCCTTGCAGCTGTAGTCTGGCCGCTTGGCTGGCTGCATGCTACGACTGGCTTTGGTCAAAAGGACGACACCCGGAAATGGCAGAAGGAAAGAGAGAATCGACGATCGTAAAGAAGACTCGGTAACCTAACGGTTGTTCAGCGCTGCTACTCAGCCTGAGTGCGCTGCGGCTACTCATCGGGTTGAGGTTAATTTCCTGCAAAAGGTCGAACTATCCCAGGTTTTCGAAACAAATGGTAATTTGACGGGGAGAACATGACGTACGTACCCTCGCGTAGCGCAAATCGTGCCATGCGGCTCTTACAGGTATCTCAATCGGAGAAAAAGTGCATGAAATTGAGTCGGAAGATGTCCAGATATAAGAGAGTAGAAAATATACCACATGATTGAATGGTGGCCATTGATATAGCCATCGAAGCGAACACCCCTAGAGCGGATACTGTTCTACTCCCAAGTGAAGTTCGTTGGCTCCTGACCACTGCAAATGACCCTCTTCGCCGTTAATGAGATCGCAGCTCCTGAAGTGAATCACTATTCTCAATATTTCGTTGCAAAAGTCGAATAAAAAAGAAAATAGATCGACGAGCGAGAGACACAGATAGATATCCTTTTCCGCCGTGAGGTCATTTATCTCGACCAGCGTCTGCTTTGGCCACCTTCCCGTGGGATCGCGGTCGAGAACGATTCCGCTGTTTCATCCCGCTAACTAGAACGAGCGGAAATCCAAGCAAAAATTTAACCTGTGTCCGATAGGAATTCACTCTCCCGAGAGGGGATGCGCCTGGCCACCGGTCGTCGTTGACCAAGTCGCTCTCGTCCATCCATAAATGAATGAATCGCTAAAAACAGTGGTGGTGGTGGTGGTTTGTGGATACCAGCGTCCGGCGGAAGATGCTCTGGCTTTTTATTCTACTGCATGGACAGAGTGCTCGGCCATCCGCCCGTGCGGACCGGAGAAGAGCCTAGCGCGCAGGAGAGCACTCGACAACTTTTCGAGCAGCAAGGGTCAACGTTCCAGGGCCTCAACGACGAAGATTTTTCTCTGTTCTTTTTCGTTTTTTTTTCTTTTTTAGGCAGAGATCGAGGGGATCTCACTTTCGCTTCGAACGTCGACTAGCCAACGGTTTGCAAGCCGACGAGATGAATGAACTTTAAAGTTGAACCCTGCGCGTGGCACATCTGCTCACATTTTACCCTGCGGACTCTCTACTTGGAGACCCAGGTGCCCGCCCGCCCGCCTGCCTTGCTGCTTAACTGCCTATGCGAGTAGTACGCGCGCACGATGGGGGTGTTATGTAACCAGCTCTACTCAAAAAACAGGAGTCGACCAGCACGAGGAGCACTTTTGCACGCAAGTTCAAAAGTTCACGAGAGAATTTCGCGACCGTGTGAGGCTCCACCTGTCCGCGACGCATCCGTTGCACATTTGTAGTCTCATGAATTTCACCGCGTTCTCGGGCTCCTAGTCAGCGGTCAAGCGCGTCTTTTCGAAGATTCCAGGTGAACACGGCGCGAGAATTGAGTCCATAGATGTATGCGATCGATGGACGATTCGATAGGTAGGGTAACTCACTTCTTTCTTCGATGGTCCTCGGTAGCAAATGAAGTCTTCCACTCCCGGCACAGGTATGTAGCGTCTTTTGAACATCGATTCCATCAAAAACGGTCAACGACGATGGCTGTCAACAGAGCGTTCGGAGATCAATGGCGTCGTCTCGCATTTTGCTCGGATTGAATGTCATGGAAAGAGCTGATCGTTCTGGTTTTCCAGGGATCGGGTAAAATTATCGTCTGGCATCCTTTACGACCATTGGACTACTGCGATCGCGGAATTCCGAGCGTCTTTCTGTCGGAATGGTCGCGAATCAGTTGTTGGAGTCCGTTGACGAAACCTGAGAGTCTTCTGACAAGAGAGCAAAGATCGGTATTTTTGAGGTTTGCCGATGGACTCCCCGACTCTCCAGGCTCCGGATACTGTAGTTTACAGTTCATGTCGATGAAATTCTACCCAGTCCATCTCATATCGACACAAAATAGTTGAATCAATCTCTACAACGTTGACCTCGGGAATCGAATAAGACTGAGAACGGGTGAGCTCATGTTGGCGTTTCAACTTCCAAAAATATTACTCCGCGTTCGCAAATCGAATGCTCAGTGATGTGTCGAATGTCATCACGTTTGTCGTCCACTCTGAAGTGACCAATCAGGTACATAAATCCTTTTTTCTCTCTCAACTTTTGGAGACTTTCGGTTCAGACAGCTTGAACCTGAGTTTGGACATTTCAACCGCTTGGTCCTCTCATTACTAACAATTATTCTGTAGGCCCTAGCAGCAGATGTCCATTTTGTTGTCGATATCTTCAAGAGACAGAGCAGAGAGCCGTGGCTGGCTGACTGGCTTCTTCTTCCTTCCTCCCTTTTTCCTTTTCCTCGTTCCTTCTGAGAGCGTGATCCTCTTGTGCCGTTCAGACAGCCGTAGGTGCCTCTGGTCAGGGTCACTGGCCAAAGGTAGTGGAATGGAGAACGTCACCAGCGCGGACCTAACCCGAGGCTAGTATTTTAGTTTAGATCTAAGGTCTTGTTTTTTGCGGGCTGGATGTCCAGCAGGGGGAGGCCTCATGTGCTCTATTTCAAAAAGATATATCACCACCGATCTAAAGGGCTGTCCCTGGGAGCTGCTGCTCCTGCTGCCGCCGTCGCGGTTCGACCGACGGACCGGCCGCTGTGAGATGTGGACATAGAAGATATCGCGTCAGACTGCCTCTAGACGGGAGGAATTCACTTGACTCACCTCTGTCTCAACGGATTACGGAGGCCGCGCAGCAGAAAAATTTCCTTTGATATTCAACAACAACGGCTATTTCGGCGATGTCGCCGGCAAAATCATCTTCACTTTGTCCTAGCACTCTACTTGGTCCTCTCGGAGCGCGATTGTTCATCGCGCAGATTCCATATCTAAATTCATTTTTACTCCCTCAGCAAGAAAAGTTCTCCAGAAAAATTAGGCGACAAGGAACTGGAACGGATCACAAAACTTTGAAAAGATGCCTAGTTCATCCCTTTCTATTTTTTGGTTCCCTCGGTCGAAAGTCTCCAATGACAGCGTCAGAACAAAGCCTGGACAAAAAACAGCGGCTCGCTGTCGATTAATGTAGCCGGCAGGCGATGCGAAGAATTCTTTTCGGACGATTGAGACTAGGGTTTCGACTCCACCTGTGCGTCTCGGGTGTTCGAAGAACTTTCGACTCATGGCAAGTGTCTCGTGTAAATGAAGCCTCTCAACCAGAGACGTTCATGAAATAATTGCCCCCTGTCGCGAAATAGCTGTATAATCCATGTGAAACAAATCGAGCAGTATTCTAGGGCGGAACCGTCTAGCTCGCGTTCACCAACCCATATATTATTCAATTCCTCGCCCCATCAAAGTCTCGCGCGGCGAATTTTTCAAATCAGCGGTATCTCGCCGGAAAACAGTTTCCGCTCAAACTTTTTCCGTCCGAAGGTTCGGGCATGATAAAAGAATACCGTTCCAATCTGATTGAGTCCGACTAGATCTGAGACCCGGGGCCTTGCGAAAGCTTCCCGATCAATTCAACGCGCGTGGCCTGCGGTAAACGATCGAAGACAAAATCATCCTGATTGAGGCCTGCAGTTCAGGTAGGAGATTTTCCAGACGTTATATAAGAACACCGACAACATGGAAGAAAATTAAGCGAGGTAACTTGACTCGGAAAAGAATCACTGAACAAATCTGCGAGACTCTGTAGGATTTCTCCGTCCGCATTTTCGCAGAATGATTGCTCTACAGTCCGAAATGAGGGAATATGGTTTTCCCAAGTTTTCCCCGAACCTTCGGCATTGTTGGGCAAATCGATGATTTCCGAATCTGCGAAAAAGATCTCACCTCAGGACATCAGCAATCAGATAAATCATGAGTCCACTGAAAATCGCGAATAAGAAGGCTCCCGACACAGAGCCATTGGCGCATGACCGTCCCAGGTCCCAAAGATGTGGCCGTGGAGGAGTTCGGGAAAGAGAATCACGCTGCCCTTCGATCCAGCGCGTCAAGTGGATAGTGGCCTTAACGAGGTGTTGATGCGTCGGTTTCAACGGACACTCAACAAAAGCGTACTCAACTTCACCCTGGCGGTTTGGCACTTTCCAGCATAAATTATCAAAGGGATCCTCCTCAAAGTTTTCAGATGAGGATTTGATGCATGCTGTGGAAGAAGGACGGGCGGGCGGATGAACGGACGAACAGCCGAGCGACCGACGAACGAGCGAACGAAGGTCGCCGATTCTTATGTGATTTTCTCTCTTAACGACACTCTAATCCGAGTAGACAGAAACCCCCACTGTGTGATCTTCGGCTTCAGCGCCGGACTGGATTCCTGAGGCCCTCAGGCACAACGTCACACAGCCAATGACGTTGGATAGCCTGCCTGCCTGCTTTCCCGCCGGACTACCTGCTCCCCTGTCGGTAACCGAGCTGACCAGGCGGGCGGCCTGGCTACACCCAGTTTAGCTATTTTTAAATTAGGATTTTACGCAAAACCCAAGAATCGGCTCAGTTTCATGCTGTCTACCTCTTGCCCAATCTAGAGCAGATCGCTGCTTGACACTTTCCTCAGGCGCTTGATGGAATTTTCGAGGTTCCACCAGAATGCCGCGGCCCAGCGAGTTCCCCCAACCGATCGCCCTGCGCGAGCTGTGAGATGAACTCAACAACGCGTTGCAACGCAGTGGAATTAGCTACGACAATCACGGAGCGTACAACGTATAACTGCGGCCGGTCAGCTCTGAGAATTCTGATCGTGTAGGACACGAACTCGCTCGATTATGTAATCAGTGAAAAATGATCTAAAAATCCTGGGCACTTCGTTCGTCTCCGGACATGGAGTCTGATCGAAAAGGAACCGGGTCGAACGACCAGGCGACGGATCGGACAAGCGGACGAATGAAGGGATGGATGGATGGACGGACGGACGGACGGACGCACAGAGCAGGCGCCTGAGTTGATGGTCGAGCAGTTTGTGTAAAAAAAAAGAAGAGAAAAAAGCCAGGCCATACGAGATGATGACGATCTCGCTACCCCACCACGTTCGTCAGGAGATCGAAAGTGATCGGGACAGGATATGGGAGGTGAATTTTTGAACATGAGGAGAAGGAGAAAGTGAGACTTGCATTGCCGACATAATTAATGCAACCAGCATCCTCGCAACGGTCGAGCCCAACTCTAGAGTTAACTGGCTCATATTACGAACTTCAATACTGCGTGACCCCTGGATGTTCTGCGCGCTGGCCGCGCATTTTTCTCGGATGCCGGCTTTTCGACGTGATATCCGACGCATTCAGATCACGTTTTCAAACCCTTCCGATGGCTATCTATACTTGTGAAAACAAAGACGTGCATGGGCGGCAAAAAAAAAAACCGAAACGAAGAGGTTCGAATACACAAGAGCGCCCCCCGCAATCAAAGCTCTACCCCATCAAGCCAGACGGCACCTGCTACAGGAAAGAGGTACTACCCTGTATAGACGATCATGCAGACGGGCCCCAGACGACAGCGGCTGCTCGCATACGAGTTCCAACTGCTAGACGACGACGACGGCGGCGGCGGAGGTGCTCAAAACGCTTGAGCCTTCTACCCTTTTCAACGTGGGAACCGAGCCGAAAAAACCGCACTGTCATTGACGGGAAGTCCACATACTAGTGCTCAAAGTACCAACGGACGGGTTTCGTGCTCGGCTGGCCGCCCGGCCGGCCGGCTGATAATGAAGACAGAATGACGGTAGACACCATCAGTCTGCACAGTAGGAGTTTTGCTTAAATACCAGGAAATTGAGCTTGGCCCAAGCAACGGAAACAAGAGCCTTATGTCCGCGCCGACTCGTTCGTAGAACTTTTGATCTGAGGTCAGACGACGGCATATTTTGGAGGAAGACCTAAACGCTCGAAACCAGAAATCTAGAAGGAGCTCCTCGTCGCACGGCTTCTTCGGCTCTCGGCGGAAGAAAAAACGCTGGAACGAACGAATAGATGAATGATTCTATTACGGTCGCGAGATACATCAAATCAATTCGAGCGACCGGCCGACTGAGCGTCCAGCTGAAGATGCTCGGTCGATGTGATGTGTGCGTGTCGTGATTCTTCTTTTCGATAATTTGTCGATCAGCTGCGGATTGATTAGTATGATGAACAACAGCAGCGGCAACCGGAGAACCAATCCGTGAACGTGACCAGAAACTTGACCCCATTCCTCGGTCAATCTTCTGTCGATGATGTTCTGTTTCTGGTTCCACCCATGTTCTTTTCGAGTGACAAACCCATACTAAATGGACGGCGCGCCACGCCGAACAAACTCTCAATGAGATGAGTCCTTTGATAACAATCCCTAGGACGGAATATGTCTACCTCACTCGTTTCCCGGTGTCAGGTTTCCTTTTTGACAACTTCACAGTTCCTCATTCTCTGAAGAACCCGTCGTCGCCGAGTCAGATCGATTACGTGGTCAGAAACCTCGAGGATCGAGACCCGCTGAAAACGTGGATAGTGGAGCACGCCTGCTCCGCGAGCCCAGATTAGAAGTTTTTCCGCGCTGATTTTCGTCCCCTCGGCCGATCGAAATCGTCACCATTTTGCCGGATGGATTTATTGAATACGCAGTTCGAACGGGGCGAATGTCGAGCTCACGGGTACGCTAGATTGTTTCGTGCGTTGACCGAGTCGACTCGTGGAGCCCACCTGAAAAGTATCTCAAGTCGAAATCACTCTCAATTTAGCTGCGACCTACCAAAACATCAGACGACGTCCATGTCTCACGCTGGCTCGGACCCGAGCTGCAGACTGTGTGACGTAACTTATGACCTGGTCACCTCACGAGGTCGGCATCGCCCCTTCGACGAATGTGCCTCTCCAGGCAAGAGGGACACCCCGCCAAGTAGACAATAGTATGAAGAGCAAGCGCACTTCGGCTTCAAGTCGCCAGTTCGCTCACCGACTTCAAGTAGGTACAGTATGATGATGATGATGACGACGACGATAATGTCTGCTTGCTTGGTTGCTTACCCGCCTGTACCCCTGTCTCGAAGCCCCACCGTCACTTGAGCTTCGGCACAAGGAGTGAGCTGCGGGGAGGAGGTCGTCGACGTTGTGCGTGTGGCAGTCGCGTTTTCCAATCAGACATCAGGAGATCCACGAATGCCATAGGTATCTCCTCTCACATCTCGCACTGAATCCGACAGAAGGGCAAAGTACAGGTTTGTCTCCTCCGGTCCCTAAATTGCGGGAATCGCAGGGAACTTCGCGGATTTCGTTGAGAGTCGGAACATTCTGCGGGATCCGGGAAAACTTCCGTCTTGATGGAAAGTTAGTCATCCTCCATTCCATATTATTTTGGAATCTCTCATCGAGGTCCCGGAGCAGGCGATCTGGGACACCAAGCGAGCGCGGGCACAGAGCTCTGTATGATCTGTACATATGTAGTACATGCGCAACTTCTCATAAGCATTCATACTGCTCACACGGCGGCTCCTCACACAGCATACATCATACTGGACGTCATCATCGTTGGCCTCCCGCTTGATCTCTTCGCCCGCTTCGAATGATGTTATTGATGGGAAAGGCTTCCCACTGACCAGTGCTGCTGCTGCCAGATGGCTTAGCCAGGGTTTTTTATGGCAGCGCTCCCTGACTGACGGACTGACTGAATGGCTGGCTAGATGGCAGCCTGCTTGACTGACTGACTGACTCTGATGTAACCCTGCCGCCCTCACATCGAGAGACATCCTCACAGACACAACAACGTTCCCGCTCCCTCCTACATTTGACCATCCCACAAGGTCATCAAATTTGTCGCAGTTCTCGAAACCCCACATTTCCATGCCGCTACTCTTAACCTTTGATTTCTCGCGTCTCCGCTATTCTCGTCGCGAATCACAGCATTTTTTTTTCGAAGAAATGCATTCCACGGTCTTTCCAGTTTATCACGAAGTCGATTCGAAAAGAGAACTTTCTTCGAGACCGCAGCGCCATAAGGAGACCGGGACAGGAAAGACCGACTTCTGGTGGATTAGTCGTTGGACAGACTACCGAGTGTTACGCAAGAGAACCTCGCGCCGGTTTCGAGCACGAAACGCATTAAGGCGAACCACACAATTGCCACGAAATATGGATGCAGGCTCTATGCTGACGGCCATGAAAATCAGCTGGGCTCCGTCGGGGTGCTCGCGGTCAGGCAACAGTTGACAGATGATGAATCGAACCAATAATAGGGTTAATAGCGGGGGAGGTGGGGGTTCTTGAACGCGGGTCGTCTCGGTTCGAGAAATCATATTTTAATCTCGCCGCGTTTTCATCTGACTTGAGGGGAATCTTCACCTGGAGAACTTGAGACGACTCTAACTACAGTTTCATGAATTCGTTCGCCTTCTGGCGGTGTAATGCTGAGGGTAGCTCTCAAGAACGGGCGCCTAACGGGTTACTCGCATGATAGAGTGCTCACAGACTCCCAAAGGGTAATTGACGTCGTCGATGTTGCAATCAGGAAGCGGAAGTGGACACACCATAAAAAAAAACACTCTTTTTTGTGTGCACATCTTCCGAGTTCGTTTTCGGCAGTGACGACGGCGGGAAACTATCGATTGCCGAATAGGTGGACTCGTTCGGTGAATGCCAGTATGATGGTGATGATCGCGAATCTGTCATCCGTGAGCAAAGGGTCACATGCTCACCGCAACATGGGGGTGAGAACCACAGAATCGGACAGAGAGCACATATTTGACACGCGAAATTCGCTGACTGCTGACTTCATTCTCTCGAACAGGAGCGATTCATGCCCTCAATTCAGGGAGCGGAGTTCACGAGGTTATTGGAAGGTTCAGCTGTAGATTGCTGGTGCTTTACGCAATGCAACGTATCCTCGAAGCTCCAGCGTCGACCGAAAGAATCGGAGCCGTACTCTCTGATTCCTCGCTCGAGACAGCGTCACGGCTTGGTTCAAGGCTTCCCGCACGTGCAGTGCACGCCGTTCTGACCACCCATCTGTATTGTGGGTATATAATCAGAGTTAACTTGACCAGCGTCCCACACCATAGTCCGGATAGCAACCAGGAAGGCTTAACAGTGTCAGGATTCGTTACATCCTTTTGTTCGCAAGAGCACATCAGTTTCATCCTCGATGCAACATCTCGTCAAAAGGCTTACGCGAGGATCAACCGATCACTACGCGGTCAGGTGGAAATGATAGTTGCATGATCGTGACCGCGAGATCCTATACCATGAGAGTTCGCGATCCTCGCGGGCTTGAGCCTTTGAGCGGCTCGTCCGAATCGATATCTGAACGGCAACTTTTGAATTCTGTTGAGTTCAATTATAATTTTTTCTCCTTTCGAGCTCTCTCAAGGCTCGGCCCTAGGACCGACGATTCAGCAACAAGCTTCCACTGTGGATCCGTTCAAGTGATCGGTCGCGTTCGACTGACAATGAGAGAGGGGCGACTGTCGTTCACAATTAGATGGAGGTATGCTTCGCATCTCTAGCATGAGGTTTCCAGGCGTGTTGAGCTTCCTGGAACCGCCGCCTGCCGCGAAAGTAAATGTGTATCCAGAGAAAGTGTTGATCTTCACGCACCACTTCGTTCGGATAGAAGGGTCCAGTATGATGTTGTCGAGGATCGGACAGTCTTGATCTTACTCCGCCTGGCTGTGACCCTCCCGTTTTCTCTCTGGGCTGGCGACTGCTTGACTCGCATGTCCGGCCGCTTGTCAACGATCTGCAAGGCAGTAGAGGCTCGCGTCAATAATTGTGACTCGATCTTGAAATAGTTACTGGCGAATAATGTACAAATCCAAAGAGACTGTGTAGAAGAGAGAGGCCACCCGTGTCCTGCGGAGGAACCTCTTACGCGTTCGAGTTCGACAGATCGCAGACATCCCAAAGCCTTGCTCGTTATGGATGACTCTGTAGAGGAAACTCGCCGACTCGCACGGTGCATGTGGCAAAGACCGTCCGTTGAGTCCTCACGCCACTCCGGCAACTTTCGCATTGGCGCCAGGACGTATGTCCTGAAGGTCGCAATCGGATTCCTCGATATCATACTTGATCGGCCACCAAGTTTGCAGTACTTATTTCGCTTCTACAAGTTTCACGATCGGTAGTCTTTGGAAGTACGGCGAGTACGGGAGCGGAAGTTTTCGTCCATACAGCGGATAGAGACAACCCCGATTCATGGCAGAACGAGTGGCGAGAAGAGGTCTGTCTTGAATTTAAACGACAGCCGCAAAGAAGAACCTTCCATGATCGTGGTTGTGGTGGTGGTGATGATGACAATCATGGTGATGATGATGATGACGACGACGACAACAACGACCCAACGACGATGTCGACGAACGAGAAGAGCGGAGGAAGACGATTCTGGGGAGAGCGGCCGTCTGGAACACTGTCTGGAAGAAACAAGGAAAACACCGCCTGTTACGAAACACCGCGGCATTCGCAGCCACACTCGAGCAGTCACCGAGATCACGTCTCCATCGCTTGATCTCGGCGGTTTTGAGAGTCGGCCGGCCCTCTCGCTGATGGGCTATCGAGCTCACGTATCGATAGGGTAAACAAAAGCAACGGAGCGCGACTGCGACTTGCAGTTGAGGAAAGGTTTTTCAAACTCTAGGAGAAAGCATTCTCATGATCGTAGTCCGGGCTCAAACAACGCAAAAACCCGAACCTCGAGATTCAGTGGAACCTCTTGAGTCCGCCACAGCAACGTCGAGAGACGATACTGAAGTTGATGGCTGGCGCGGAACGTCTCCCAGCAATTTCTTCGTAAATTTCTGGACGATTTGTTTTCCTCGGCTTAGCTTAACAAACTCATCGCTCTGTCTAGCGAGCCTCTTGAGACACAAAGAGTTCTTCGGTCAGTCTGAGCGAGCTCAGTGGATTGCCAGGTCGGGCGGTCGTTCAGACGGTTGGAGGATCGCGCAGTGGGTCGGGCCAACGGACGGACAGCCAGCCAGTCAGTCAGTCAGTCAACGTGTGTATGTGAGTCAGTCGGAATTCTTTTTAGTCTCGCCTCGTTCTTCGAATCGAGCGAGAAACGAAAGATCAAGAGGAGCTTGCCCTAGACTTGTTTACACTTGTCGCCGTCAAGATCGGGGTACATAGTCGTTGAGGGGCGCCGCATTTTATGGGGGCGTCCAACATTGTGACATATGCACGCCTTTCGAGTTTATGTTGTAATATGATAATTGTATGTGTTTTGAACAAATAAACAATCATACACCAATCCAACCACGAAGCATAGTACAGCATGAGGGGCCGGGACGTGTTCGAGTCCTGATGGGTTCGCGTGCGATGTACTTCTGGCTTCCAATCGAGTGTGAACATGAAAAACGAGTGAACAACACAAAGAGTTCGACACGCTCGGCATCACTAGCGTCTGCTTCAATTCATCTTCGAAAAAACTGAATCAACGAGGGAGTGTATTCATCTCTCCGGAGGTTCCGCGAGACTCGAATTCTGTCGGCTCTAATTTCCAGAGAGAATTACGAGCAGGGAAAAACAGATGTGAAGTAAGACAAAGCAGAAGATTTCGCATGAAATCGCAAACTATCGACGAAATTCCAGGGTACACTGGAAATTGCATGCAGCCAACGGCAATAGATCTGTGGATCCCTGGCCATCGGGCGATAATCGGTCCTCGAGAGAGATGGATGCAGCGGAGAAAACCAACATTTTCGGAGACAACTCTATCATCATAAATCTCTGAGGGGAGATTCCTTTCCACCGGTGAGAACACCGTTCGTTTAGCTCCTCATGAATCAACACTCTGGCCTTCCGGTCATCCGCTCGTTGAAAGCCGTGGACACTAAATCACCGGGAATCCTTTCAGCACCTGGTCAGAAGAAAGCGTTAAAGAGATCCCCGCATTTCCAGAAGACCATGACTCTTGTATGGTTCTGTGAGAAACCCCTGCAGCTCGACCCTAGAACCTTTAAACTGCATCCTGAAAAGGAACTCCCGTAATTTACTCCAAACATGAACAACGAGATCAACCCAATCGGGAGAATGATGAACAGCATTGATATTGGGTTCCGATCAAGATTGTGGAGGGCCGGCAATAGTGCTGTGGGCGTCTCTTTACTCGCGCTCCAGCACGTAGAGTGTGTTCCGACGAACTTTGACCGTCAAGTTATTTACCAGTTAAGGCCTGGTCGCTGTTCCTTTCGTAGGTGTTGAAGATATATCCTGTTTTTGTCATGGCGGGAGCGTCGTATAGGCGACGCGTATCGAATGAAAAAGTAAACGCTGCATCCGTTCCTAGTGATTCCGACGCTTCGACGCCGATCACACAAACTGCTACAAACTACATGTGCGTGTAAATATGTGTGTTTGTCTGCCTGCCTGCTGTTTGTGAGCATGGACGAACTCACTGGAAGAGGGACTAACTCCGGGAAAACTCGAAACAATATTCCAATCACCGGAATCGTGGTCCTGCACTGCGGCGGACGAGATCGACTTTCTGAGATGCGAATCGCGAGACGAGGGCGCTTCTCGATGTTGCCCAAGTTCCGATGTTGCCGATGTTCTCCAGCATCATGCGGGCTTCCCGCCAAATCTCCATTGGAGCGTTTGGAACTGTGAGCAGATATGAAAAAAGTATTGATTCTAATTCATCAAGAATGGTTCGTAGAGCTCGGTGAATGGGAGACAAGTCACTGCAGGCTAGCCGAGCACAATAGCGAGCTTGTCTTTCTGCGGAACGATCTAACCGCTCAGGCTGGGTCCCGGTTCCGCTGGGAGAGCAATCTCGCTTCCGATGGACGAGAGCACTCGGCTAATTAAGACGTTCTCTGCTCTTGGTAACAGTACCGCTGGTGTTGTTATTCGTATTCGGCAAAGCTTTCACGCTCGATTCTGAGCGTAGGCGGATCACGGAATCGACGTTCCTGGAAAGACATCAGCTGCCCTAGAAGCTTTCAGATCAGTGCTAGCCGTGCCAAGAGTGCGCTGATCAGGAGCGAGTGGATCCGGCAAATTGCCAGATTAGGTTTTCTCTCGGGCTTTCCTCATCGTGTAGGATACCGACCGGGGACTCCGGGGGTAGATCCCGCCCTGATTCTCAAGCCTTGATTCACATGAATCAAACATCAGCTTCATGAGTGGATCAAGCACTCCATGGATGCATGGAAAATTGTTGGCCTTCGGGATTTCGGTTATGGCTGGTTCTAGAGAATCCCGTATGGAAACCCGAGGTGTCCAAATGGACGGGATCGCGTCGTATTCAATGACCAGGTGGTTGACAATTGGCCTTTTGGAAGGCGATTCCCTGGGAAAAGGGATCAATTGAGATCGGGCATAAAGCGGCTCTTTGTACTTCCACCACCCCCTCCCTTCCCGTAGGTGACAGCCTCCGTCGAGTGGAGGCTTATTAATTCCTACCGTGGTCGAACGCTTCCTCGACTTCCCTAAAGACAGCCTGTTCAAGGTAGGTCTGCCTAAGGTCACTCACTTCGGCGGGGTTCAGACACTGGCTTTCCTTTCCCCGGAAGCAAGGAAGCCTCTTCCTGTCAAGCATCCGGAATCGCTGGCCTGTTCTGCTGGCAGGCTGACTGGTTATATAACTCGGAGGTCAAGGGGTGTGTGACAGGAAATATGTGAGAGTTTCAACTGTACAAAAACGAATTCTAGTGCCTAGAAAACCATCCATGAGCAGAGACCGTGTATTCGCTATGGGGTTCATCCATTACTCCGTACTTGTTTGAGTCGTCCGGATACCGCGTCGGAGTAGCAAGCTGGCAAGAAGAGCTGTGTGGATGTGTCAAATGTGACCTCCGGAAGGTTTTTTGGGTTCCGGGATTTCTGATGTTCTCTGCTCCGGAGGGTAAGGTCTCAACGGATATAGATTCATCCGCTAATTACGATTGCCGTTTTTTTTTCGAAAGGAATCAAAATGGAGCTTGGGTGAACTCCAAAGAGGAATGCATCTGGAATCAATCGGAAACACAGATTGTGTCTGGTGGCGCTTCAAAATTTCAAAATCGGACAACGGTTGACTTTGGAAGCACATGTAACACTGCCACGACGTTTTCCGTGGAGGGCAGCGGAGGAACGTCCGATTTCGATGAAGGATTCATGCTCTCGTTTCCTATCGTTCTCAAAGCATCTTGTTCCGAGATTGAGATCTAGCGGTGCGTCAGTCATATTTCGCCCATTTTTTACTGCCAAATGTCCAGCACCATTTGTCCACAACCACACCCACCACCGGAACAGCGAGCATCCAATGCCGACGACCAGTCTCCGTGAAAGGCTACTGAACGCTCAAGCCCGGGTCGAAACGCGGCTCCGAACGGACGTTCCCATCGGTGTTTTGCTGAAATCTTTTTGTGGCCCCCGATGTTACATAAGTCGGGAAGTCCAGTCTGCTCAGTTAACTCGGAGCGTTTGGCTTCCCACACCCTTTACTGGAGCTGGCCCCGGGTGACCCCAAAGAGCGCGGGAACTGGTTCGACAGACCTCCAACGCTCTGCTGCGACGACCGTTAACCCTGTGCATACAGCCTCCGTCTGGAACCTGCGCCACCGCCGCCCGCGCCGCCGCGCCGTACAGCGGCTTTCTCGAGTCCACCTGAGCTTTCCGATTCCTCTGTCCAACCGAAGACAATGCTCGGAGCTATTTCCATCGTCACAGGGGAACAAGGAATCGAAGAAATCGTTCAAAAACCTCGCGATACGCTCTTCGAGAATTTGGAGGGAAAATCCTAGGAGAAGAACGATGCAGATGAGTTCTCAGTAGGGTCAGGCGAAAAAAAAGCGAGTCTCTCTTGTCGTGGACATCGATGCTCACACGAATTAGTTTCATCTTTGTCGCTGAGTCCATCCTCTGATCGGCTCGGCCAGCTCGCGGATCGCGCGTAGAGAAATGGATTTTCGTCCGAGTCGTCCCGGGCTCGATAGAGGCACGAAGGAGTTCACTGATGGTGCTGCTTTGAGCGCTCGTCTTTTCCCTGCTTTGAGGCTTAAACAGATTTGGACATTTTATAAACGATGAGCCCACCAAGAGCGGACCATCGGAAATCCTTTTAAAGGCTCGGACACACTTAAATGGTAGACTTTCCCGACTGAAGAGGTCGCTTCCCGTCTCTATCTTTCATTACACTCGCCGTTTTTCGTAGCCGTCGACAGATTCAGTTACGAAATAAGTATGTCGCAGGGAAGAAGCTCCACTCGCTACCGGTGGTGGTGGATATTCAACAAGAAGCTTTTAACGCTCGCTGTCCGAGAGGATAAAACGCGTAAAGCAGGTAGACGTCGCCGTACCGCTCGCTGGCCTGATCCCGTCTTAACGAACGAACTCGGATTCTAAGTGGGATTTCTATTTCAACACGCTTAGACGGTAGTGGGCCACTCCTGGAAACAGCAGAAACTGTCTCAGCCGGCGCCGCTGATCTCGCAGTGCTCGAGCGACGACGTTCTCCTGGCGTTGAGGGAGCGAGCTGCGATTCGAGATCGGGTACAGGCGCTCGCATCCCGTTTGTTTCGAACGGTCTCGAGAAACAGAACCCAAACTACGATGGAATTCATCGCCGGAACGTTCAATTAGAGTTTTGCGGAAAAGCCTCCACCTGAACCGCATTCCAGGAGCTGTTGTCTCCTGATTTCCTCCTAGGGTAAGTACTAAAGCTATCGATAGATAGCACTATGTTGGACTCATTTCGAGCGCAATCCACTGTAGTCGGTGATCTTTTTCGGCCAAATTCACGGCCGACCACGGAGTTGGATGAAAGAGAGCGGGAGGAATTTGGCCAGCGGTATTAAAAAAAACGATTTCTCTCAGCAGCAGGATCGTTCACCGACTGAGAGATCTAAACCAAACGAAAGAGCCGCAGCGCCGAGAGTGGACGAGGAGTGGACGCTGAGTTTCATGAGGTAGAATCGCTTGCTCGCTCTGGCGGTGTGTCTGAGTGTGTCCCCGGTGAAACTGCCATCCTCAGATGATGTATGGCTGCGAATGGATGGACGGACGCGCGAGCTTGTCCGCTCTTCCGTTAGCTTGCTCGCTTGCTTGCTCGCTCGCTCGATACTTCTTTGGCTGGTTCCCTGACTCGCCGCTTCTTGCTTCAATTGGTCTTCGAATCGCAACAAATCATAATCGCCGGCCAGCCTTCATCAAAGTCAAACTCCAAGGTCATTCCGTGGTGCCCACCGCGAGCGATGCTGTTGGCAACAGTTTTGCTTTTTTCATTTTTACTCTCATTTGTTCTCTATTGGGACACGGCCCTCTCGAGCGGGGTTCCTCCGTGTCCACTTCGCATCGGTCTCATCGGGTCCCTGTAGAGTATCCCCGGACTCCTTTCTTCTCCTCCAGGTCCCCCTGGAGTCCTTCAGCAGTCAGCAGTCCTCTTCAGGGCTGGGCCACTCGTCCTTCGATCGCTCAGGAAGTCTCGATGACTGCCTCTGGAATTCTAACATCCACGATTTTGCTTCGAATGGTAGCGAGTCGATGCCAATTCGGAATTTCGTCGGTTTCTTCAGCCGATATGCCATCGCGAGGCTGTCTAAATCCGCTAGTCGCGCCAAAACACCCTCAAGGTGTTTACTCCATGTGTTCCGATGTGATGTCGTTCTAATTCTATTCGTAGATGACTATGACGACTCGTGTTCTAATAATGGATTTAACGAGTACGTTGGTCGCTGTTGAGGCTGTGCTGTTTGGCATGCTTAGAATATTCGCCACGGAATAATGATTGATGTTGTTGAATCGGGAAAGCAAAATGTTTGTTTACACGCAAAGTGGCGGGTTGCTCTTTCGTGGGAGTGTGAATCAACAGCGTTCCTTGGCTCATTTCTTCCTCGGAATTAACATTATTGTGCCTAATCAGGCCCTGTTTGCCGAATAATGGGTTGGTTGTCGGCCAGGGGTTAGAGGTATTCATAGCGGATTCTGTTGGTCGGGGAAGACACCCTCGTCGCTACTTTGTTCTCAAATGTACCTGACGGAATGAGCGATGAATCGCCCGCTCAAGGGATGGAAATCGGGGACGCAGAGAAGCTGCGCACCATCACAACCCGGACTCTTTGAGGCCATGGATGGTACGTCTTAACGGTGTTGTAAGCCCGGTTTGAAGAACGGACCGTGATCACTTTGCTATGCACTCGTTTCTTCAGGATCACCGCAGCCGCGGCGGTGGTAAGAGTCGACAGATGCTCGCAAGGAGGTGAATGTTTTTGCAGACAAGGGGGGGAGACTGGAATCAATGGAACTCAAACTGAATCTTCGGTGAATTTCACTTTAAGTGGTCAGATATTCAGGTGTTAAATCATCTCACAGTATTCTCCTTCAATTCCGCTCGTTCTCAGTTGTAGTCCACTAAAGACGCAGCAGGTGCGGTCGCAGTCGCAGTCGCTCGAGAAACAATGAAGCACAACACGAACGAAACATGAGTGAAATGAAAGAAGGGAAAAAGTAGCTCACACGGGGCATGGGACTGGACCGCACCTACCCCCGATTTTGCTCCTGATCCGCTCGGCTAACCTCTCTAAGAGCGCATCTCTTCTTGGAATGACGGCCTACAATCGGTGGGAGTCGCTCTCGATGTATATGTACAGGGAGCAGAGCCTCGAAATGCGGGTCGAATTTATTTTTTATTTCTGAACGCTCCGAGTTCCCAACTGCGGAATTGAATTCTCGCTCTACACACATTTCTATTCCTGCGTCAGGCCATTATTCGTCGCCTAAGCAACCGAGGCGTCCCGAGAAGTGACAAACAAAGCACGACGTCCGTCGAAGGATATCATTCGAAACGGCTCCAGCTTATGAAGGAATCCGATACGTGTGTTTTTCGTCGTAGAAGTGGGATTGATTCTTCAATTTATTGTCGGCGCTTGAATTTCCCAACAGGTGAAAGTCGAGATAATCGATCCAGACTAGACGAAAACATGGCCACGTCCAGTCCTTATCTGCTTCTCGTCGTCCTTTCCCTCGGAACTGTTCACCTCCTCTCTTCTTATCTCAGGATTCAGGATTCGAGAAGGACGACTCGGGAGGTGTCAGCGAATACGTTGAACTAGAACTTGAGTCAGAGGAAGGGGAGCTAACGAAAGAAGCCGAGACACGGGGGGACGCGCCTTCGCCGATTGTTTGGGGGCTCTTCTCGAGGCTATCGCGGGAGGCTCTATCGAGGGTCTTCAGGATCTATCAGGAAACTGGATCCGGGAAAACCGGAGAGAAAAGTGCGAAGAGAAACTAATTTCAGTCTGTTGGTGGCTGTTATCTGCGAAGAACGGAACGAGCAAGGGAAAAGAGGAGACGAGCCAAAGACGGGACAAGCAATCTCAGTCGAGGCAAGGCGTTGCAATTACTTCCTTAAGTGGCAATTTAATCTCTATCGAGTGCGTTCGTCCCTTCCTTCGTTTGTGCGCTCGCTCACCCACTCATTCGCTCACTTCCAGGAGAAAATTCAATATTCTGACAGAAAACGGTTCCGTTTTGAAAACGCTACGTCATCAAGTCACCTGAGCATCGGCCGATCTGACAAAGCAATTTATTCATCCAAAAGTTTAGCCGTGACGTTATTCAAAAGCGGAAATGAGAATCTTGATGATTTCGGTCACTCAACCGGCGTACCGGAACGCTCCACCGCTGTTTCAGCGGGCGGAAGTTCTTCCCACTTTCTTCAGTGTGCGCGATGGATGTCACGTCGAGGCGAATTTTTAACTTCCATGAAGTACTCCTGGGAAATCCCTTTTATATTTTCTTCTTCGATGATCTTCTGCTCCGATCAGAAAGTACAGTCATCCCTCGTCTATCGCGGTTTGATGGTTCCAGACCCGACCGCGATAAACGAATTTCCGCGAAGTAGGATTCCCAATCCTCGAACCACGCTATTTCGCTGTTTTCGTTTAATGAGTCCATTTGAAGCTCTTTGAGAACGACATCGAGGTACACATAGACTCCCTTTCCGCGGATCTACAGCTACCGAGAGTCTAGTGATGGCATCGATGATTGAGCCGCGAACTTCGCCGCCTAGCCTAGCTGAATGAAATCGAGGAGAGACGAGATTTCTTGACCAAAGACGCGACGGGGCAGGAGATTCGTTCTCCGCGGTCCTCCTCTGACGCTGCCGTCTGGAGGCGGCTCGAGTAGCAGAGGATAGCGATGCTCGGAAAGGGAAAACTCCAAAAAAACATTGAACTCGAAAAACCGCGATACAGCGAGGTCGCGATACACGAGGGCGCGATAGACGAGGGATGACTGTACTTCAGTCAAGCACTTGATAATCTGAGCAACCGCGATCCGAGAGAGTGAACAAAAAATGTGTTCTCGATCAAATGAAGAAAGGGCTCGAGCAAAACACCGACGAGTCTTGGGTTGAGGGGAGGCTCAAACTCGCTTGCCAAGGCGCGTGTTTCACTCCTTACTTTAATTTGTTTGTTTGTTCGTCAGCGAATAATTGGGCGGACACACTCCGGCACCTCCCTCCATGGAGTTTTTGCCTTGATGCTTTCGGTCGGCCTCACACTTGCCACACACGCATCCATGTGATCCACAAAAACGCTCTCTCAAATTGAGATGGAGCAAGTGAGCTAGCGAGGAAATGACTGACTGAGTGAGCGAGTAGAAAGGGGAAAAATCAAAAGTGATACTTTCGGTCCATATTCAGATAAGATTGGACGTACTGTGATGCTTGACCCACACTTCCTCATTCAGTAAAAAGCTGTTGAATTGAGTATCAAAAGAGTTAGGCAGCCGACTCAACGATATCCTAGACGCGAGCCCACAGCATCCGACAGAAAAGACAAGTGTCAAGTATAGTGAGGAGACAACCATTGTATTCCTAATAGTGATTGATTTGAGAGACATCACCATTGACTCATGTGGAAGTTGACCCCTTGAACCTAGAGAAGAAAGTTCCGACGAGAATCGACGCCATCTTCCGCACCATCGGGTTTATCCTATCGGTCAAAGAGTTGGATCATGGTTGTTCTCGCGTTCAGTTGATGCTGTGGATGCCGCACTGCTGCCAAAAACACAAGTTCCTTATGAACAACGATCTTTATCCGCGAGTGCCCACGGGCGTCGTTTGGGAGGCTCATGTTGGGTTTCTGCGATTGCACGCCTCCTCACCCACCATGCAGCACTCCTTGCCTCCTCACTGGGCATACCGTGTTTTGCTCAAGCATGCCTTCGGTGTCCCGCTCCCGGTTGTGTGTGCAGGGTGTTTTTATTCCGATTTTTTTTGGTTTCGTCCGTTTGTTCGAGTTCTTCGTAAAGAACAAACGCCGCCAGCCAGAGGAGAGAGGGTTGGACAGGGATGAAGCTAATAAGCAAAATGAAACACAAATTAAACCTTCGCCAGCACGGCTCTCGGTCAGGACTCGGGACACTTTTTTTTTGCCTCTGTCGCGTCTTGGCTAATCAACGGTGGTGCAATACTTTGAGATGAAAACATTTTCCTGCGCTCAACCGTTCATTATCCAATTACGGGCATGTAGTTTTGTGGAACGATTGCGCATGGACGTCTCTTTGGCTCGCATTGCCTATACGGCGTCTATTTGTGTGAAAAACAGAGGTCCCCGAGTTCCGGACCCTCCGCAGTGGAAATTTTGGGAGCTCAATATCCGCCATTTTTGCCTTTGTATGCCGATCGGAAAAGAAGTGGGCGGCCCGCACGAATGGCAGGAAGAGAGAAAAACGGCCGTGGAACCGAAGAATAATAAGAAGCAAAACGTTCAACGGGACGATGTCTGAGCGGACGACGACGGTGCAGCACTTAGCATACGTAGGCAACGGGCACAAGACTGCTATGCAGGATACAACTAATCCTACGATGACCTACCTACCTGCCTGCCGGCCGGCCGGGGCAAGAGCGAGCGCTCGTTTCGATTTCGAGAAGTTCAATAGCTCCGTTTCAATTTCTCCTCGGGGCCTGGGCTTCCAGCTCATTTTTTCCACATTCTCTCCCACAGCGCGTGTTACTGAACGATTTAGTTCGGTATCCTTTCTCCATTCCGCTGTCTCCTTTTTCCTGTCCGGTCACTTTCTCTAGTCGTAAGAGTTTCATTTTTTTTGCGTCGGGTCTCACCCTGGGGCTTCTTCTCGTCCCGTCTCTAGGAAGCTCAGAAACACAGACGAAAAAAACACGGCAGGGACGGCCGACGAGGGCAAAAGAGAGAAGAGGGAGCGACCAAGCAGCGAGCCCTGCAAGACTGTGTGGTTCAAAAAGTGACTGTTGATGATGTGTTTCTTATGAAGGTTTTTAGTTGCGTCTCAGTTTCCCCATCCCAACGACGAATCTCCTGAATAAAGGATAGCTGGGGGCTAAAGGGAGCGAAAGCCGGTGTAGGGTTCGCTACGGCGGCGCTGACGAGCAAGATAATGCTCCTGAAATTAGAAGCGTCCGTCGGTTCATCCATTCATCCGTCCAGGCAGGCAGGCAGCGAGCTCGCGCAGCAATCTCCGCAAAGTCTTGGGTGCCTAAGTGTAAGTGTTCTTTTTTCGTCCGCACTGCGAGCCATCTCCTTCATGGCAGGGCCGTCTTGTACCTCTCATTCTCTTTCTCTCTCTCTAACAACGTATGCTGTGCATGTCTCAGTTTCGTCACTCCTAATGGTGGCAGTTGCGCCTATGTCCGCTCCAGCGGCGATTGCGGCGGTGATTCTGGAGCCCTTGCCGGCCGGGTTCGAACTTGTCCTGCCCAGCCGGCCACGTCAGTGCAATCACCTACCTGGGAATTGAAACAACAACGACATCGACATATATCTAAAGCTTCCTCGGGATTCCGAATGACTGCATTCGAAAACGCCGAAAGTTTTGACAACGAGTCCTAATAATTCAACTCTCTATCAATGTCCCGAATTCCCGTACACCGTCCTGCATGCACATGTTTTCCGTGATAAGTTCCTCTCCCTCCCGTTGAGGGATCCGATATTTTTCTGCGGATCCGTAGACCAGAAGCTTTGCCGAGCTTTGCAACCGTATCTAACGGATATACTTGACCGCTATAAGAACGCATTATGTTTCCACGATACGCGCTGCCGCCGGCGCGGCGCCGGTAGTAGTCGTATCCGGCCAAGGCCACAACAACTGCTCATGGAACAGGGTCTCCTCTTTATGTTGGCCTTTTAAGGGCGGGCCTCTTTCGGCATCGGCATCATCCGGGCCTGCCTTTCGGAGAAAACCGCTGCCGCTACTGCTGCCACCGCCGCTTGAGGAGGCATCCCAACCGAGCAACCAACCAAACGGTCGGCCGGTCGCCCTGTCCACCACGCTCCTCAGAAACTCGCCCGAGAGCCTGTTTACCCCACTCGCCTCCGCTGTCGTGGCCGTGGTGCAGGATGCTCAGGATGAGAAACGACCGCTACGCCCTCTGGATGCGCCTTACGGTCCTAGACCAACAACAACATAAACACGCGCTGCTGTCTTACCTTCGGATGAAGAAAAGAGGTCACGAGAGGAATCCCTGCGGAACTCCTGCGTAGCCCGAGGATCCCGAACGTTCGTACTCGGAGTGCGGTGGGCTTTGTTCTCTGTATGGATGGTAATCATTCATTACATTCATTGGCGCGATCCGCGATTTCCTTGAATTTCCCTCACCGAATGTTCTCCGTCTCCTCGCAGCATTCATGTTCGTATGGTATCGATGAAAAGACGCTTGCTTTGACGATGGAAAGCAAACATGAGTTCTGCAGCCTCTGCCGCACGTTCTCGGATGGATGAAAACATCAAACGTTTCGATATCTCCCAGGAGAGCTCGTGATCCTCAGGGCGTTTTTCCCTCTTCTCTTCCATGTTTTTTTTTCTGTTCGTTCTCCTTTTTCCTCCGCTCGTTCTCCGGCCGCTGCTGCTGCTCCTTCCCTTCGCCGTCTCCTCCTTCGTCGGTCGGTCGGTCGGTCGGTCGTTCGCTCGCTCGCTCGCTCGGTCTTGGGATGGCATGATGAAGAGAACGAATTAAGAATTCGTTCTCTTTGATCAAACACAACACTAATTAGAATCTTCTCAAAGACGTTGTCGTCGTTGGCGTTTCTGCCTTCGTCGTCGACATCGCTGCTGACGGTTTCATCCACACATTCCATCCTCGTTTCATCGTCTCCCCGATCTCTCTGCCCTCTTCAAGTTTCCGAAAACGAGGTAATAATTCCAGCTTCCTATCATGTTCTCCGATTCTTCAACATCTCGGAAAAAATTTTGTTTCCAAATTCCCAGCGAAGCCGCAGTGCTCGTTGTCGGAACATTTCATGACGGGTTTTCGGAACTCAAAACTTTGACGATGAGTTCGATACCTCGATGGACAATTCCATTTTTCCGATCGTTTTCGTGTCTCCTCAGACACGGGGATGACTCTGGAAGTATGGAAGACGAGCGCAGCAATTACAGTTGAAACTAATTGATCGCACGCAGGGGGGTTTGCGCGTTGAAGGTGGGCTGAAAAAAAGAAACGGCAACGGCGAATGTTTCGGAGCTTGTCTTCACGGTAGCGGAGGTGGTCTTCAAAGGCTCGTCGTCTGATCAAATTTTAATTCGTATGTTTTTGTCAGATCCCCACAAAAACCTTCATTCCACCCCTGGCAGGGTTGTCGGCCAGCTAAAAAACTTCCTTCTCTCGGACTTGGAGAAGGGGAAACGAGGAGGGAACGGAGCACGGCAAGGGGTGGGGAAGGGGGGAGCTAGAGGGCTCAGAAGGAATGAAGAAATCGGTAGGGGCGAGGGAGGGCAAGAGTTTCGAACGAGTGCGTTTTTTTAATTACTCTCTTCTTCGAGAGCGAGCCTTGAGCAAGACTTTCAGATGGTAAGGAGGGCCTGGCGAGCACTGGAAGGAGGATGGGAAGGAGGGAGGGACGCAGGCGCTCCTGGGTCCGCTTCGCCTTGCGACTAATATGCAACGTCGAGACTCGTCGACTTGAACTGAAGTCGAGTTGAAGTCGCTTCGGACTCAGAGTCGGATCTCGGCGACAGCAACAACAACAACAACGACGACGGCGAGGGCGGCAGCTCCAGCGGTGGTGACCGAGGCTGCTGTATGTACTCAGCTGATTGTATCCTAACAAAGCCGTCGAGAGATCACGCTCCTTGGAGAGTGGATATATTCCACGAACAAGAGAAAGAAAGAAACAGACAAACTCCAAACTGACCGACTGAATGACCGCCCGAACGACCGACGGAGCGACTGTCGGACGGATACTCGTTTCCACTCCCAGAAACCTTGAGGGCCCCGGGCCTTGTTACCCCCGAACGGCCTCTCTCTCATTTGTGTGCAGGAGAAGAGTCAGGGGAAATTAGGGACTCTCTTAGGGCAAAGGCTCGAGGGGCGATTCGCGAAAGAACCGGAGCGAGGGGGACATGAGGGAGGCCGATGGAAGGGCCCGGACGGTTGGTTGGATGCTCGGGTGGGCGGTGAGCCTTCGGACGGATTCCGGACGGATGGACAGACGAACGGACGGACGGACGGACTGACCGGGTGTCTGGCTGCCTGGCTGGGTGGATTGCATTGTTCTTCAACGAGCCGACCCCTCTCGGGCATCTCTTTGTTTCAAGGAGACCAAGCGGACTCTAGGAGCTCGTTCGCTCATCCACTCATCACCAGAGACCCAACTCAGCAGCCTAACCCGAGGTTTTGTACGAGAAGACAGCGACGAACGGCGGCGGCGGCGGCTCTTCCATTCAACAACAACAACGACGTCGCGGACTCATAATGAAGTTCACATCATCATCGTCACCGCCCGCGTTGTCGCAGCCGACAATTACGCCATCGTCCTTTCGAATGATTCGGACCAGAAGACATTAACAATCTTGTTGCCTCGACTCCAACGTCTCAACAATTCTAGAGGGAATTTGAGGAAATTCCAAGAGAGAAAAAACTCTGCACATTCTTGACAATATGGCTCACGACGGCTTCCGGGAGGAACGCTCTTCTCTCCTTGAAGTATGTGATATGTTCACCTCTTGACGGGACTAAAGAATGAGTAAATCAACGGAATGTGGCGCAATTGGTTCGGAAAATACTGAGCATCTCCGCAAACTCCACCAGACAGAACCCTTCAAGTCCACAGTTTATGGAAGTGTTGTTCAGGTTGTGGGGATGAGCTCCAAAATCACTTCCGCGTCAAATGAAAGGCTTGACACGCGACAGAAGATGTTCCCGGCGTCGAATCGGCACGATTTGAGTCGGAGTGATTCCGTATTGGGAATATCTCAAATGTATCATCCCTCAGAAATCGTACGGAGCATTGTGGGTGTCGGGAAGCCAAACTCTCAGATGACTAAGGCCGTGAGAATAGCTTAAAGTGGGATCTGCGAGCATCCTCGAGAGAACAAGCGAACGAACGAGAGAAGAAACGGACCGACCGGGCGACCGATGGACTGGCCGATCTGGACAACGATCTGCATTGAATTTATTTTTGTTTATCATTCAGACGCTGACGACGACGACGACGAGTCAAGGAATCGGCCGACGAGTCGCCTCGAGGGAAGAAGTTAAAAATAAAAATTCTGCCGCAATTTTTAGAAAACCAGGGGTCGTTTGGCCATTTGCTGCCGCCCCCTGGTCCCCCGCTCGACGACCGCTGTTGTTGTTTAGGGGAGACGATCCCTACGGAGGAATAGATGTTTGTTCCTCGCCGGACTAAACTGTGACTCATACAAGATGCACAATATCCGTTGCGGAGGAGGGAAAAACTGGGGGTCTGGCCGCATCCACTTCGAGAGGGACAGCCAAGGGCCAGGAGGGACCAAGATGGGCGAGTGGGCAGCGTTGTCCATTTGGAGAAGCGATTTCCTCGAAAATAGAAAATATCCATTCGACACGCTCGGCGAGATGTGAATGCTTCTTGAATAACTTTCATGCAATCTCATTGGAAGCGGAAAGAAACGGACTCGTTTCGGTAGCGTCAGCAAGAACGGAACTAGGAAGCGATCCGGAGTCACTCCACTAAGTTCATCGATTCGTCGCTGCCTGGAACGTCTCATGGAAGATATCATCTGGAGGCAGGTCGGAAAATAACATTATAGAACTGTTTTTCTTCCGGCCTCTGCGCGGAGCAATCTCACTTTTCAGTTCTCCGTCCAGGAGTTCTTGACCGGGAATCAAGAGCCAGGATCTAAATTGAATTGCAGCTGTTGGACTAATGGATTCCGTCTGCCGGATCGAAAACGATAGAGCGGGAGAGAATTCAGGAGGGAAGATGTCAAAAAATTTGAGCAGGAGAAAATGACCAACCGAGTGGACGACGACCGGGCACCCCACGAGCTGGACAATGGTTTTTGTTTGTTGTTTTTTATGTCGAAGTCTACAACTCGATTAAGAGCTTAAATGAAATTGAACGCGGCGTATCGGACTCGGAGCGAAGCAATATTTAGCGCATCCCGGGTCCATTAGCTCCGTTCGGCTGTTCCTACTTTGCATAAAAGCTGTTCATCAATCGAATCAGGGTCCGAGTTGTAGAACGGCGGTTCTACTACGACCTCTCGGGAGGACTTTGGTCATGTAAGTAGCTCAGGAACATGATCCTGACTGAAATTACGGGACAAAAAGATTTCCTCTCAGAAAAGTTACGAGGCAAGTTACGGCAATGACTCCTCGTTGACCGTCGAACTTATTACTCGATTCGACTACGTTCCCGAACGAATTGATTCCGTGCTCGTCGTGATGGAGGCTCACAGGCGATCACAGGCGATTTTCTCGCAACACAAACACTGAATCATCAAGGAAGCTCGACATAGGCGCGCGTCGATTCCGAGCTCAAAGCTTCTATCAGCCGTTCGGACGATGCAGGCCACCGACGACATAGCCCAGAGAGCTCGAGCAAGTGTGACTGCCGTCACAGTTTGATCCAACGTCGCAAATGTCTTGCTCGTTCTCGGCGAAGAGTTCCATTCGGTTTTCGCTTCTTCGCAACTAATCCTCCCCTAATAACCTCTCAGCTGCTGACCCACCGACCATCCAGTTCGTTCGTTCGTTCGTTCGCTCGCTCCCGGACCGAGCGGTCGGCCGGGCGACCGGCAGCAGCCATCCACTCGTCGTTCTTAATGCAAATATGGAGATATTTTTTAATTACAACTTTTCCTTGGTGCGTTCATTAGCGCAGCAGCAGCCCCTTCGGCCCGCTTCTGCTCTCTCGCTCACTCGACACATCCAGCGAGTGCACTCTAATTTCTCTCGTGTCTTTCAGTCGCCATCCTTGCTTTTTCGTCGTTTCTTCAAACTCTCAACTTTCTCCACTCGCCGGCCCGACGGTTAGCCGAGCGGTCCGACGGCTCGGTCGCTCCTTCGACTCGGACGGTGGAGGAAAAGACAAAAATTCAATTTCGAATCTCCATCGAGAGTCTGCGCACGGCAGCGAGGGAGCATCCGTTTCGTCACTCGTCGAAAATGAATATTCAGAGAGGATGAAGAGTCGATCCGTGAGGCCAAAGAGTGACCCTAAGACAAGCTCTGCCATCGAAAACTCGTCCTCATGTCTCCATTCTGTGATTTCGTTTTTCATCGGACGGGATCAAGCGGTTTGCCAGTTCCCCCAGGCCGACGTGTCACGCTCCGGTCTGGGAGTCGGAAGCAAAGTGTTGACAGAAACGAGACGTGACGAGACAACTTCGAAAAACTCTCGCGCAGGGGGTGAGGTTACACAGTAAAATGCAACGATTCAGGGAGGAGTTCTTCCATTGTTCGATTTATCATTAAACCGTCTGGGAATACACACATGACGATGCCGAATGAAATAACTAATGTAAACTATTAGATATTCCGCTGAAGCTTGGGCGGAAATCGCGTGTGTTTGTATGGGAGCAGATTCCCGTCTGTGGATCTTCGAGAATCGCCTGTCGCTCGGGTTGGCCGTTTGTCGCAAACAGGGATTGTAGCACGATCATCGCCAGCAATCCATCATTGAAAGTCAATAAGGTCGACAAAACTTTGCAGTGACAGACATGTACCACCTCGCGATGTATCGTTTCTCTTGGAAAACACCGTTTTCCGCACTGATCATGAACCCACCGATTACCTGGCTCCGAAAATGGAACATGAGGGATACTTAGTCCATCATGTCGCATCAACCAAGTATGACTAAATTTCTGTCCTTCCAAAAGAAAGTACTTCTCTCGTTCCGCCATGATGGCGTCCATGGGTGCTACCACGGGGTTTTCCTGAAGTGCACGCAACCAGTTTCCTCTCGCTGAGCCTGTACTCATTGGCTTCCGGGAAATGGCTGTGTCGACCATTGATGTAAGCTGTCCTCCCATCGTTCTGGATCCGACCCCTAATTGGGCACTTGACGTCCTTTCTGTAAGACGCCGGCAACGCTAGTTTGCGTCGTGCTCAAGACTTGAGCTAGCCATTCTTTTTCCAAACTTCGACATCGAGGACGTTATCAAGCACAGCCTCAGCATTCTGGACTCCGTTACACGAGAAATCAGTACTCACGTTAACTTCTCTTTGCTCTTCATGTACTGTCCCTCTCCGTCAGCCGTCCCCTCATCTCGGTAGACGAGGAACTCCGAGACACCCCCTTCGTCTCCCACTTGATAGACACCTCTTGTATTACACCAAACTTTCTCGCCGAATTGAATGATATCACAGAAACTCATGTATGCTCCTGCTCGCTCCAGGATGGCAAAAACAGGACCTGCTTCAACAGAACCGTTTTGACAACATGTTCCGCTAACCGTCAAAAGAGCGCCATGGGGCCGTAAGGTCGAAAGTAGTTCAAGGGCCCCCTATGAAATCTTCACAAGAGCTCCATTAGTGCTCGGCTGGTGGAAAAAAAAGGAATTCACGATTTCAGTTGGATAAATTTTCCCGCTCGATGTGACCAGAATTTTTCCATATGACTTTTTTATTCATTCAAGCTCAGAATCCGCGGGAAGCTCCTTAGAATCCGCTCGTCTGGGGCTAGATGTCCCCATGGCAACCCTTCGTGTGGTTGTTGTGGGTATATCCCAGTATCACAGGAAATTCTCGCTTGTCCTCAACTCAATCTGCCGCGCGCTGACCGAGACTGTCCGGCCAACGCCTGTCAAGGGCGCAGCCAGTGGTGCGTGATTTTTCTGTCCCAGTTCATGTCCCTGTACCACTCAGCCTGGAATATCGGCTGACAGAATGGAGCCAACCCCCTCCACACAAAGAACCTTTCGGCAATTGTCATCTGTTCTGGCTCTCTAAGCTCGACGAGCATTCCTTCGACAAATTATATATATGTTTTTATTCCACCGATCCGGTATTCGAACATTCCAAAAAAATTGCATAAGTCAATTGTTGCCAAGTCGGTTGAGACTTGGCGCGTTGACACAAGCGCCTTCGACAAATTAACGACCTGAAAACCAGAGGAGATAGCAGTGTTTCCTCTCTTTCGTGACGCCAAGATGCGACATTATCTGTCGAGCAGAAAAAATCGTTAGCCAGCGCGGTGGTTGGCTTCTCCTCGATTCGAGCGCCTGACTCGAAGTCTTCCAGAAATAAACTCACCTCATTCAAACCCAGGTTTCGCGGGGTCGAGGACCTCGTATTCTTCTCCGGGTGGCCACTCCGCGTTCCGAAATGTGAACCTCGCCCCGAGGGGGAGCAAGCTGGTGGGTGTCTGATAGAATCGCAGTTGTGTCGGGCTCCGTTTGTCCACGCACTGGAAAATCAAATGGGGTAGAATCGAGAAAATACGGTTCTATTCGGATCCGACTTCATGTCACGTATACGAATCAGCCTCTCGTGTCAGGCGCGAGCAAACTCTGCGGATCCCATCTAAATACGTCGATGTTCGATGCTGAGCGATTTCTGCGATGCTGCTGAGCGATTTCTGCCTCGCTGTGGTACATGAATACGCGACATGTGTTTTTTTCTTGTGTTTTTCCATGAATCCTCATCCTAAGATGACTCCTGATCCAGGAGGGGGCTTAGCCCAACAGATACCGGTCACAGTTTAGGAAGTGGACACCGTTGAACCCACCCGGCAGAAGGGATCGAACCTGCGACCATCCGCTCGACGCAGCGTCACCATGGCAGCGTGCAACATTCTTGGGTTTGCGCTGTGCACGTTTCCACTCGACCACGCGGCGGTGTATTCTCATGATTCACAGACTTCATCGCCGACACTCACGTCAGCGTTCGGGAAGGCGGCACGATAATTCTGAGCGACTTCACTGTTCTGGATTGTGTTCACGCGTCTCTTCCCTTTTTGCCACTGACAGGCTTTGTACTGTGTATCCGGCATTTTCACGAATGAGCGGTGCGCTTCGCAGCGAAGACAGAAGACAGACAGAGCGATGAGAAACAACGAAGTACGGGGATGAAGACTGTTCGAACGTTGTTCTAGAAACACGGCATACGCGCGCGGTATCCGCGTCTGCTTCGAACGACGGCGCGTGATCGCCGAAGCGGCTGGCGCTTCATCGGCACGTGTTTGGGAGACGACAGCGATGAAGAGAGTGAAGGCTGTTCCTTACGGGGATCGATTGGTAATGCATGCTCGTAGGCTAATAGCTCCCAGATTTGGGGTCTTTGGTGGAAAAACCTCGAAAACGACTCAATACCAAGAAAGAGAGACCGAATCAATGCGCTGGCATCCGTAAGATGGCGGGGATCTGAAAAAAACTTCGTCCCAAGCGATTCCATCATGGTAATCCTATCTTTTTCTGAGAAAAAAAAGGAGTTCCCGACGAATATCGCAATTGAAGAGCCCAATTCCAAAACGTCACATCTCCATTTTTTCCAAAATCGAGTTTCCTGAAGATTCTTGTAGCCATGAAAGGAGGCTACCTATCCACGTTCACGGATTTTGTCAGGAGACCCTTTTTCCTATTCTGGTTAGGGTTTGAAAATGAGGTTTGCATAGGAAACGTATGGAAGCCACAAGAGTTTTTCGCGTTTTTCTCGAAACGCTAAAAATGGAGATGTGAAGTTTTGGAATTGGGCTCTTCAATTTTTCTCATAAAAAAAAAATGTACCATCCAACGTTCCAACGACATGATTTTGTAGCTTCTTTGGTCAGCTCTCCAACGCGACAAAGCGCGACTCTCTAGCTCATTTCCTTTTCGCGCAATCGATGTGTCAAGATTTCGGTTCTTTCATGGAGTGGGTCTTCTTCTCAGATATTCTTTCGCGTGCCATTCGGACTTGAGGGGCGATTCAGATGATCCGAGTGGGTCAATGTGTTCCTAAGGAGGGAAGCTTCAAGCCACGAAACTTAGGTCGTAGGCAGGGGCGTACCAAAAAATCAGGCTAAGGGAGGGGCGGACCGGAAAAAAATCAGGAAATCGATGATCACTCGCATCATGCGAATTCGAGATCAGTTCGGAAATCCTGAGATACCTATGACCTGGTTTCCCAAATCAATTCGGGCAGCGTGAGTCAGTTCTCGCGGTCCGAGAGTGTGCCGCGGTTCGCGATCGCGTCAGAAGAATCCATGCCGAATTGAAGGGAGGTCCACATGTTTCAGAGTGATATCCCGGGATACGCCTCAGCAGCGCGATTTCGGATCTAACAGGAGTTTCGAATTCTGGCGCAATAATCCAACTTAAGGTGGCCGAACAATACCGGAACTCGGAGTTCAGACTCAAGAATCTCTTCGAATACCGTTTTTTTTTCGACATCAATTGCCACGATGCGCTGCCAGAATTCTTCGCCCTGGCGTTGAAGCGGCAAGTCCAGGAGCTGGAAAATTGATCTGAGAATCGGGTACAGCTCCATACGAAGCTCCGTGATTCGAGGTTGCTTGTTCCCAGGTATTGAAGTCGGTTGCTCGTTTCTAACTGTCTCGAACGATGCTCGTGGCGCCACCCTGCGGCGACCAGAACAATTGCGGGTATCCGAAAGAATCTCCGAATCCCGGAACGAGGAACGAGCCGCTTACCTCAGGCGGACTCCAGGACCTACGTCAGCTTCTATGCTTGATGATGAAGTTTACTTGATAGTGAAGCACAGCAGGAAAGTTATGGATGGATACGGCCGGGTCAGTAAAAGGGACGACAATCAAGCCACGAATAGGCGCCCTATGATCCTGTAGGAAGTCTTTGGTGCCGCATTGAGCACGAGAAATATTCGGGAGGGAATCGATTTCATCCGATTGGATGTCTTTCTCAGGATATTTGTCGACGCGGCCTCCAGAACCAACAATTCTTGGCTATTTATTCGGGAATCTTCTCAACTTGTTTTGCCGTGCATTTCTTCGTCGAGATCGCCTCTCTTTGTGGTCGGATTCGAAAAACGAAAAGTCATCTTGATTGTCTATGAGTGATCAAGCGGACAGTGGTCGGCGGAACGCGATCGCAACTTGGTGTTTTTGACACCCACGATGGCAGCCCATGGATCGTGAAATTCTCGCATCGGATGGCCGTAGACTGATCTTCAAACCTGGATAACATTTTCCGATGTCTCTTCGAAGAGTTTTCTCACCCAACTCCTGAGGTTATCTACTGAGCCGAGGATACCTTTCTAGCCTCGCAGTCCTCGAGGTGTACGGCGCACAGCACGACGCGGAGCGATCATAGTTTCGTCAGGCATCAGGCTGGAATCTTTGACGAGATTCTCCCGCGAAAGTGATCAGCAACCCCTCATGCTGTTGCATCTCGTCAGTGATCCCGATCTGACTCTCCGGCTTTGCACGCCGGACTCCCCGCTCTCCCAGGTGCCGGGATTCCAAACTCTCGCTTTGCCCTGCTTGGTAAGAGCAACAACGCGGTCCACGATGGCTCAAGCTTGGCAAATCTGTGTATGCCAAGGTCAGGTGGTAACAACTTCCAGGATCATTCTTCCGCCATCTCTCCATCAGCCTGCCTCTCAAGTTGCATTTTGCCCCTGAAACTTATGTTAGTCATGGCTAAAGAATGTAGAGAATACGCTTCCACCTCTGTTGCGAGGCCTCAAACGTCCGAGCGTGGTATTCCACGCTTACAGACCTGCACGCTCACCGGTCCAGTGGATTCTCCGGGGAAAGGCTAACATGAAGAATCGGTACAGATTCCACGGTGCCTTCCCGGAGCCCCGGACTTCCTGTAGCGAAGTGGTGATCCGCATAGCCTCCAATGTTGATGAATTTAGAATATTGTTCTATTTTCAACCCGTATCTGAGAATAAGCAGAGATTTGCCTGTTGATTCCTGTTAAACTTGTGCAAACCTCATATAGGCTGCAATCAGTAGCGTCGTATATGATGATCACCCATCGGAGCCTCTCTCATTCCGAGATAATATCAGACATCGGATTCCCGTCGTGATTTGCTAAAGTCGTCAGGGCGTGAAGCTCTGGAATCCAGGGCGAAGTGCTGATGGCAAGTTCCTTTCGGTTTGTAATACCGGCACCGTGAAGAGTGTACATGACCTAGGTAGCACTCTCAGAGAACTCATGGGATATATTGCACCCGCTTCAGCTAGCACTCACATAAGATTCGCTCAGAGGACACTTTTTCTTCCTCAACAAATGGAGCGTTGATCGCCAAACCGCAATAAGTCCATTTTTTCAGTTTCGAGAAAATTACGATTCTTTCTTCCAAGCGAAGCTGTGAGTCTATGGTCAGCATGATTCCGATTCGCTATTTTCTTGCGGAAGAAGGACGGATATCATAGAACCAACAGCCGCATAAGGTACGGGACATGATCTAGATTCGATTTCCATAATAATCTGGGAATCGACGAAAGTGGACTTATTGCGGTTTGCCGATCAAAGCGTCAAATGATTCCCTTCCTGACTCAAGAAATTGCGTTTCCCCCACCTCTCCGACGTGATGGACCTCGAAGCACGCTGTTCACGGCCGACGGTCCCATGCACAATAAAAGAGAGCAAGACTCGTGAGTAAGACTGGGACACGGTCGCGACAGAATAAATGGCATTTCACGGCATTCCGGCGATATCCCATAAACAAGCAGGGAGCCTGGAGTTTTGGGGAAAAACATTCTGTGAAGAAGACCCAGTCCTACTTATGGGGGTCAAAGTCAAACCTCGCATAATCGATCTCCGATGTGCTCTGCGCAAAGCTCCCTCGCTCTGAACTTGTCGAAATCCTATCTTTGTTGGAGATATCCACCGCGGCCCTTGAGAAGCGCCGAAACCTCAATTGAAGGTCCCCATGAGTTGGTTCCAACCTCCGAAAACAGGGCGGCCTATTTATATCTCCACAAGCCTCTACCTGGCTCGATTCAAGGGCATCTTTAATTGTGTCTGATCCTAAAATCCAAGAAATGTTCATGAAATTTCTAATTCCATTGAGTTTACCGCAGTGTTTGGTGAACGCTTCATGAGGATGGTATATTGTATGTTTCGGCAGTTCATGTCTGACTCAGTCACGAAGCTCAAGAAAATCGAAAGCCCCAAGACGTTCATGATGATTCATGCATATTTTATTACTCGACCGAGCGTGTCGTGATCCATGATCATCGTTCCATTGCTCAACCCATTAGGGGTCCACCGGAATCGGCCTATCCGTCGAGGAACTTTGTTGACGTCTCCGTTGGAAGCAACGTAGTACCGAAACGCAGGAGCCGTAATTGGCGTCGCTCCACACCTATGGTGCAAATGGGTTCAGTTTAGTAACAAATAACGAACTGAACGATTGGATTGCAAAGCCCCAAGAGCCTTTTCACCGATTCCTCCTGCGAGCGTCTACGAACCTGGCCGAACGGGCAGCGGCAAGTTCCATCTGCTGGAACCAGTCTTCCGTCCAGACCGCAACTGCGTGCGCTCAAGACCGGACATAAAATTCTTCCCGGTAATTGAGAGCAATTGATCGAATTCGCCGGGCATTTGATTGACGGCTCTTGTGCTGAAACAGGCGCAAGAACGCTGAATTAATCGCACTTGGAAACATGGGATCTCACCTCGAACTCGATTGTGCATAATCTGGATTATTGAAGCGCTTCGGAGCAGCTCACTACTGCGGTGCCGTTGTTCAGCGAGGGATCCATACCCAAGAGAATTCGACAGAACTCGCTCACCTCCAACCCGCGCGATCAAAACGTTGGCGAAGAAAAGCAGCCACAACCACTGCATTTTGCACATCCGCGACTGAGTTCGACCGCGGTACCGCGCTGCGAGCTTTTAAGCCTTACGGCGTGAAGGTTGCGCAGTGTTGATTATCAGGGCGAAGCAAATCTGAGCCCGCATTTATGCCAACACCGCCAATATTCATGGCACACTGTTTTTGATTCAGAAATTCCCAGCCATTTTGATGTTAGAAAAACAAGTGACGAATAGCCCCGTTGATGCCGTCATTGCCCTGCTGAATTCTCTTACTCATCTCCTCATCGGGACAGGCGTGCTGGACAAAATTCTGAGTGGTACCCTTCGATTTCAAGTGCAGTGGGGCATCACTCAAGCAGAGATTTTCCTTTCTCACCCCAATTTCACTAAAGAGACCATCCTCAAAAGTTAGTCTCAGCTTCGAGAATGTGTTTTGCATCTTACAATTAGCGTTCAGCAAACTCGGATTATGGATCAAAGTGAACCACAGTCACGGGGAAGCATTCGGTTCAACCTTGAGCGGAAATGATTCGGCCTGCTCTGGCTTCATCTTGAAACCCGAATTGGACTCGACGATGCAACCTTGTGCGGCTAGGAGGAACACCTCCGTTGTTGACTGATTGAGATGCAAAGTCCCGCTCTCGAATGCCAGATCTGCTTTATTGGAGCCATGTCTCTAGACATCTAGAGGCTTCCTCAACAAGACACGAGTGAGCGATAACCGAGAGTATTTCTTCTTAAGAAATGCGCGTGGAAACCTCGACCTTCATCGCTCACTTATCGAATTCCGAAAAATATATTCGATCCGGTCACCGGGAAAATTCAGTCGCTCAGAAAGCGGCTGATCCTCTCCAATCCGGGTCCTTGGCCTCGATCAGGAGGCAGTCCTTGTAGTTGATTTCCATCTTGTCATTGCTGACGCACATGGGGTTCCCAGAATGCGTCATGCACTTCCCTGGGACCTGAAAAGGACACAGACGTCTCAGATCGAGTCGTCCTCCTTGTACATCGGGCTCATGAGTTGAGACACGGATCGAATGCAGGGACTACCGCTCCCTCCGGTCAGAAGCATAGGAAAGACTAAAGTGCTTTAAAACCTTGCCTTTTGAGGGACCATGACGTCGATGTGGCAGGTATTGCCATCAGCTACTAACAGTTTGGCTGGCTGTCCTTCAGGCAGTTTCCCGACCGGGAACTTCTTCACACCTTGCAACAACTTCAGAAAAGGGTCCATTTTCGGCTGGGGGAACGATATAGGTCGGTCAATGATTGCGGGGATCACAGAACCGTCACTGCCGAGGAAACTCTTGAAAAGATTTTCAGACATCATCCCTTCGGTTGAAAATATTACAGACGGTGCTCGATTTGTCAGAGAGCTATCGAAGCTCGGTAACTTGGATCGAGAATCGATGCTCATTGCATGTAAACTCTCCCTAGGAACTTGACGACGGCGCACTCACATTGGATCCTTGTACGTCGATGGTGTTGTCCACGAGGGACTCGGCCACACCGAAAGCATGGGTCGCGAGAGCCCCGAGTACGATCACTGGGAGCAACATTGCGACGCTCAACAGACGGACTCCGCGAGATGTTCGGACTTTTATAACAGGAACTCATCAGAAACCATACTCGGATGCGGGCGGGCTCAGCTAGCGCTGGACGGACGGACTGACATAGGAGTTGATTGACTGGATGACTGCATGCATGTCGGCCTGTCGCCTCGTTTCTCTTCAGAGGCTTCACAATTTCCGCAGGCTTCGGGGCCAGGCCGAGAGTTCTCTACGACGCCACAGCGACTTTCTTGCGACTAGATCAAATGCGTCACTCCGACATATCGTCCACCACAAACTGACGAGAAGGAAAAGCCCACGCAGGCAACCACACTTTCCTCATCTGCCCTCAAAGAAAAAGACAGTTCTTCCTTCCTCAATCTCAGCTTCATTCATTCATCAGTGTCTGTATTGAACAAGTTTGAACATTTATATCATCAAGCATACGACGAATCTTCCCTCGAAACTCCGTTTTAACTGTGTCATTCCGTTCCCTCGGTCAAGGAGTCTCCTTCGCTGAACAGTTCGGACTTCGCGATCACAACTCGGTTGTTCTGATCGATGCTGAAGATTTCTTCCGCCTGGATTCGGAAACCTGCGAATCCCTCACTTTCACACTGCAGTTTATGTTGTCGGAAATACTGGGAAGACTTCGTGGCGACTCCACAATTGACACAGGCGAACAGGACGCTGCAGCGATCGCTGACATGTTCTTTCTGGAGGTGCGTTACAAGTTTCGGTAGATCGGCAAATCTTCGCGCGCAAAACGCGCAATAGATATTCGACAGTTGAGTTCGAACGATTCTCCTAGCGTGTGCTTGTGAATTTTTTCTTCTGCCCATACAAAACTGCTCGTTGTGGAGCCTGAAACTTTCTTGGTATCTTGTCTTGAAGGGACATTTTTCACACTGTAACGATGGCACAATATGGGAGTACAAGTGTCGAATCAGCTCGGTCTGGGTTTCGAACATTTTGCAACAGTGCTCGCAAATTTGAACCTTCCCTGCCGCATGATTTTCGGACACGTGCTTCGTTACTTCTGAAGTCTCGACGTCTTGACTACAGAAAAGGCATCGTATGCTGGTCAGAACTTCTGGAATTGACGTGGGGACATTCTCGATGTAAACTGGACTACGTAGGAGATGGTGCGTTGTGAAATGCCGGCTGAGGGTCCTAGATGTAACAACTTGATGGCACAAGGGACAGCTGCAAATGGACTCGACTTCATCCGCACTCACTTCCAGCTCTCTAGCGGTCCTTTCTGTTGTGCCTAATGCATAGTCGTGGAAACTGAGGTAATCCGCGCTCTGTTTGCTGTCGAGAATCGGGGTGAGATCAGATTCTCCCATTTGAAGCCGTCCCTCCTCCACTCCGGTGGTGTCTGCGAATTTGCGGTGGAGGCAGAAGTCACAGGACGCAGGTCACAAGGATGAGTTTCCACGGGAATTTTAGCGGGACGTGTCTCCGTGCCTCTCAGATTCGAACATCATCGCGCTTCCGGTGAGCATGCCCGGCTATCAGAACCGGGAGGCGGTCGGAGGATCCAAAACAATGTCTGCAGATGACGACTTTCTGAGAGAGAAAGGAGGTGTCAGCGCGCCAAAGTCAAACGTCGCTGGAGGGTGCTCAGCTTGAGCTTGGTGCATGACCTGACATATCATTCTCGCTTTCGCTGGACGAAAACGTGTCAATTTTGTTACGTGAAGTTGCTCGCATAACTCCCCCACGACATACACGAATTTCGCAGCTAAGAATGGTGGAGCACGATCAGGATAACTAATCGTTTTATCGTCCTTCGCTGTCGATGTCCCTTGTTTCTGATCCTTTGGTTCCCCAAGTCAAGCAGAAATAATTCCGAATCATCTTAAATTGGAGTTTTGATGCGCTAATAGAAAAGAGAGAGATACCGCATTGCATTAATTGTCGATCTAACAACCTTACGGCTTCCCAGCCGCAGTTGCTGGGCTCAGGTTAAGAACGGTGAAAGACATCGAGAGAATCTTCGTCATCGCCGCGGTTTGCTTTGCGGGCGTTGAGCACGAGATGTTCGGATGTACCGCGCCTTGTCTCGGGCGACACTCTTCGGGAGCCTCGCAACATGAGAGAAGGTATTTCGAGACGGTCTCGGATTCTGATTCGCGCGAGCCTGGTTTCAATCATTGAGGATTTTTCCGCCCTCATTTTCAGCAGGGCAACCAGGCGTATACTGGGTTAGCCCTTGGTAAGACTCGGATCCTTCCGTTGTTGTTCCTTCATTCGTTGTTATGCCGAGCATGATTCACGGCGGAGTCTTGTTGTTTCTTTCCGATAAGTCATGGTTGCGGTGAGTTTGAGTCTGAAAGGCGGAAGCCGCTGAATTTTCTATTCTCCCCGCGAGCTGCTCCGCTTGCGCAGGAGGTATTTCTGAAGTTCACGCTACGGAACCTGGTTCAGAAGTTTTGGAACTAGTTTCGCGGAAACGAATCCCACTATGGAGCATTTAGCGAATGTCCAAATCTCGAATCGGGGACGCTGTGGGCCGGAGACAGCGCTTGTTCAAGCTCATCAACCGCCATTCGGCGGATTCATCCCCTACAGCAGCATTTCTCAACCTGGGGTCTACGGAAAATTCCTGAGGTTTCACTCAGATGGTCGGATTCTCACTATCTCCCCCTCTCTCTGACTCAAACCGTGGAGATACCTCTCTCCCAGGGAAAATTGGGAGCACATATCGATCTAGGTTGCTCAAAAATGCAGCGGAGACAGGACAAACTGCACAATACTTTTAGACCGGCCTTGTCTGAGTTTTTCGCCTGCGAACGGGCTTCAAACCTCTCACAGAGAATGAGGACTGCATCGCTGGCGATGTTATAGCCTTGCTGGTTTGAACTGGTCCACTGAGAGCGGACTTCTTTTTAGGGAGTTCAGAGAGTTTGTCGACTGCGGTAAACTCAGCTTGATATCTGCGAATCGAAATTCGATTCTCGCTGATTTTGAGGCATCGCAGTTATCCATCGGCTTTCGATGAATCGCCGTACCCCTCCAGCTCCGGGAACGCATCCTTTGCGTCATCCCAATCAGGATCACAGACCGGAGCCCACACCTTCACTCATCGCCGACCAGAGTATGATGCCATCAAATCGGGCTCGATCCCGATCGGAATCACCGGACCACGGCCTCCGTCATTTTTCTGAGCTGGCCCAGGTTTGATAGCGTCGGTGTCGGCGTGATACCGATCATGATCACGGCCTCTAATTTGGGAGAAGTCGTGATCCCTCCGCATTTTTGCCTGCCCACGTCGGCGTGATCCCCGCCGATATCAATGATATCACGCTCCATGGCATAAGTCTCGAAACGAAGATGGAAGGCGGGTCCAAATTTCGATCAGGCCTCGGGCAAGGATCATACCCATCATTGTCTCTATGACGTCGACGGACCTACTCCATTTACCGCATTCCGATCCCTACATTTTTCTTCAGGAACAGAGTTCCCACTGGCTACTGAATCGCTCCTCCAAGCCAGAACCGGCCGTGTACGAGTATCCAGTACCCGGGTACTTTCCGATTCTATCCCTATCGGTAAACAGTGCGATCGGATAATTATGTGATCCATGCCTGATGTGGTCGGTCGCCGGGCTCGCGCGGGAATCCCGCAGGGCAACTTGCAGAATACTATTTCCTATTGATCTCGGCCGAAATGTAGACGCGATGAGAGCGAGGAGGTGTTGACATTCCTGGAGAAACCGTGGGACCGTTTCCTCGGGAAAAAAAAACAACATTGACCTGTTTGCTGGGGAGCCCATTTTGGTCCGAAAGACAGACCTCCATCACTCACATCCGTCGCGAAAAACAGTGTCTTCCTTCTAGCGTGCCGCGCAGACATATTTCTTCCAGTTCTCTCTCCCAATATACCCATTCCAAGCAACCCTACCGACGACGCATCTGATGGGTTACAGTATTTTATTACCAACGTCCCTCTGTACTATAAACCTTGTCGGGTAAACCTGGAGGAGCCGTGGCTTCGTCCGAGACGATCGAGAAAGCGGACAAAAACTTTCTCAAAACTTTTTGGTTGGACTAATTACCTATGAGATACACTGGCGTCAGCTGCTTCACATTCCTCAAAGAGTCGAATCACATGTCTCCGTGTAACGCGGCACTAGACAATGAGAAGTATACAAAACAGGGTGAACTTCTGTCCACTCAAACTTGGCTATGTACATACCCTCTCTTACACACAAATTCAAGAACTAGTTTCGAAAATGAGTACGGCTGCCACGTCGAACGTTTGACTGCGCAGGTCAGCCGCGAAGTGATCATCATCCCCAGCCCATGGAACAACATTCATATTCTCGCTACCCTGGTGGAATAATACCCAGACCAATCTCATGGAACATGGCGATTCCTCATCCACTCATCCAAACTGACTTTGATCTTGACCTTGCTAACGTGGACATCCATGATGTGCTCGGCTAGTTTTGATTTCTCGATGAAAAACGTTTGACACTGAGCACAAGCGAAAACTTCAATTTCTTCTGCGTCGATTGTCACTTCGCCCGGGCTCAGCGGCGATTGCGGCGCTTGCAGCGAATGAGCACTGCCGTCCACTTGGGCCTCGGTGCAAACTTCGTTGTGATCGGGGAGGGGCGCGTCAACGATTTCAACAAATTCAGGAACTGGTACTTTGGTTCGACGGCTACTTTCTCGTCGCTCGAGGATCGGTTGCTTGATCTGCTCAGGCTCATAATCCGAGTCAGAATCTTCAGTGTAAATTTTCCGACGCTGACCTCGAATTGGTTTTCGTTTCTTAGAGCTGATCCTCGATTGTTTCTTAATGTTCCGGATGCTCCGCTCAATTGCTTGCTTTTTCAACTTCTGCTGCTTCAAATGTCTCTGGATTTCATCAATGTCGTTCATAAGGTCGACCCCTTCGCTCACCTGGGGAGCTTCCTCTGTTTCTTGAGATTCTCCCTTGAGGGCCTCTGCTGCGACGGTGACCGGTTCGGCCGCCGTGTGCGAGGAACTACCTTCAATTGAGTAATCTACGGCTTCCTCATCTTCCTCGCTACTTGTCCAGACAATCCGTTGCTTTTTGGACTTCGCAGCAGCCGCTCTTTTTCGGGCAGGCAACGAGATTCTGACTTTCAGAGCTTTCTTAGAGGTTTTCCGGGGTTTCATATCTTCGCCCTCCTCCCAATGCACCTCCGCAACATCGATTGCTCCTCCGGCTTTCCGCCGGGTCGGAACTTTCTTGAGGTCCTCGTCGACGGTCGCCTCACAGGTTTCTTTATGGCTTTTGAACTGGAAAGGTATATGTGTAGTGAAATCACATCGGTTACACTGCAGAGGCGTTTTGTGATAGTTACAGTTACTTTTCCTATGTCTCAAGTAAGTTCGTTCAACGGCAGTGCTGAAACCACAGTTCTCGCAGAGATGGGTGTGTTCGTGCGTGTGACGGACCGCGATATGCTCCCGGAGTCTGCCTGGCGTGTAGAAAGTTTGCTCACAGTAGTCGCATTTGTGGCGTAGACGGTCTTTGGCGTGGACCCGATGCTCGTGAGCTCTTTGATTATTGCGGTCGCTGAAAGCACGATCACAGTGCTGGCATTTGTACGGCTTCTCCTTGGTATGCACGGCCCGCACGTGGGCAGCCAAGCAGTAACCTTCGAAATCGCAGAGGGTACATTTCCGTTTGCCGGTTGTGGCCTGAGGGTCGATTCCCAAATGTTTGCACCTGATGTGTTTGTTGAGCTGCTGTTGGTATTTGGTCTTGTATTCGCATTCGTACGGACATTCGAGTCGGAAATCCTCGTGAGCCAGAAGCGTGTGCTGTTTAAGACGAAAAGGTGTGCTGAAGAGTTTACCACATTTATCACATGTGCATTTTCCAATGTTGTGCTTCCCTGCTAGATGCTCGTTCAGGTGTCCACTCAACTTGAACCTAGAAAATGAGAATGGCACAAGCCTTGAGAAAAGGTTTCATTGGAATCGAGCACATGAGGAACAGCTCGGAAAGCTTCACCAACTTTATCCTACGCCGATTTCGAGGTTTCCCTTATGTCACACAGGATGTACCTGAATGATTATTACTCCCCGCATGTCCATTCTGTCGCCATCTTTATCATTGAAAATTTGCTTTGTCGAGGTCAGTTGTGCACCAGGTTTCGGGAAGGGAAGAAACGTTGTTGAAAATGATGATAAGCGAGTTCTTTTAATGCGTACCTTGCTTTACAATGCCGTCCACGCTTTGTTACAAAGGTCAACTGTCTAAGTGTATCAGTATACAAAACTGTTGAGAGTCGCAGATCCGGAACTGGGTCATTCGAGGCCTCGTGTTCCCGATCAAATGCGGTGAAATAATCAAAATAAGGTAGATCAGAAAGCTCATACTCTCGCTGCATATGTATATCCGAGCTCAAGGTCCAACCCGTAGTCAACATTCGTAGGGTTCGTAGCAGGAAACCCAACGACAGCCAGGCCCAGCCTTAAGTACAACATTTTAGTCGTAGCGGATAACGGACAATCTCATCCAACTTCAACAGGGCGAGCAAGGCGAGCTCAGTCAGTCGACACAAACATCTCAAACTGATGCTCACGGCTCATGTGATCCCGGAACTTCTCGGCATCAACGAAAAACGTGTTACATTGTACGCATTTCATCACCATCATGTCATCGTCTTCACCATCGTCGAGAACGATGTCAAAATCGTCTTCTTCTGCAGCGGGAGCGGCAACAACGGCTCGCTTTTTCGCGGGTTTCCGAGTAACAGGCACCATAGGTGGCTCCTCATAGAACTCGTCTTGTGAAGCTTCGTCGGCTCGTTCCAGGGCTGCGATTGCAGCCTTTCGTTTCGGTGGACGCGAACGCTTCTCCACTTTGTCCTCAGCTGTCCAAAGCTCATCCAATCCGATGATCTTCCCCTGGGACGGATCGTCGTTATTCCCTTGAACAGTACTGTGTTTCTTCTTCTTCCGTTTCTTATCGACTTCGCTGTCGTTCTTCTCGAGTTGGTCCAAGAGTCGCACCTCCGCAAGGTCGTCCTCCTCGTCCTCGAGTTCATCTTCCTCAATATCAGACATTTCGGGCTCGTCCTCAACGTCATCGTCTTCTTCCGAGGTGCTCTTTTTGCGTTTTCTCGACGTCCGTTTCTTCGGTGCTTTACGTTTGGGTTGAGCTTTTGTTGCTTTCTTCGTGGCTGGCGCTTTCGGCGGTCTGCCTCGTTTCCTCGGCGGAGCAGCCCCGGAAGTCCCCGGGTCCTCCTTCACCGCCACCGCTCCCGCAGCCGTCCCTGATCCCGGAGTGGCCGTCGCGGCGGCCGTCTCTGGTACCGCACTGCTGACCTCGTCGTCGTCATCGGAACCCGGGGCGCCGTCGGGTCTAACTGACCACGGCATGTAGGATTCCGCGGCTGCCGCGGCACCACCTTTGCGTTTGCGACCACGGGGAGCTTTCTTTGCGACAGTGGCGGACGCATCGTCGTCTGCACCATTCAAAAATTCAGTGTCGTCCTCTTCCGCACAATCTTCACTGTCGCTCTGCCAGACCTTTCGCTGTTTCTTGCGTTTAACCTGGTTTTTCGAGTGACACTTCTCTTTGTGCGTTCGCATCGTGAACGGTATTTTCGTTTCGAAAGAGCAAAATTTGCACCTGAAGGCGGCTTCCTTCTCATAACAATTAGCGGCCACATGGTCGCTCATTGTACGCCGGGAGGCGCAGGAGAATCCGCATTTGACGCAAAGATGAGGTTTCTCGTTCGTATGCTTCCCGATGAAGTGATCTTCTAGCTGACGTCGTCTCAAGAAACGATCGCCGCACACTTCACACACGAACGGATATTGATCGAGAGGAAGATGAACTTTCTTGTGTTGACGGAGATTGCTCCCAAAGTGGAACTTCTTTCCACAGGTCGGGCATTGGAAGCGCGGCGCGAGTCCGTGCATTGCACTCTCGTGACCGCGGATGTCATACCCGACGTACTCGCAGAATCTACACTTCTTTCGGAATTTGTTGTCGATGTATTTCCCTCCTTCGTGGTTGTAGTTGACGTGACCTTTGAGTAGGTATTTGCTGGTCGTTGTGAACTCGCAGCCCTCCCACGTGCATTTGAAGCGGAAATCCTCGTGCACGACCTTCATATGCTCCTCCAGAGCGCCCTTGTACGGGAAGAGCTTGTTGCAGTGATCGCATTTGTGCTTTCCGACGTCGTGTTTGATGCTGTGCACGCGGAGTCCACTGCGCGATTTGTACCTAAAACGGAAACGGCACCTTGTAGATCCATCCATATGAAGAAACAAGGACTTCCTTCTCGAGTTTTTCGCTCTGCTTTCTGATGAGACTTGAGACAAAGTTCGGTGCGCCACACTCTGGGACTCTGAGCCCTGAATTTCGACAGGAAAACGACGTGGGAAAATCCTCATTTCTTCGGATGTTCTGTGCCGAGACCGAACAAAACGACGATTTGTAGAGACAGTTGGGACCACACGGCAGTCAAGCAAGTGTCGACGGCCATGTGTCCCGGTCTTCTAGGTGAACCACATGGATTTCATGTGCGTCAGGCTGAAATATTGGTGGAAACGTCGGCACGGCTTTGAGCAGGGCGGCTCACCGAACGATGCGAAAAAGTCTCAACCAACAACTATCTAAGAACTCATTAAAAATTGTAACCCGCAGCTACCTACGATAGATACCCCGTTGCGAAGGCGTCGGAGGTTCCTTATCGACCAGATATGAATGAGCATTCAAGTCTTGATGCGAGTTGCGAACAACAGCAATGATAGCTTGAGCATATCCGGCCGTTAAGGAAACTCGGATTCCAGATAAAGAGGCACTAGGCTAGGAGAAATTTTCAAACCATGGCAAAAAAGACTGAACCTACTTTGCATCGCAGTACTGGCAAGCATAGTTCCTCTCCTGTGAATGAACGGTGGCCAAATGTCTCTTCAGCATCCTTTTGGTCTTAGCGACGTGGTCACATTCTGTACACCGAAACGGAGGTCCTTCCATGGGCGCCTCAATGACATGAATCAATGAGCCCTGCGAAGTTTGTAGGGTCCCTAGAGGAACGAATAATGTTCTGTAAAAGTTTCCCGGACAGACTATCGGAACGAATACATTCAACCAAGACGAGGCGTTAACTCCAACCCACCTCCCACAGAAAGGTTGACGTTTCCAGCCACCGATCCCGCAGGAACTCCGACCATCTGCACCAATGTGTGTCCACCACTTGTGACGCCAGCTGACGTGACCATCTGCTGTAATACCTGAGGTTGTGCAATTTGCGCGTTCAAGTGGGTAACTTGTGTGACATGGGGCTGTACGATATGTGACAAGTGGACAGCGTGCGTTGACGTCATGACACGATCTGTTGGTGCGCAACTGACGGACTGATGTACGGATGTCACAGCGGCTGAAAATACGACGGCGGTCACATACATTACTGATTAACATAACAAGAAAAGAGTGTGCAACAGAGAGTGACACTTTATTCTTCCTTCTCGAAGATGTTGAATTCCGTTGCTTGTTCAAGATACCTGAGGTCGCTGGAGCGGGGTCCCCGGGCTCATGGGGATGGATTATGGGTGTCCTCAGGTCCGGATAATCTCCCGGCGGCAACCTCACGAGGTTCGAGGTGGAGGGCCCCTGCGGACCCGGAGGGAGGTCCACCGGAGGATAGGCTGGAGTTGATGGGTACCATCCCAACAACATGGAGTCGTGGTTCTCCATTGCGTGTGAGATCCTGCGGGGGATGACATAGCATGGTCAAAGTCGAGAATTGTACATGATGCTTTGGAATCGACGTGAGGATGAGTATCACGAAAGCTACATGTCTACTCGGAGGTTTTCAAAAATGAGGACCGGAATTGAGAACAACTATTTGGGTCTACATATAGAGCAGCTCAGAAGGGATGTTGGCCAAGCGCATAACTCAACAAAAGCTGACAGTGATGATGCTCTCCAGATATGATGAATAATTCTGATATAGTATGGTGGATAGGTATTATATCTCAAGCATTCCATCCGTCGTGAGAGCGATTGAGCGAAGAGAAATGTGAAGACGTTTCCCCGAAGGCAGTTTTCAGCCCCGCGCAGAGTGGCCATGTGCTTTTCCCACTTTCCTCAGGTTAACTCTCTCGCGGTCCAGAACTCAAATCCCCAAATAAGACCAAAACGCGATTCGTTTTGATATTATGATGGTCAGCCTTGGATAAGAAAGAACGGATGATCGGATTGCCCATTGTCGCGGTTCATGAGAGCCCCAGAGATGGAAAGCTTGGCAAATCTCCGTGAATCCGTCGGAGGCAAACCGCCGCACCACCTTTGCAATTGCTTGAGAGGCTCCGCAAGGCATACGGCGACCGAAAACGTAAACGCGACTAAGTTTCCATGGGATCGTGCTGTCGTGCTCGTCCGCCGCGATACGAGCCGCCGCGTGAACTCGGTGGTGAGCTCACGGCGGTGCGCCCACAGAGGGCACAGGTACCTCCAAACCGAGAGGAGCCGCAACGATCGTTGGGCGACCCTGTCGGCGTAGCCTTCGACTACCTAGACCAAAGCACAAGGATAGCGTAGACGTCGGACGCATGCACGATCGCCCGTCTATGCACAAGTACGAACCTTCGGAAAGTATTTACAGTGGAGAATAACGAATAGGGCTACACACGGCTTTCATCCGAAAGTCACAACCCGATGTTATCGTCGGTGTTAACGGAGGCATTCGGAATCTCTGTCAGTTCCCCGTCCGGTAACGACATCTTGTTCGCCGAAGGTCAGCGCTCGCATCCATAAGTTGAGAGCAGTCAAGGAACTCCAGAGGCAGACGTTTGCGAATCACCACCCGCTCGCAGATCCTTTGCTGATTCTGGTCGCGGAAATTGTAACGAATGCAGCCGCTGCTGCGCTTGCGTCTAGCCCTTAACACTCTCCGAAGACGCCACCACCAGGCTCGCTAGAGAGGGTGCAACGGAAACAAATATGGCGGCGCATTGTTCAAGGCGACGCCAACCACCCGCCATTGGCGACTTGTCGCGAGCAGCCGCCGACTTCGAGAGGAGGCAGCGCGGCACAATCAAACTGCGACCTCATTGCTCCCGAAGAGCTTGGAGCTTTGTCGTGTGATCTCTCGAACCTCTGAGGCAGCTCTCGAGAGAGCTCGGAAACTATCGCGGATACGGAACAGAAGTCTCTCAATGATATCAGGATTCATCAAAAACACTTACATGAGATGGATGGCGGAAAATTGTCTACTTGGACAGAAAAACATCTACCGGCTTCCAGAACTTGCCCGGAACGCGGGTCGTGGAAAATAATGAGACAGTCTCCCCGCAGGCCATGCTTGTACTAACCATGTTCTGCAGATGTTGATATCGGCCCAGGTTACAATGGGCGCTCTTATCCGCCGTCAGTGACCCTGGATTCCATTTGGAATGCACCTGTCTCGTAAGCCAGTAGTATTGGGATCAGCAGGGTTGAGGATTTTTCAGACTCCTGAGCCGCCACGCTCGTAGCTCAAGTGCCAGTTTGGGACCAGTTCAACTGAGCAGTGGAGCCTTCCCGCCGATATCTCGGAAAAGACGTCAAAATTTCGGGAGACGAAGTCATAATTTTGATGGTTATCTCGCTCCATCGCAATTTTTCATCTTTTGGCCTTTGCTTCATCAACCTGTTTCGAATTCTCGAGATGTTTGATTTGCCTTCCTAAAATGACAGAAGAAGGGACAGCACTTTGCGCCAAAAAAAAAGTTCAATATCGTTCGCCCTTGAGATTTGACACGCGCTCATAATCAGGGAGATAACTGCCCCACCCTGTAGCTAGCAACAAGATATTCAGCACTCGATTCAGACTCGTTGAAGTATGAGCACCCAGAAGTGACCGTACCCGGAATGAAGGACTCGTCAGCTTCCTCTCTTACCTCCAGATAAAATTATAACATGTATGTGTAAGTACAATAGAGACCTCAGTTTATTTCCGCACCATCCCAAAACAATCAAGTCGAGACTCACATCACAGACATCGTTCCGCTATCCCGAGCAGCCGCCGACACGGTTGCCGCTGGACAGCTTAAAATCTTAAAAATATATATCATCCAAAGCGCAGCAGCACAGGGAATTCACAAGAGAAGATCAGTCACCGGGTCATCCAAATAACAAACATCTTGGCATATCATTCGACCATAATTCTCAATCTTGTTCTAAACCCAAGCATATGACGGATCAGTCGAGTTCAGTCATGGATTCGGGTTCATAAATGCCCTCACGTATCAATCGTTGATGTTTGCAATCGTGTTCGAGCGTGCCCCCAGTTTCGGTCTTCCGAACGTTGATTTGGATTGCGTCTGAATCACCTGTGAAGAAGATGGTCCCTCTTAGAAAGTTTCTCACTGCTTCCTGATCGTCATTGTCTCTGGGAGGATTCATTGGATTTGCGGAGCTAAATTGGGATGTCGAACTGGAATCATTGCAAAACTTGCCTTGCTCATGATGTACTGCAGGGGTTCGGTCAAGCTTCGCCGATCAAGAGAGGATACTTCTATGAGTCGAACTTTCTCTCGGGTGGCCCAATTGACCTGTGAACCGGAAGAAAGGTACATCAGGCATGATCCTATGCGCACATCAAGAATATAATTTCGCACCCCCTTCTGCCGATTCCGACAGCATCGGATCCCGACGCGTCAATCCAACGACTATACACTTCGTACCGCAACGTTTGCATCGACCCGTCTCGCATCAAGATCGAGCTTTGTTCCGATTATGAGGAAATGCACGTCCTTCTTGGATAGGTTCTTGTCGATGTCCTTTTTGAGCTGCTCCATGATGTTATAAGACTCCACGTCGTTCACAGCATACACCTGGAAACGAGAGCTTTTCAAGTCGATCCTAGACTTCCAAGAGTCCGGAAATGAGCGTCGCCAGGATCTGATCTTAATCGCTCTGCCGGGAAAGGAACACTCACAAGAATGAAAGCGTCTGTATGTGGCATGAGAGTTCTCGGAATGTCGTAGTTCGATGAGTCGATACCCTGTGTATCGTGGAGAAATACCTGTCGAAGTGAAATACAACTGATCACTGGAAGATAAACGGAGGAGCATAGACCTCGATAATGAAGAATGCTTCTGGGGACCGGAACTCGCGTGCGAAAAACTCAGGGAGCGAACCCTTGAATTCAACCGTACCTTTTCTCGTATCCCACGTTCGGTTTCGACATAGCAGCAATAGATATCCTCAATAGTTTGCTGTGCTTTCCTCTGCGGTGGGATGCCGTACACCAGCTGCTCAATAAGTGAAGTTTTACCGCTGCCTTTCGCACCACACACAGTGATTCGAACGAATCGATTTTGATGGTTCTGGTGCTTCAGCATTATGCCTGGAAGGATGTAGGAAAGGTCTCACACTTGGAACTATGATGTATCCGACTCTTTATATCAGTGGAGGTTCACATGCAAGGAATAGCGAGCTTCACGGAGCTAATGTTAGAAAATCTCGAAAAGATATCTCAGCAATGCCGATCCGCTTGAAGGGGAACTTAGACTAGCTGGGGAAGCGCCATCCTCAGGATCCAAACCGGGATTAAATTATTATTCGCTCTCGATCATCCAGCCGTCCATGTGGAGTCATTGTAGGGATCACTTTAGGGAACGGATGCCGCGTCAACAGCTGTAGTGCAGCCAATTACCTCAAAAATGGGTGTCCAGCCAGTTCGTTGAACACTGAGGAGCATTCTACGCCGTCATGACGATGGCCACTGTGTCCTCCTGGAAGGACGGATTCGCATCCCGTGCGACAATCAGGAAAATGTTGAGACTTTTCCTATTCCGTATCGAAGTCGTCTAGTGTGTCAAAGTCTCTCTGGGGAGCTGTCAGCTGTGCAGAGATGTTTATACGTCTGCCAGAGAGAATTATGGATACGAATGATGAGATGATCTCTTACTGACAGGAAAACTGGTGGAGGGCTCTATGTGACCAGCTCCTACCGCACGCACTGCCGGAGACTCCCATTTCGAATGAGGTCCCCACTCCACCTTTAACATACGCTACAATAGTACATACCGCGATCTTATATGCCATTATTTCCCGAGGTAGGGGGAGGGGGGCATGCCCCCCTCTGATTGGCGGCAGAAAATCCTAGAAGTGGGCTATCGGTTTTCCCCGTACACGCAGGGGATCTCAATATTAGCCCGTCGTTACAGAAACTATGTCGGAATCAGCGGCTTGATTCGTGTTTATCGATTCGAGAAACAAAGATGTCGCCTCGGGCTCGGTTCTTACATCTCTGTACTCTCAGTAAGGCGGAGTTAGGTTGTTGGCAGTTGTTTCTTCGGAATGGGTTTTCGGAATAACATTCGGAGCTGAATATTAATGCGGCGGCGTGATCCAAAAAACCTACTGCGTACGCTTTCTTTCGGGGGCCTTCCGTATTGTGAGTGAGGATTGAAGGAGGGGGGTGCGAGTGCTGCGGCAAGGCGCGAAGGGGTAGCGGGTGGGAAGAACTCGGCAACCGCTGTCTCATGCCTTCCAACAAATCCCCAATCGCCGGGGATCGCCTCATGAGTTCGTTTCGTGACGATCCTTCCCTTCATTCCATCTTTGTGGCGTCCTCAGAGCTCAATAGTTTCATCTCAATGTTTTACAAATCGGCTTCATCCTCCTCTCTGTTCCTCGAGGTCGGATTTCTTGTCCTCAATCGCGCGAGCCATTCATCGCGGCAGACGTTGGGCCCGGTGCCGGAGAGCGAGAAATGAGAAACGACTAATCTTCAGTTCTTGAATAAGAAAGCATACTCGAACTGTCTGCGGTGTTGTTTGAGTCACCGCTATACTTATCATATTCGGCTGCTGCTGCTCCTTAAAGAACACGCATAGCCACGCAACATATTGTCTGCGGAGTCTCTAGGAACCGACCCGGCTTCGCGAATTCCGAGATCTGTCAACATTCCGAAGGAGGCAAGAGCCAAGTTCTCTTCCACCTGGTCAAGTATAGTCCCGGCGAAAGAAACTCCGTGCAACAGGACCGCCGTTCTCTCTCATAAAGTTTCGCCTGCATGGAAATGGCATCAAAGATAAACTATTGTGTAAACTCCCGATACGCCTGACTGTGACGCAAGAACCTAGCATTATACTCGTTAGAAACAGGGAACTTAGCCGGTAGCCTTACCGAAAGGATGAATGAAGCGATTCCAGACCATCCGGGGTGCGGATTCAGTTTCGTCATCCAACACCATCTGATTGGGGGGGACTTCAGCGCTATCGTCCATCTGATGACCGTGGGAGGAACAACACTCAGAATACCGGAGCGAGAAAGCTTGAGGTTGAAAATTCCGATCGCACTTTTCCGAACTAAGAGCAAGTACGTTGGACTGATCTCTATCCAGTTTTCGCGTTGAAGCTCATGGAGAGTGCAACTCATTGTAAGTCTCGGAGGAGGCGGCGAGAAGCGCCATTCCGTTGTTTCGGGCTTCGAGTGAGGCATGCAATTGTTATCCAACACAGCATCCGGCTAGTATTTGAATCAAGCGAACGATTTAGAGATTTGGAAGATATGGCTGTTGCGTCATCTGATTCAGCGTCCCAGCGGTCGTTAATTTTATAGAGCCTCGATTCCGTCGACTTAAGATTATGTCAGGGTTCGGCGTCACGACCACTGGAGAACACTCGAAGAGGTGCTGATATTCATCGCTCTGAAGGTACATAGTTGTATCATCTCCATGCGGGAGCCTGTTACAGTAGAATCCCTATAATTCGCACCCCCGCTAATTCGCTATTCGCACTGATTCTTTCAGAATTTCGGGTAATTCGCCTATAGGCCCCATGTTAAACACTCCGATAATTCGCCGAATCCTGATGATTCACTATTCGCACACGGGATTTCAGCGTAATTCGCACGTTTTTTTCGTGTGACACGGGTCATTTCTCGTCGATAGCTCGGATGACCGCCGCTCAAAACTGGTCGCGGTCTCAGGAGTCGGGCGGGCGTCTTGAAGTCTTGAATAGAGGGCCGTCTGTTTCTCTGCAAGACCACTTCAGGGCGGATGGATCCCTTTCGATCGGCCAAGATCAAGTCCCCGAGGAGGAGGAGGAGCCTCCGGTTGAGATCTCGTTGGTGCCGAACCTTTTCCGTTCCGCGCATTCCCGGGAGAGGTTGATGTCTCCTCGCGCATCTCTGCTTGGGAAGTGTCCCAACTATTGTGACAAAGTTTTTCGCTGGTTGAAGTGATGATACAAGTTTGGAAATGAGTAAAGACCGCGCATTCATTTCGATTTCTGACTGCGACGGATTATTGTCAGTGATGCCATCGAGATCACTGGCGTCTTGACAAGTTCCAAACGGCGTTCCATGACGTCGAACGTCAGGTGCAACCAAATAGAATCTCCGAATTGTGCGATGTTGCTTTTCGCAACAAAAGTCGGCGCGCATCCCCGGGAACAGTCTCGCGCACCCCATGTTGGGAACCACTGGTCTAGAGCATGGCTAAACGAGTTATTTGGGCCGTCCATTTAGACATTCCGACAATTCGCTATTCGCAGAATTTTCCAGGTTGTGACTCCCAAAAAGTGCGAATTAACGGGATTCTACTGTATTGCGCCATCGAGGTGGACACGATTCATACGTCGACTAGTCAAACTCTCGGCGGCGATCTAGTTCGAAACTCGCTCTTCAGCTTCCGGTCTCTTCTGGGATTGTGGTATCGGCATTCCGACGGGAGTTCGCGTCATCCGGATTTGTGAGCGACGGTTTCACGATCTTGTACCGCGATGTTTGATCCTTGATTGTGTTTCAAAGAAAAACCTGAAGGGTCGAGCCAACAGGACATTGGACGTTAGTGGCATTTTCTCTCTGGTTCTCCTAGGCAGATGTGACCACTATACAGTTCGTTTCCAAGCACAGGCAGAGCCCCATTTCAAGTGCTGCATGTTCTATATCGTTATGTGCACTGAGCGAATTCAGCAACTGCACCTTTCTCAGAACTTCCCGAATCTTTCCGGGACCGCCGAACCAGTAAGAGATCGTCCGCATTTGTATCAAAGTAGAAGACCGCTGATTCAAGAAAATTTTGGTTGCCGGAGATCGAATATACCCCGGTATTCGTCTTATAGGAGCAACCCCGTTTGCTGAAGTCTTCTCTAATTGTAAGAGATGTGCAGAGTTGACGGAGTTTGATCGAGTAGACATACTCGCCTCACGCCCTTCTTGGTGCTCACAGTTCAGATCGGTGACCGGAGTGAAGCTTCATCGTGCGTATGGATGAGCTTTCACAACCCGAACATTGGTTGTAGCATGCACTTCTTCTTCATTACACCCCGAATTTGTTGCCTGCTGATGCGGTGCAGGAGCCGTGTACAATCTGGGGAACAGGTCGCAAGTCCCAGCCTTCTTTGTTTGATTGATTCTCTGGCCGAGGTCACGGGAAAGATACAATAATCGCCTCGACGATCCCAGGATCCGAATTTGATTTTTCCGGCATAACCAAGGGGACACGCCCGAGAAACCCTCCCTCGTTGCAATTCACACGCGGCTTGCGAACCCTTGGAAACTTGGATAAGGGCGTACCTCGGAATCATTCTCAAAATGATACAGGAGAACGGGATGGATAGAGAACGAAGTCCTCGGAAGTCAATGTCACCGGCGGCGAATCGCCCCTCTCGCTCTCCGCAATTCACGTTGCAGACTCTAGGTCCTCAATACCCAGTAATGATTCCTCTCCATCCAAGGCGGGGTTTTCAGCATTATCGACCGCGTCCCGAGCTCCAACGAAACTGGTAGACCGTTTCCATCTGCATTCCTCTGAAATGCTCCAGCCATCCGCTGTTTCTGCTGTCGCCATCTGCTTGCGAAAAAGCGATCGCAGCGACGTTCCGTAGGAGTGAGCGCCCGACAAGCGCTGACAAAGTTGGAGACTTTGTGAAGATGGTCTCAGTCTGGTGGCATCAAAGATAACTTCATCCCCTCCCTTCGGCGATGTATTGTGTCGAGGATTTAGTCCAGGTACTTGTTCATCGCCAGGCTGCGGAGCCGAGACGCCGGTCACTAGAAAGCGATGCTCAAACGTTCCGCTCTACGGAACTAATCCCGGCCTGTGAGATGCTACTGGTGCATCTCACATCAGCCGCGATGCGTCGCCGTAGTCGTCGAGAGGCCTCGGTGGTTCTTCAAATAGCCCAGGCGACATCCTTCAGTCTGTCTTCAGCTTCGGCCGTTCTAAGCGGCGACGAAAACCTGAGCGACCTCAAATTCAGTTCAGCTTCTCCGGGTGGTCTTAGTTCTCCCATGGATATGCAAGGCTCCGCGCAGAAACGGAGCGCGGACTTCTTCCGTCTGTCTTTGAAGATCGTCAGCCGATAAGTCGATTCGCTAGAAAGTCTGTCTCCGTCTGATAGAGGTAGACTTACGATAATAGCTCACAGAGACACTCCACAACGAACTCAGTAAGTCAGTCGGCCAGGCCCGGACACAGAGTTTCCATGGCTGACGGCGCCTTATCGGGTGATATACACCGATAAGTGCTGCGGAGGGTCGCCGCTGCATCCGCATGATAAAAATTAATCAGAAACCCCTCGAAGCGGTGCGCTGAGCGGCGATAATGACTAGTTTACGACTTAAATTCTCAGGCTTCAGATAACGTCCACTACTGGCTAGTTCTGGGAATTGTGAATTCTTGCCATACTTCTGTGACGCGGATTCAACTGACGGTTACCTGGTTGACGATTACCGGGCGCCTCAATTCGCCAGGGTCTCGAGTCTGGGCAACGTTCAAGATCAAACAATGATCTGAAAAATTTCAGAAATCAAACTCTTTGGAGGACAAAGATGAACAGCCCTCTCAAGCCAACATCTGCGGTGCCGGCTGTAGGTTACCTGGACGGTGGAAGAGTCAATGATCTATGAATCATCATACAGTGGCCGAGAGTACCGTGTATCATCATACCTGTTCCCCATGTGGCTCATTGCTGTGCAAAAGCAGCATTGGCGTAAGACCAAATGGCGATTGCGGTTCCGAGACAAGGTTCCCAACTGACAACCGAAACCTCTGGATGGCAGATGAAATGATCATGGCAGAGAATCGAAGTCACGCGAAATCCTTGAGGTGCGAGTCAAGAACCTGATGTGCAACTAGGTTCAAATATTCGGAAGTCAACAATCGGACGACGCGAGGTTGGCGACGCTGGAATCCATGTAGAAGTCATGTGACGTATTTCGTCGAAATCTTCGGTAACCGCAGTTAGAAGAGCAGAAGAGCATTACGAGAGCAGCTGCCAGGACAGTCTTGAGGAGAAGCACTCCTGGTGTACGATGATTACGTCGTTGACCATTGTGATCCCGATTGAATAATAATACGGTTTACTCTAATGATAAGACAAACGGAGGGAATCAAAAAAGCTGTTGACTTCGATAACGCTAAGTGGGAATCTCAAACGCGGAAGGCTGATCTCTTGAACATGAAAACGAACAAACAAATAACCATCGTCCGTCTCAGCTACTGGCGGTCGACGAGTCTGTGTGACGAGCCGAAGCTTGAGAGTCACGCGATGAGGCAAACAGTCGCAATAGATATCCCAGCAGCAAACAATTGGAGAAGTCACTTCTCTGAAGTTTGACTTGGGGACCAATTGAGCGGCGGGACAAACAGATGGACGGAACTAACGGACGGCGGAATCAACGGCGATTTTTCGTCTCAAGACAGAAAAGAGGAAGGAGAAGAAGCCGCAACGGAGTCTCTAATTGGGCGACGAGAACCAGCGACGCAGACCGACACGGCGCCGCCGTTGGCGTAGCCCCACCAACGCCGCCGTCGCCAAGCTATCATCAAGATGTGAAACTTTTCTTCACCACATTCAAAGGAGTGAGTGAGCGAGCGAGCGAGCGGATATCTCGGTAGAAGGGTCCAACGAGTCAGGGTCGAGCGGTCCAGCCGCCACCCAGCCTCTCGATAGTGTGATACAATCACAGTCATCAGCTCGAGCCCTATCTCACTCGGTCGCTGGTCCGTCGGATCGACCAGCTGAAAGAGTGAGAGACCATGTCGGCCTGGCGTCGATGACGACGATCGTGGGCATGTTCAGTTCTTTGGCTGTCTGATTGGCTGTTTCATCCTCGAATGGTGGGCTATGTTTGTTTTTATGTCGAGAGAACGGAGCTCCGCGTCCGCCAGATTTCTCTGAAGCAATTTCATCGTCGGAATTTCGGCTTCCACATTGGCCTCGGCAGAAAACGACAAACTCGCGGGAATTCGCCGTCTATAAAACAAACGAACGGGTTGAGAGGAGATTGCGATCAAGCTGATATTCAGAATCGGATTGCGACTTATGTATAGGATCCACGGATTGTGTTTGGACCGGTTTCACGCGACTCGGCGCCGTCGTCGTCATTTGGGCTCTCTGCAATGAAGTACTCGTCCACGGCATCAGTGAATGAGTTCCACTCTTAAGGAATTGAAGCAAACAGTCGTTCGCTTTACGACGATTCATAACACGGAGTTCTGGGCCCGAGAGTTTTTACCGTCTGAGCTACTACCGTGCCCTGATTTCTAAGGTTCAAAGAGGAAATCAAGCCTACGTAGAGGGTTCCATTATGGGCTCGAGAGGAGCGGGAAACTCCAACGCGGGAGAAGGGAAATGCATCCCGGAACCACTTGCTTCGTACCGGTGGAGGATCAGCCGCATTCGGAAACTTCGGTTCAAGAATCGATCGTTGAGACGGCCATTTCTTCGAGAATAAACAAACTGAGAAGCTGACGGCGAAATAATCCAGGCGCAATCGTGCCTACCCTAAAAGTTTGTCTGAGAAGACAAGTGAAATGGCTACGCTTCTGTTCATTCGGAGCCATCGCCACGTATGCATCGCTCGAGCGAGCTGGATTGATGAAGCCGATTCGAAGTCTCCTTTTTAAGATACATATCGGGATTCTGGAAATCATAACCAAACGAGTGAAAATACGCTAACTAACCGCGCCTATGCGACCCGTATTCGCTGGCCTTGTTCTAGAAGACACCGGTACATATCTTGATTTGACCTTCCAGGACCATCATTCACGAGTTAGAAGCTCAGCGAGATGGATCGAGAGGAAACGATATCCTATCATGGATCAGCTTCTCCATGGGACTCCGTTTCCTCCAATGATGGGTCTTAGAGCTCTAGACCCAGTGAAATCGAGGTTCCGGGTAACTGTGTTTGCCCTGACTCACCGGATCATAGACAAGAGATGCTGAACTGCAAGGTACGGGTCGAAACCCGTTGCCTCGAGGGATGGGAGGGCAAGCTGAAGAGACCAACATGTCGTCAGCCTCTGAGCCAGATGCTTGCGGAAGAGAAGAATCTCCATTCAGAGAATGACTTTGCAAGCCATAAGTTCCGGGCAAGTTCGTATCATAGTGTAGTGTGCTTACATTTCATCGTGTAGTAGGGAAGTTCCAGAGAACCATGCCTGTTCTTCGCTAGAGCCAGCTGCTCTGGGGGTTGATGTGGACGTCACAGAGATTGCGTGGAAGACCCTTGATCCGGTAAGAATTGCGCGCTGAGCTCCGACCTTGGTGAGAGAAAATTCTCAAGCAACCGCGGGTGCGCGTATGAATGGAGAAATAAGTTTCTCGGCGACCACCTATCTTGTTCGCGCAACGAGGGTCTTCCACGAGTATCGAATGCATGAGTCACTTTTTGTGTTACTCACGCGCCCAGTGTCACAGAGAGTCGAGGAGACCGCTCTTCAGGTGGAAAAGCCTATTGCTTGACTAAGAGTAAACGCTCAATCGGGGAAATCAGCGCTGACAGGCCTCCAGGCTGTCATTTGTTGAAAACTCCGTCGAACGTGTTCGCTCTCGCGTTTTGCGTACAATCGTGAGCAGTATCCAAATTCCATTCGTTGCAACGAACCTCCATCAATTGTGTGCTATCCTTGATCCGCGGGTTTAGAATACCCGCCCTGAATTTCAGATTTTTTTGCAAAAGAATTCGTTGATGCTCCAAGTGGTGGGATTTCATCGTTGAAGCCCAGTTGTATCATCAAGCTCGAAGAGTGCATTCTACCTGTCACTGACTCAAGCCTACCATAATCCCCGGTTTATTAATCGGTGCTCTAAGCTCGGCGATGGCTGCTTATCCGTCGTCGACTCAATCAAACTTTCTCCTACCCTTAAATCGCTCCAATCTGTCCCTCCCGGGTGATTATAGCCAATTATCAATAAGATCGATTTGATTATCTTCGAAAAGTGCCTCTTTAGCCAGAAGTCATCGGGATCGCCGCGAAGACAGACGCGACAAAGTTTTTCCTTTCGTCGCATTCATCTTCACGAAGTTTGGTTTGATATCTCAATATCCTCGGAATCAACAGACCTCAAGTATCCGGGACTCCATTCCTGGGGACCGGCCTGGGCAGCTGCTGCTGACGAGCGGCTGTGACGGCGACGACGACGGAGACGTCATCGACGTTGTGGGTCCGCTCTACATCAGTGAGGGGGTGACCGACTGTACGTGGACCGCAATCGCTGTCCGCCAATTACTGCGCGTTTCAGATGGAGCCCGTGGCGGCGGCGGCGGCGGCACCGACTGGGGGGCTAATCAGACGCGACGTCTTTCTGCTACCAGATCAGCATCATCCTCATCATCATCATGATCGTCTCGTCTCGTGGGGAGGGGGTCTTGAGCAAACATACACAAGCTCTCAACGAGCGGATGACTCCGTAGACCGACTAGGGGACGAACGACAGACTTACGGACATCAGCCAACCATCCAGCCTGCCTACCAGGCGACCAGTCAGCCATGCATGTCGGCAGTCCGGGAGGCAGGTCGGCCGGCGGACCGGCAGGAGGAGTAGATCTCAGGCCGAAGATACAGTGGCTGGGTGGCTGGCGGCGCGGCAGATAGACCGAATGCCGGACGCGCAGACAACGGCCGCCGCCGATTTCATCGTTGTTGATGTTGCCTCGTGGTCGCAGCACCAGCTACAGCAGCAGCAACAAGAAACCTTCTTTCCACGGCTGGCTGCATGGCGCCAACGAATCCCTCTCTCGTCGGAGCGAACGAAACCAAGACCCCGGCTGTCAGAGCAGGTCTCTCAGATCGTGTTCGAACGTCGTCAGGTTCAAGTTGTGACTTGTTTCAGTATCTAGTGCTTCTGTCAGTTCGAGCAAAAGGAAAAGGAACAATCTTACGGTGTGCTATGGCTATTTACGTTCGACTACTAGCCTTCGCGGCTGCAACACTGACTCTGATTGAAGGTATGTGTCTGTTTCTGGAGTTCGATCTGTCTCGTAGGATTCAGCAAAGCCTTACTGTAGTCGCAAATCCTTGCGTCGAAGTTCGATTCCGGTCAGTCCTCTGGAACTTGATGACGACCCAGAGGGTTCTTTGCAAGAGCTCTTCTGCTAGATTCACCCGGGCTGGAATCCTAGTACTCAATGAATGCGGCTCCAGAAGACGGCGCAGCAAGGACAACTTTGATTCAAAAGGATTGACATTTATCGAACTTCGTTGACATGATTCATCTGAAGTTTGTCATCAACCAAAAAGAGGATGTAGTGATCATGTTAGAACTTCTCGTACTATTTTGTCTCGGTGTTAAACTCGTGTATGACATCGAACATCTTCGATAGAGTTCTTGAAGAGCTTCATGAATCGCAGCTCCAAGAGCCTATCAGCGTTAAGATTACTAGTAACCGGCTCATTCACCTGATCGTAAGTGTCTTCGACCCTCTGTGACACTGTGCGCGTGAGTGATGCAGAAAGTGAGTCACGCATTTGATACTCGTGGAGGACCTTCGTTCGGTGCGCGAGCGAGACAGTGCATTGCCGGGACCGGCCATGCCAGTCGGCCGCTCGGTTAGGATCGTTCCCTCTCTTCCTTGTGAAGTATCTCAAGACTTTAAACAATCTCGTTCTTGAAAAGAGTGGCAACTGCAGGGACCCATGTCTATTCCGGGCACTGATTAAGGGGAATCACGTGCTTTCTGATTGATTTTGGCTTCAGTCTGACCGGAGAATCACGAATGATTGGCGACAGCTTAGCTGCGACAACTCGGTAACCGCACGGAAGCTCAAGGAGGAAGTAATCGGGTAGCGGAGGATGCTCGAAGATTGATTTGCGTGGACACCATCGATTGCGATCTTGATCTGGAACGATTCCGAGGAATCCCAGATCGATTCGGGCCAAGTGTCGCGTTCGGAGAATCCAGAGCCGATATTTTTGAATCCCTCATTTTTCAAGCTGTATTTCACTCATATTGAGGGCGATCATCGAACGAGTAATGTCCTCAGCTAATTATTGTCTAATTAATGTGGCCCTGGTGCCGGCTCGACGACCTGCCGCAATCCACAGCTTCGTTCTCGAGCTATCGGTGGACCGTCGAGCTTGTGTTTGAACTCACGTTGGGTAAGATGACGATCACTCTCGCTTGGAACCCTTCTAAAACGGACCCAATTCAAGGAATCGCGAGCTGAATCATCGGCCGATCTTCTTACTTAGTTTCCAGTGTGTAAAGCGCCTAGTTTTATCGGATCCCCGCGCGGTTCGTCGAAGCGTGGACCTTTAAAAGTCACGGTATCTGATTGTTGCATAGGGCACGGACATGCTCGTTCGAGTCGTCCAGCCGAAGATGATGTCATACCTCCCTCAGAGTCGGGAATATGAGAAGGCTCGCCAGACCGTTCGAAAGGTGGAACAATGGTGGCGGTGGTGAACTTGATAGCGGCCGTCGAATTCGAAAGGGCATCTCTGTCAGCGTTTTTACACGTTCGACTCGGTCTCCTCGAGTCAAGACGGCATCATGAAATCCTGACGTCGCGACGTTCTCGAAGAGAGCAAGAAGAACGACAGATCTGCGGGGAAAGTCGCTCCTCTCGCATCCTAGGCTCCCGAAAGATCGTTGGGCTTAAAAAAAATCGGAGGGAAAAAGTTGAGAATGGGCGGAACAACTCTTTGCGACATTCCTACAAAAATCCCCGCTCGTATTGTTCGACCAGTTTACGCATGAACGCCTCCGGCTGGACTGGATTCTTTTGGTTTCGCTGCTGATGAACTCCGAGTCGAAGTCCTCAAGCAAAAGAGCATCGCCCAGAGAATAGGCATCGAGACAATAATGCGATACGCGACAGAACACCTTCTGCTCGAGTATTATCATCGACAGCGCTAGTCTGGCTGGTGGCTAACCGAACCTAACCGACCCTAGACGCGCTAGTTCAGAGCTATCTTGGCGATGTCTGTTTGTCGCCTCACTCGGACGGACGGACGTTCTTCGTCTGTTCGTTTGCGCGTAGGTCTACTTGTTACTCTGTCCACGAGGAGTCCATGAGTTCACAGGTCTGCGGATCTGTTTTGTATGAGCTCCGTCCGCTTTTGTGCCGGATCCGTTCACTCTTCAGATCTGGAGTTGGCCGCCCCATTGTGTAGTCAAACATCGTTTGAGGTTCAACAGATCGCCGAGTAGTCCAGGGCTGTGTGTCGACATGGCTCTCGAGGAGCACAAGTGGCCAAGATCACAAGGTCGGATCGAAAGTAAACATCAGCTACCCTCGGGTCTCAATATCCACCCAAGTTGAATCAATCCATGTTTTCGTTATGTAATCACGTCAAGGGTGGCCGATGGCTCCAAAACGCCACGCAAACCATGTGAACCGCCGAGTCTGGTGGTATTCCAACCTACCGAGTATTATCGAGAACGAGACACTACGATATATCCGTTAAAAGTCTTCGTGAGGTTCAGTCTCATCGGTATTCGGAGGAACTCAGTGAGGAGGGCGATGATCGGCTTCGATGTTCGACTGTACGGCATCGGCGAGCCTGTGTCCTCTGATTGGGGTTTTATTTCAAGGGTGTCTCATCCGCGCAGACGATGGCATCATCATTTTGTAGCAAGTTCCATGAATTCAGAGCCCCCAGAACACCCTCTACAGAGTTGGCGGCGGCAGCGGCGGTGGTGGTGGCGCCGTCCGTCTGTCTCTCAGTCAGCTCAGCAAGATCAGAGATGAGCGGTTGTTGGATTCGACCATAGGATACTGCCAGACAACGAAGCGTTCAGTCCGAACGCCGCTGCCGCCGTTCCGGATAACATCTCCTGCTCTCTGCCGATATCATTGCTCAGATCTCTTCCTCATAGAATCATTACAATTGATGCCTGCGAGCGAGTCACTCGGCCAGGCTGCCGTCAGACATTCAGGCAGTCGGTCGGTCGATCCACCAGACATTGATGCCGTCGTTCGAACCCCGATATCACTTCATTCGAAGCATTCAGGGTGATAGCGATCCCTTATCGAGACATTGTTCCCGAAGACAGGCTCTTGATTCTCTTGTTGATCGCTAATGAGGCGAGTTTTCGTGGAGGAACATCAACAGTCTCGGCCGAGGTCTTGCGAGACTCGATTTGTTTTGACTGCAGAGAAACAATCAATCAATCGAATTTCAAGAACAACAACCACGGATGACAAATTTTGTTTTCCAACACGAGGCGGCGACTGTTTACTAACACAGTGTCTACCGCTCGGGTTTCACTGGAGGGGTGCGGAACGGGAGTGTTTATGCGACCCAACTGAATCGATAAACTCTGAACTGCTCGCTGCAACCGCGATCTCTTTTCCCAAGATCAATGGGTCCCTCATCGAAATCATCAGCTTGGTTTTTCCAACCTCAAAACATAGGCCTGTTTTGAATGCTGGTTCCAACCGAAAGCTTTGAGAAAGGAAGGAACTTCTCATGAGGACTCGCGAACAAGATTTCCGAACTCGAATTTTTCGACGGCAAATCTTCTCAAGTCGCCCGCGAAGAATTTTGGTCCGAGAATCAACCACGGTCCCCGGCTGGCTCCCGGATGCCGCAAGATAGTTCTCGCCGGACGACAAATTTTTTGGAGGTTGAATGTAGTCTTAGGTCGAATGCCTGTCGTTTGCTTTCGACTCGTAATTCTAGTTGTGATTCTGGTCTACGAGACGTAGACAGCAGGACGGACGTAGGAGGCCGCGAGGTTCTGAATCGTAATTTTTGGTTCTTCTGAGGTCCAACTGTGACGGGTTCTTCAGCGAGCAACCCGTAATTTGGGGGTACTTTAGGTTGGGTTACTTCTCTAGAAATCCCTCGTTTCAGTCGGGCGGTCGGTCTGTCTTTCGGCCTTCTGTCTGTCCGTCTGTCTGTTCGTCAGTCACTCGCTCGTCGGTGGATCTGTGTAGGGAGTAATCATCTCGATGCTGTATTCGCTGATGACAGCCGGTCGAGATGTGACTGAGGGATTCCGTGACCGAAATGTTTGAAAAGGCCTCCGGCTTGATTGAAGACAAGCCAACGCGCCGTCGTCGGACCTCATAAGGCATCGCGGAGAGCAACGGATGTCATGCGAGTCCGCCAATCCATGTTTGTACTTCGGTCGGTTTCCCATTTTTCGTCTTGGGAACTAAATACGACACGATCCGACACGAGGGATGTTCTCACCGGTACTCACAGGATCTGCGAGACGAGGGCATAGGAGTTTGATCTTTCGCCTTTTGGCACTCATGCGTTGCTCTCTATCGGGTTTCCGGACGATCTAATCAAGTGGGGCGTTTCATATTATTAGCTCGGAAAATCCGGAGACATGGAAAACCAGAAGACCGGCTAGCAGAGCGAAACTGAGAGAAGCGACGAAAGATCCCAATAAAGTTGGAGAGCCCTAGAACGCCTCCTACGCGCTGGTATCTTCAGTCGGGATCGCTAGTCGCGTTCGTTCTTTCTTTCTGTTCTTCTCCGTAACATGGGATGCAGGCTCTGTCTGTCCGGTTGACTGGATAGCGAGCAGTTTGCTCGAGTGGGTTCGCTTCGCTCCTTCGGGCGCTCGCCTGCTACCTATGTCGCCCGATAGGTCCGCAGTCTGTGATCTCCAATGAGCCTTCGAGCTGGCGGCGACTTCATGGACTTCAGGGAATTTTGTCTGACGTTCGGTTGCATGCGATGGACTCTCACGCTGCGCATAGCGCATCAGTAGCTTCAACCTGTTACGACCTTCGGTGGACCCTGAACCTTTCCGAGCTCGCTCCTATTATATTCGATCAGAAACAAACACGAGTAGAGAGCGAATTTCGAGGTCTCACTTTCATCTTCCAGTCGAGCTTGGTGAGAAATGTCTCAACACGAGTGGTCGTCGAGATTTCTCGAACCCAATTCGTGAATCATATTCCTACGGCGCTCGAAACTCGTTCTGTACGAACAGCGAAATAATCCATGGTCCGTGGCCAGAACCAGAGCTGAAACCCAGAGCGCTGAACTGAGACTGGAGACGGTGATCAACCTGTGCTCGTGCTTTGTGGCGTTTCGGTGCTTTCTCGGGTTTCGGATTAGCAGCAGCGATACAAATCCTTCGTATCGGCTCGCTGGTTATTCGTTTCTTGTTCAGTGTCCAAAAGCTGGAGCGCGGATAGAACTCTCGATCGGGGTCGTACGGAGCGAAACTCATCCACCGGAGCGCCGCGAGATCCGTTGAAAGGCTACATGGGCACCCATTCCAGAACGCGAGAAAAAGTATCATGTTTCAAAACCGGGGTGTGGATCCATCCATCTGGAACGAACCGACCCAAGGCGTTCTCTTCCCGTTCGCGTCCTCTTTGACTGTGTGCGTTCTGTTGTTATCGCCCGCACGCCAGCTAGTCGGTTGGGGAATTTCGACGACCCTGGTCTCAGCGAGGTTTTTAAAGCTCCTAGACAAAATAGGGCGACCTGCCGAGACCTGATCCGCAACGTCGTCGACTTTATTTCGGGGTTTCATAGAAGTCCGAGTCGAAGTTTTTCACAAAATACCCACGCTACAGTCAACGTCAAGCACTCACTCGAAGACGAAGTATGATATTAGCCGTTTCGATATTTCCCTCTTCTGTTTCGTTCGACGAGCTGCTCGTGCACGGTGGATTGTTTATACTGGTCGAGTACTTAGACAAGATCTCGTGTGTGCTTCGTGGATTGAGTTAAGCCTTAAAAATTGCTTGCTTGCTTGCTGGCTGCCCGCTCTCTTGTCATCGCGCACTTCTTCGCCGAATAAGTTCTTCAAACGTTATCTAAGTAGCTTTGGAGAATCTTCGACGGCCTCCTGGTTCAGGTTTCGTGAGGAGCTGCCGTCAGTGCCGCTCTTGCGGCGGCGGCAGCAGCCGCCGATCTTCTGTTTGAGGCCCCGTAATTTTCGTTGGGCATTTGTTTGCTTTGGGCCAGGAAGTACGTTCTACAAATGACGTGGTCGTGGATCGTAGTCGACGCAGAAAGAATCGGGCGTAGAAAGCGGAACGCGCTCCGCTCTTCCTCCATCCCTGTGGACCAGAGAGGTCTGTGTTACAGATTCGGCATCGGGAAGCTGAGCCAGAGCCGTCTTTCTTCATGAGCAGGCTTTCAAGGGTTCATCGTCGAGAGTTTCGAGTGCGTTCGCTGTGCCGACTTCCAGCCGACCAAACTCTGCTTACACTATCCGGTCGCCTCTTCAACAACTTCAGATCTTCTCCAAGAGAGAAGCTTTAAGGGATGGAAAAGATCGAAAAGATTCGACGGAGGCCCTACAGACCCCCGCGGAGCTGTAATGAGCTCCATCATGATGAAGATCTGATGACAGCTAGACCACCTGATCGAGACAAACACAGAAGAAACTCAAGATGATCGTGGTCATTTTTTTCTCGACGTCAAATCGCGTTTTGATTCCTCAACGGGAGGTCTTCATCGACGGTGGACCCCTGAGATAGAGAAATTAGTCCGCCTTCGAAATCCGCTAAATTACCGAAACCGCGACAACTGATTCCGCCCCTGCAGCTCGGGAACGGGAGAACCTCTACCGCCGTTGTTCGGATCTTGGCTTGCTATCAGACCCTTTACTCGGAAGCATGAGAACTTACACCGGATTCGAATAACTATCGATGAAAACGAGGGATTGTTCTTTCGTTCTTCGAACTTGAGGTGAACAGCATCGTTTCCTCGTCTCGGGTCGATCCTGATTCCCCTCCAGTGCTCTTTTCGGTTGTTGGGTTTGCTCTGTCACAATCACTCCGAAATCTTTACCAAAACTCTTCAGTGAGCGAACTCACGCAGAGCAATGTTGGCTAGCCGGCGTACTGACCGGCCGGCTCCACGACGTCTGAAAGCGTCTCCGTCAATAATGGGGAGTTCGCCGGGCCGAAACGGAGGGGAGTGCCCCTCGTTTCCTTTCTTAATAGATTCTCTAAAGAGTCGTTTATTAGGACTCGCCACAAGCTTTAGATACGGCAGCAAACAGTCGCCGACGTCGCGCCGCACATCAGACGGAAACAGACAAACTGATTTGGTCTTCAAGTATTTCCTCGATTGAGTTTCAACTGACTGAATTACTTCTTCTTATAGGTGGTTCGGCCGCTTCGTACAATCTGCAGTGCGCGTGCACCACAGATCTCTGCAAGGAACAGAACAAAACCACATGCGACAAAGCAGCCATGTGCTACACACAGTACCTGAAGCGCAGAGACGGCTCCGACCCCATCATCAGAGGCTGCATCACGAGCAGGACTTCACTCCTCTGTGAGAACCGCAGACCAGCGGTGGCCAACTGGCCCGTGCTTGTCTGCTGCAAGAATCAGTTCTGCAACGAGCAGCTGCCCCCTCAATTCGTTGATCTCATCGGGAACGTCACCTTGACGTCGCCACTTCCTGTCCCCAGTAAGTATTTCAATAGTTCCCTCGTTCGGCACTCATTCATATCCACCATCGTGCAGAGATCAGGTTCAAACGAGGCGTCTTATTAATAGGCCGTTCCCCTTCCAGGCAACGCGGCGCCAACCGACACAAGTCCCACCGAAACGGAGGACGGAACCGAGGAGGAGGATCCGCGCGACGAAGAGACGAGTTACCCGTCTCAAAAGCAGGAAACTAACTTCGAAGGGAACAAGATCTACAACAACCCCCGTTTCCTCGATACGATCAAGAGACCCGAAACAAACATCGTTCAGCATCCCACAGATCACGGACTTACCACGTTCCACGTCGTCATCCTCGTCATAGCCCTGGCTTTCCTCTTCCTGTTATTCCTGGTTGGATTCATCATACTGCGACGTCAGGAACGACTTTTCAACACTCCGTACATGGCCCCCAACACTTACTCCAAGGAGGTGAATCTAAGCCATCACGAACATCATTGCGCTCCCACGAGAATGCCCTTGCCCCGAGGGCTGCCTGTGCAGATGGCGCGGACTGCCTATGACAACAAGGTCCTGCATCAGCAACCTTGAGAGAGAAGCCGTTGAGATGTTAATTTATTCAAGTTACGTATTTGTGTCACTGTTGCCGTCCGTGATTGTAAATACTTTATTCATAGTGAGAGAGATGCTACGGAGAGAATCATCAACAGTTGTATTTATCGAGGAATGCAAATGTTTGTAAGAAATGATACCATGATAAGGATCGGAATAGCGATGACTGAACGATTTCGGAAACAGATGCGAGAAAATGCAGAAAGATGGAGAAGAGTCTGAAAATATGGTGGCATCCAATGCCCGCCCAGACTCGACTGCATATGCGCGAAAGCTTCGTGTCTCGAGGTCATCGGAGCCCTGTAAATACAATAAATTGTGTGGTTTCAACAGATCCAACGGAGCCAGACCGCTTTTTGCTTTCGTATCACACTCAATTGCCAACGGATAATCTAGTAATGAGTAATTGTGAGCTGCTGGGCGCTCCCTTCTAACTCCCCAACGCTCGAAGTTGATAGGAAAACGCCAATACGAGGCTCACAAGGAATGTCCAAGACTTGATACGCGCCGATCGAGCTGAAACCTACGTAGTCTTTCATAGGTCGGTGAGTGTAGGAGAACCCTAGGATATCTCGTCCCGATAGCCAGTAGGAAAAAAGTAATCCAACTTCGAAATACTACAAAATTTCCCATTGAACCCTATTGCGTATGGGATCCCCCGGCTACCGACCTGCATAACGAGTGTTCAACATGACTCACGAGGGTAACAGTGAATGCTCCACGCTCAGACGAGAACTTCGACGCATGATTTATTGAGGTACACTATTGCAGAAGTGATAATCAATGTAGAAACACTTGATACAGAGAGCTTTTGAGCAATAGATGCACCTGATGAACGGTACATAGTACCCCTTCTGAACATGAACGGTTGCCTCGTAGGTAAACTGCTCGTCAACTTGAAGGAGGTGGCGGGTGAATTCGGCCCCCGAGTGGCGGAATCCATGCCGAACTATTCGAATCTTCTCGTCACATGCTCGAAATCCGGTAAATTGAACAAGGGACTAGTGCGGAAATGGAGCGAGCAAGTGCTGGGTCCGGTCGTCGATTGCCTCCATGAGAAGAAGTGTGTGCTATACGTAGACTCATGGAGCGGTCATACAGATCAGGGCCTCTACAGGATGGCGGATAAACAGATCACGGTGAAAATCTTCCTTCCCGGATCAACCAGCATCTTGCAGCCACTGGATGTGTACTGCTTCCGGCAGTGGAAGGACTTCGCAAAGAGGGTGACCGAGCACTGCCTCTTCTTCAACTACCGCGTGGACACACGCAACGACATCCTGCGGCTCCAATCCCTGATCTTCAACCAATTCCAACATCCGAACTTCCGGCCACTCTGGCTCTGCGCCTGGCGTTTGGCTGGCTTTGAAACGCCTGAAGTCAGCTTTAAGAACCTGAGGGAGATGCTATTCGAAGTGGACGAGGACTGCTCAACGGCCTCGTGCTACTATGTACCGTTCATCAGGTGCATCTATTGCTCAGAAGCTCTCTGTATCAAGTGTTTCTACATTGATCATCACTTCTGCAATAGTGTACCTCCATAAATCATGCGTCGAAGTTCTCGTCTGAGCGTGGAGCATTCACTGTTACCCTCGTGAGTCATGTTGAACACTCGTTATGCAGGTCGGTAGCCGGGGGATCCCATACGCAATAGGGTTCAATGGGAAATTTTATAGTATTTCGAAGTTAGATTACTTTTTTCCTACTGGCTATCGGGACGAGATATCCCAGGGTTCTCCTACACTCACCGACCTATGAAAGACTACGTAGGTTTCAGCTCGATCGGCGCGTATCAAGTCTTGGACATTCCTTGTCAGTCAAGACCACGCAAACAGCGAACGCTGAAGTTCCTCTTCCTTGACGGGAAGTGATAAGCCTCTGCTCCATGACATCCAGTCGGGGATGGAAGTTCGCTGAAAAATTCGCGGTCGCTCCGCGAGCCCAGAGGGTCCGAGACACAGAACGTATAACATCAAACAGCGGTTAGTGCTGAATATTTGCCCTGGAATTGGAATGCTCATACGCGCATCCCGGGTCCCGAACATGGTGAGAGCTCAAGGACTATGGTCGCGTTCGAGCGGGGCCCATGCTTTCCGTCTTTTCTGCTGACTATTTACCATTCCTACGGAATTCCGTGTCACGTTACTGACTCAACCAATACGGTACAGTCGCTTGAGAAGGAAGCCTTGCCTCTCCAACTACGACGACGATTCTATGCCAGCATAGACATCGCGTCTTCAGTTCGTGAGAGTCGCTTTGGGGGCTTTTCGAGGGGGCCGATTTTGATCAATTTTTCGCGGAGAGACCCCCTTCAGTGAACGCAATGACACAGTCCTGTGTCAAAACTTGCTAGTTACGAAAGATGACGGATTGCCATCGGAGAGGAAGGAGGAGTGTTCCGGATGCCCTCAACGGCAAATCGGCCGCTTCATGTTTGGCACAACCAATGGGGTACTTGTGTGGATCATTACCAAGAGAATCACAACTACCGTATTTTCTCTGATAAACGGGCACTCTCCAATAAGCGGTCGGGTCGGAGACGTTCGAAAAAATAAGCGGGCAGTCTTCAACAAGCGGGCAGTCTCTGATAAGCGGCACTAAAATTACTGTCGCAAATATGAGCATGGCTTGATCATTCGATTTGACCATTTCGATCGCTTAAGATTTGTGATGGAGCCATTGGCTCCCCCGAGATTTTCGAGTCACCCGTGGGCTCCCTGTTGAAACTCAGCACCATCATCCGTTGCCAACCCCCCCCTCCCCCCCCAGGACAGTACAAAAATGGTCTTGGCCCCCCCGAAAAAAATATCCTGGCTACGCGTCTGCGTGAGTTCCCGCTGATGTGTTGGGGTAGAAAGCTTGGGCTCTAAGATGATGGGACATAATAACATCTTAGGAACGAAATAAAGGTGTGAAACTTCCAAAATGCGCCCTATTGAGTTCCTTCAAAGTTTCCCTCGACTCGTGGCCTCTTTTTCCGGCCGGATTTTGATATGATTTTCGAACGCCGAAAGAATAATCGGGCACTCTCCAACAAGCGGGCAGTCTCTAATAAGCAGGCGGGTCGGAGACGTTTGAAAAAACAAGCGGGCGGCCCGCTTCTTAGAGAAAATACGGTACTCTGGAACGCTTCGCCGACTTCATCATGGAGGTAGACAGAGCAAGGAAGGGCGGGAGAATGACGGCAGCAAGATTAAAATTCAACGTTATCGAACTCTTTATTTTTAAAACAGAGTCTCCTCTAACTCATCGATCTCATATTTATCGTAAAAATAATGTTCTACATGTCCGACTCGTGAGCGTTCCCCGATTCCACTCATCCAGTCTTGTAGTCGATCCATCATACCATTTACTTATTACTGAGCGTCAGTGTACATTGTTTAAAAGTGAACTTGCGGGCCGGGCTTTCGTGCCGTATTTACATGACGTCACAGAGGGTTCGAGTCTAGTTCACAGTTCTTGCTTGTCATGATTGCAGACATCGAATAACACATTGTATTCCATCCTCGTGCAAGTTCCGTTCTCCTTGAAGGCATACTTATGGAACGTGCCGTCGACGCAAATGGCGTAAACTGTGCTGTTTTGTCCCCGTTCAGAATTGGCCCCGAAGGCACAGATGCAAGCGCATTCCGCCGGGACGGTGAAGCTTGCGAGAGCCCATTGGCTTTCGACGTACGGTGAGATGAATCCTAGACTCGAGAACTTCGACCTACGGTTGAGTTGCGTATTCGCTAGCGCGAATATGTGAACAGTACCCTTATCTGAAGAGCAACACAGGAATCTGTCGTCGTGGGAGAAGTTGATGCAGTACAGTGTCGCAGGATCCGAGCCTCGTCGGAGCTCTACGAGATGGCTGCGTTTGGCCGTGTCGAACACTCGGATGAGGGTTCCTGGGGAAAGATCAGAGAGTTCTTTTAAGGATCGTGGTCAGCGAGAGACTACGAAGCGTCGTCAGACAAAAATCGCTGTGGATTTCTCGCAGCTTGCAATAAATACTTGAGCGCGCACGAACCTTTTTTGCTCGCGGTGGCCAACATTGTGGCGTTTTGATTCAGAGCGAAGCTCTGCAAGTCGCTTTGATGAGCGTTTATGGTGAGAGGATGACAACTCTGGGCTCCGTCTGCGCCCAGATCGACGATTTGAACGGATCCGAGCTTGGCTCCGGGGAAAACCTGAAACATCGAAGACCGAATGTCAGATATGTGTGGCAGGAGCCGTTTTCCGAGAAGAACAGCGTGATGATAGATCTTTGGCGGTCTTGAAAATTGGATGTTCCACGGCTCGTCCTAGAAAGTCGTTAGAGGCTACCCACCATGATCAGCCGTTCGCTCGTCGATAACGGACTGAGTTCACACAGACCATTTGGGTTGTAACCAGTCTCGAACTGCCGTATTTTTGAAGGAACACCAGGGAAAGAATAGATTTGTATTTGACGTTGCTGGACTACTATCATTTTGTCCCTCCTGAGACGAACTCCAAGGACCTGGAATATTCGGAGACCTCAATCTTAGCTTCAAGGAGTGGAGTCAAAAACCAGAATCCCTGACTAGACGGAATCGCTGCCGACTTTTTCAGAAAAGTTCTTACCTTCGAACTAAAAGCAGAATCCATACAGAGATCATTCTTCTGGAGATCGTAGGCCAAAACTACGTTTTCAGCATATTCTACCCTTCTACCACCGGGGATCAACGCCAACAAGTTTGATCTGTACAACATTTCGGCCTGAAACAGAGGGTTAGCTCTTCTCAATTCGGCTGACATGAAATCTTCCCTATAGCCCCGAAGTACTTGGGCCGAGTCTGGCGCTACAAATCGGAGCATGCGAGCAACAACCTCCGTGGACATCTCTCAGTTAATCATCACCGAAACAATAGGATTGTAATCCAGGACTAACCTTGGCGATCGAACCCAGGTTCTCAATGTGGACGAGCTCCGAGAGGGGCTCAACGTTGAAGACCCGTATTCCATTCTCGGTCGAGCATACGAGGCAGCCTGAAATAATTCGTGGCAGATTAGATTTTGATGCTTCCTCCTAGTTGGAGCCACATGCGCATTACAGCGGCTGCTTCACGGACACAATCGCTCGAAGAACGCGGGGTTTGAGCGGAAGAGGTCTCCGTTGCCCAGGGTGGGGGACCGGATGATGTGGGAAAGGAAACTCCTGACGCAACACACCTCCAACATACAACGGAGACTCATCTTTCGAACATTGGGCTGATGAAAAGCCCGCTATGACTAACAGTTTTTCTCCTGCACCGGTGCGGTCAGTTTTCGAGAGCATTTCGACGGAGTCTCTTTCGACTGGAGATTCCGTGGATCAGGCTATTTCCGCTGACATCAGCGTGTTCGTCGTGACGACGTTCTTTTCGTCGTCGAACCCAGATCGGTATCCTAATATCGAAGACGAGCGAGTAAAATCTAGAGTTTGGAATCAGGAGAACTCGAGGAGCAAGCCAACCTGAGATTTGCCAACACCCAGCAGTCCCTCGGCAAGCCCTAGTTTCCAGTGTGGAAATTGCTTCGCGATAACCCGATCACTCCGAGTGGTGCGATGACTCGAGCTTTCTCGGCAGCGCAGTTTCGACGCGGTTTCATCTCGGATGAACACAATGGAGACTCTCGGGAGAATAGTCTAATGATCGACAAGACATCATGTATCATTGACATTTATCCGAACGCAAGTCATCGTGCAAGCCTTCTAACGCGCATTCAAATCCAGACGCGAGCCGATAATTACGCGATCCGAGCGCACAGCTGCGTAGATTTCCACAACATCTCCCTCGATCGAAACTCCTGTAACTCACTCTGATCCTGATTGAATCGTAAGGAGTAGACCTTTTCACTGGACACCATACTGCCGGAAAGATGTTTCGGCTTTTGTCCGAATAAAGTACGCCTGTGGAGCTTCACTTGGCTTCTACTTTCAAGAGAAGAAGCTCAGCTGGTGGACGAATAGATATTTAAACGCTCTAATGTTTTCTCCCTCGCCTTCATCTCTGTTTTGCTTTGGGTGCTGAAGCACCCGGAAGTTCAATCCAGGTCCGTAGGCAAGCTTGAGAACGGGGTCCGCCGACATTTTTTTGGGAAATCGTATCTCGACGAAGGACTTTTCAGGACCCATAATTAACGACAGAGCATGAGTCTTCCGAGATGATCCTCCCGTTCCTGAGTCGAAGGTTTCCTCTAGCGTCGTCAACATTGAGTGCGCGTTAGGGTTGCCGCGCCAAAATCAAAATATGGACCTCCGCTTCTGATCATTCAAACAAGATTTCTATGATCCTGGCCAGCTCAGTCATCGACATCCATCATATCTGATGGTTTCCAGATCTCTTGTACGGGGGGCGAAAAGCACTCGTGTTCCGATGCTGCATGCGTGCGAGCTACACACGTGAACAGCTGACAGCTAGTGTTTTGGTCCTGTCCATTCGAGTTGTTGATGTTTTGTTGCTACTGTTAGGTCGTCGTCGTCTGTGCGAAGAGTGAGAGAGAAGTCTAGAATCGGTGCAGATGCCGTAGTGACACTAGTAGCCGAGACAGTAGCAGTGAGAGAAACAACTTCTGTCAGGGGACGCAGTGTCTCATGATACAAAATACTGAGAGCATTCGAAGATCGCAGCGCGACCGTGAGAGGACCATGACACAGTGTGGTAGCAAATCAATTGCTGTCATCAACTCTCGGAGCTCGTTCGATTCAGAATAATCTCCAAAATATCCTGGAAACCGATGTGAGACTCGAAGGAATCGACCTAAAATGCGGTGGAGTGTTTTTTCCGTGACATTTTGCGTGCTGCTCTCATCCGCGATTGCGAGCAGGGCCCGATTAGGTGAGTGATCGTGTTGACAACTAGATTGAGCTAGTCGAGTTTCGATAGAGAAGTTTTGGAGAGCTGCATACGAAACTCGGCGGTCTAGAGCCTTCACGAAGAAGAAAAACAGGGACGCGACGACGTGGTAGACACGGAAAGTTGTAGAAAGGTCGGCGTGATCATGGAGAAAACGTCTCGTTGACACGCTGCTCAGTCCGAGCGACGGCGCACCGACACGAGCCGAAGCATGACTCATGTTTCGAAAATTCTTGCCGGGGTTATCAAGGTAGCCAATCTCTTTGTTGGATACGGAGAACGGAGTTGAAACTTTTAGAGCCCTGAAAAGAGGAAGAGGCATGACTGTCGGACGGTCAATTTATAGTACGAATGCGTGCGCTAGGTTAAACTTGGTCGGCTGGGCAGCAGTCACGGTCTCCTCGTCGGCTTGAGACAAACGCTCACGATTGATCCTGCTCAATGGAATTTTTCGTGTATGGAAAATGATGTCAACACACTCTAAGTTTCTCTGGAGCCGAGCTCAACTTGTGCTCCCGGATGGAAAAGGAAAAGATCACGAACCCAGAACTGTGCGGGGTTAGATCCCTATTGGAATGTCGTCGATATCGGGATTTGAGGAAACGTTACTATATTGGAAAGCCGGAGGTGGGACTGGATCAAGCTCACGGAATGAGCACTACCGGTCGCTCCTCCCCTTGGAATTTCTTGAAGACGCCTCTACAGGCTTTCGAGGACTGCAGTTGATTCGGGGAATAAATGATTTTGTTTGTATGTTCTTTTGTGACCGAAATGCCTTCTCAATATTTCTCTCCAAAGCGCGATGCTGGCGAGATTCTCGATCAATCATGAGTAACTTTTGGTTGGAGTATCCTACGTGCGTTTTCGTCCGTTCATCAACTGATCAACTCGATAATGCCTGCCGATGGATGTTGAGTGCTGAACAGCGCGCCTCAATCGAGCTTTTCGGTTTTTCCCCGATGGGAAGGCTAGCCGTAGACTCCGAGCGGAACTGCAACTCTTTGCGATTGCGTTTTGTTTGAATGTGGCTGCCACATCACCTGTCCTGTTCGGTCTGTTCAGTCCGTCCCCGATGTGACGCATCACCGCTAATGTATGCTTAGATAATGCATGGAACATCACAGAATTCCACCTGACCCTTAGCGATAGCAATGGATGATGGAAAGCGATGAGATATGGATAAACTCTAGTGGCTTCGGTTTCCGCTCAGAATTCTCTCTTGCGCAATAATTAGGTCTGTGAAATTTTCGCGGGATGATTTTTTTTCGTAAGTTTCTTGTGTGGCGTGCGACGCATCTCTCACTAGAAAGCAATGATAGCAACAGCGGCACACGAATTCGCTCATTCTTGCCGCGGAAAGTCCGCGGCCCCGCTATGAAATAATACCAGTATGATTCCCCGTTTCTTTTGACGTGGAAACCGAATCCCCTCTGCATTACCGCATCCATGACATAAAACCCTGCACTTGAAGAGCAAGCTCCACGCGATCATAAGAAATCCGTCAAGGTTTTGGATTTGGTGTGTGTGACCTTCAACAATTGATTTCTATCCGCCATGTTCGAAATACTCGTCGGAAATCGTATGTTTGCTAAAACCTCCTGTCAGACCGGGAGTGCGATCAATATACGTGGTCAGATTCAGCTCTTCCTTGAGCTCTTTATCATTTATAATCAGATGTCCCTGGACGAGGGGTGCGAGCCGGTTTCAAGCACTGCCCGTAGACCTCATTGAAAGAGGTCCACCTAGGCTTAGCTCTTGCAGAAGTGGATAGCAGGGAACATCATTGGTAAATATTCAGGGCCGAGAGTGAAGAATGGTCCCCAGCGGAGTATCAGTAGGTTATTGCACTCTCGGGGAGTATTCGAACGATCTATGGATGGTTGTCCGCTTACTCTGCTGATCCTTCAACCTAGGAGACGTTCCGTAGTAGTATTTCGGAGTGTGGTGTCCAGGGCATTTCCTGCCGCATTTCCTCCAAATACACCGAGCTTCATTAGGATCATGATTGCCCAACGAGGTTCGGAAGAACACAGTGGTAGGAAGAAGAGAGAAAAAAGGCAAGAAAGAGAGAAAGTACGGAAGAAGACAGTCGTCCCAAGAAACCATTTAGATTCGTTCAACCGTAGTGAGTCGTTCCATGCAGCGCCCAAGCAGAAGCAGAGGAGGCGAGTGTGCTCAAAATGGTGGGAGAGTATCCCCAAACGAGCGAAGTCCCTGACCCTGGCTGTTCGTTCTTCCAGAACTCACGACGAATGGACCAGTGTACTACAAAGCGCCACTGGCGATCTCCGCACGCCTCATAGGAGCCCCGAGTTGGGAGTACACATGGACCTTCAAGGCAACCCTTCCGAATGGCGAATTCGAAAGAATATTCACCCGAGTAGACGAACCCGAGAAGATGGTTAGTGGGACGGCGTTGGCTCATTCCGGCTTCGCTTCCATATTTCGAATAATCACTACCGCGCGTACAGCGATGAGGAGAATAAATCAGAGGTGATGTGTGAAATTCGTTTCCAGATCAATGAAACGTTCAACCTGGATGAACATCAGGTCGGCGTGTTCGTGATGTCCGTGAAGGTGACTTATACCTACTTCCTGTACCCCGAAACAATAGCTCACGGCAAAATCAAGTTCGAGATAACGAGTGAGTTCCGAAGATGCTTAGCTGATTTTCATCGTTATTGAGGAGAGTCAACGAGTTTGCTAGACTGTACCTGCGCTCCGGGTAATTTCTTTTCGTGTGTAGAATTTTGGCTGGTTGTTTCAGACAAAATCCCCGTGGTCGTGGAGTTCGTGCAGAACGGTACAAAACTGAGTCCAGAAAAAGGCGTGCTGAGGGTCAGTTCTGGGGAGATAGTGAACGCCACCACTCGAATCAACGATCCAAGTGCATATTTCCAGCAGAAGGGAGTGCAAGTAACAACTCTTTGGGCGGTGAGTTGGCTCTCCACGTCTTCCCGAATTCTTCGTTCGCCAAATGCCCGGCAACGTCCCCTGTGTCCGACATCGATGCCTTCGTGAGCTGCTTTCTGTTGGTTCTCAACTGGACTCCGTTTCAGCTGAACAACGAGACGCCGCGATTGAAAAACGCGTCGTATGCAAAGCAATATCCTTCGGCGGCTGACAGAGTTCAGGATACGCTCCAGATGTTCATGACGGCCGATTCTACGAACGACACCTACATTGCGGACGGATCCGTCAGTACTGTGATTGAAGCCAGAAGTAGGTTGCTCAACATGCCCGAAGACTATGGACTTCTGCGAAGAAAATGTCAGGTTGAAATTAGGAGTTCCGCTAGAAATGCTGACTTTGTTTTGTTTTCCTCAAGATCCCATCCTGTACCTGAACCTTACTGGCAAGCTTTGGTTCCAAAGAGGCAATCTGACCCATCTTGAGTTCAAGTGCGATGCCAGGTGAGCTCCGCATAGTTTTGGCTTGAATCGCTTTTAGACTCTTGCCAATATGAGAAGTCTGGTGGGGTTCTCTCCGAAGAAATTCTCCCGAAAACTCTGTGATCACATCCAAACTCCGTACAGAGAGCCACGAGAGAGTCCCAGAATGCAACCCGTTCGACTGGAGCTTGGAAATCCCAATAAATACTGAAATACCCTCTTTGTCTTACAGTCCCCCAATTTACTACTGTTTCAAATATGCCTCTATGACAACAAACGTATCAGAATTCAACTGCACCGACGATGAGTACATCCGGCGTGACTTATGTCAATTCTCCATCACCCATTATTTCGGAGGCGTTGGAGACCATGAAGTTATGGTAAGCGTAGGGGTTTGAGTTCGTGAATTTGCTTGGGTTGAAACCCGTCCGCGAAGCCTCGATTTCTTCTATCATTATAATCGTTCCGCCTTGCAGATCGCAGTGAAAAACGCGGTCAACGATATCCTTCATTGGGACGCGTTCAAAAACATTTATACCGTTCACGTATATGACGGTGAGTTGAGTAGCCGACCATCTCCAATGAAAATTAGACCCGTAAAATATAAATCCGTCGATCGATCTCCGAATCGCGGAGGTTTGCAAGAAGACAAGAGCTAATAGTGACGTTCATCTCCCCTGCAGTGCCCACGAAAGGACTCCTCAGGTTGTTCATCGTTCCCATTTCCTGCGTCATAGTCGGAACCGTCGTAGCCGTATCAGGCTATGCACTCTACGAACACACAAAGGGTGACATGCGTGTCGAGGTCGCCGATTTCGACTTCGGGGGCATCGCGACTCGAGAAGAACTTGACGCGACCCTGGTCGAGAGAACTTTCTGGACGCATCTCCGAGACGAACTCGCTGAAAGCAGCCCTATATTTCACTGGCTGACGCGAAAACGGCCGCAGGAGCTCAATGACCACACCATCGAGAGCAAGGAAGAGGACGAACTACCATTCCCTGAACCTTGAGGTATTCAGGAACTGATGGGTTGCACATGATCCTCCAATCTCAGCTCCTGGATCGTTCATCAATTTTGAGTCTTCCGGAAACTTTCGAACGTGGAGGCCATTGAGGACCTCATCATGCTCGTCCTTCCAAACGCCCCCAGAAGTCTTGGGTTGATTCGAAAACCGCGCTCCCACAAATGGGAATCCGACGGAGCCACAAACTCCCACAAGGTGGCAATAGACTTCTCTCAAAACCCTCAGAGCTGTAGAGGTCAACGACTTTCGGTCATTGAACGAAAATCATTGCGAGGATAGCGAATCAGAGGGAATACTGTTATATATGGTCTCTTGGAACAGTTTGCAGCCGTCGCGAGTGTTAGAGGGAGCAGCTCTCGAACGGAGTCTAGTGGTTCGAACAGTGTGATAAAGTCAGATGAGATATACAGCCTCCTTACAGGAACAAGATGAAGTCAGTGGCTCCATTGCATGTATAGTATATTTAAATAAGATTGATCGTTAGTTTCCGAGCGTTTCACATTTCTCCCTGTTAACCACGAGAGCCACGACAGCGACAAAAACTGAAACAATAAAGGAGGTTTATTTTGTAACGGTGATCGAAGTAAGCCTTCCTTGGAATATTCTACAATTCGACCCGAGCGAGCAGCTTATTGCATTCAAATGTGTGAGTTCAAAAATTCCTCGAGACGATTTCGCAGAGCTCCGAGCCCCAGTATCGACAGAAAGTCTTCCGCACGGCTGACGCTCACCGAGGTCGATCATCATTCAGTCGTTCACATTAGGAAGGGCGAGCAATCCGTGAAGGACCCAACGGCTCTTCGTATGCATTACTTGGAGAGAATGAGCTCGAATATTCATCCCACCATGAGCGCATCTGCAGATGGAGTCCAGTCCACTGACGCCTCGCGAGCATACGAAAAATCTGTAGTCATTCAACTATCTGTGGTCTCTGAAGCACCCAGTCAGATTCCCGTGATCGCAATGTTGTTACAATGCTCAGGGTGGTGTACATACACGAATGAAAATATTCAGTTGGAGGAAAAGCGAGTGCACCGGTTGATAATTGTGATGGATGACTCTATCGACCACCAGGGAAATTCTGTACACTCAGCTAGGTGCCAAATCCGTGGGTTCGCCATTAATATTCACATGCTATTTACGAACATATCTTGTTGCATGCTCATGCTAAACAAGTTCAGGGTGTCAGCAGGCCTGTTCAAGGGAACATGTGCCATTGTCTGGATTCCCTAAAAATAGTTTCCCGGAGGAACAAATGCACAACGGGTACGCGAAGTGGTCCTCATTGGGTACCTCAGGGAGGAGTCCTCTCAGCCGGATGTCTGAACTGTCGAAATACAGCTGAAACACCGTAGAAGAAGACATTCAGTTCTCCAAGACAAACCCAGGGTCGGAATCAATAGTTTTGAGATGGACATTCTTGCAGCCGCCCTCAGGAAAGAAGAATCCATGCACGAACCTGATCCTTCGATTTGAGTGTGATATTGGAGTGTGCGACTAGAAAGACGTCACCCGTGCGAGATTCCACCAGAGCTGGGCCCGGCGAGCTCACGATCACTCGGCCGAGAGGGCTCTCTAACAAGAGCCGATTGCCCCCTCGAACAAGAGGTGTCTGTAGCGAAGCTTCCAAGCGAACTCCGTTCTCGACTGGAAGGAAATTGATTAAAATTTCAACCAGCTCATCCGAGACGTTCTATCAACTGAATGGGGTTAACTCGCATGAAATCTCTCAAACGACAGTTCTTCTTCTGTCGCCGGAGCGACAAATCCGTCGCGCCGAGATTCCGGAACTTCCCACGGTGGAGGCTTAGAGTTCTATTCTTGGAATTCATACCAACGGTGCGAGCTCCTCCGAGAGCTTTTGCGACTTGATCCTCCACCCGTAGATGTGAAACAGAACAATAACTGGGGTTATCGTTCGTCTAAGGTGGACAGCTCCAATAGACTCCATGCTCACCATGAATCGTCGTGTGTTTCACGTGGAGGCTGTCATTCGTGACTCGGAACAGCAGCTCTTCGTTGAGATTGAATACGCTGAAGTCGTCTGACAGCACCGCAAATTCAGCCTGTCCTACAGATATCTCGTTGAATGTCTCTCGACCGACGGATCTCAGCTGGACTTTTTCATTCGCTTCCAGGACTAAGCTATTCGTTTTCAGGAATGGATCGTAAGATACGCTGTTCTGCTCCCACTGCAAAAAATCTTGAATTTCTTATTTAGGAGGATCTCTATTCGGCCAGCCGTTTACTGACCCAGGGTTTTGTCCTGAGCTGGAGATTTCGGATCAAGTCTCCGCGATCACGATCGACCCGGAAACTAACACAGATATCTTTGATTCTCGAGTTTCCGCGGTGGATGAAGCAGCTCCTTGGATACTGACCTTGGCTGAATGCCGGATATGATTCGTGTAGATTCCCCGATAGAAGTGGCTGTCTGCGCTGATTTTCACGGAATCGTCCTCTATCTTCATGTTGGCAATCCCGTCCAAAGAGAAGTGGAAAACGCTGGAAAAGACGGGAATTCGGAGCGATTCTGAAGCCCTCAGTTGGGAGAATTTCTCCGCTCGGATGGGACCAAGTGCAAGCGATTCTCTCTGAAAGATGTGAGAGGGGACCACAGGAACTCGGGACGAGTCAGTGGGAGCAGTCGCGAGTCACAAGCTTCCTTTTCATGTCAAACCAGCCTCCAAATTCGCCGGAGCGACAGCATTCTATTCAATCCAGAAGCAGTGTGTCTCCGAGATCCCGCTAGACCGCCTCAGGTTGAGAGTTGTGGCTGTATTTGCCTTCGTAATCATTATAGGTTCTATGAAATCTCAGGATCGTGAAATCATCTGCCACTGTTACGTCACTACATCACTGAAGAATCTCACAATCAGCCGTGTTCCTTCTCGCCTCACATTTATGTTAGTCGAAGCGACACCGCCCAGGGGTCGTGTTGTCCGCTATCGCGAGATGAGAAAAACAGATCTCCCATGTAACTCACTTACCGGAGAATCCAGAACGTCAAGATAAGATTCGAGATCATGAGCCAAGACAGGACGAAGAGTATGAGGTACAACAGCCGCTTTCTCCACCCATAGATTCCCAGCTGGAAATCCGCGGCCGCGGATTCTTGCTGTTACGAAGGAAACAGAAGTTAGACCATTGCACGAGATATCCGGAGTGCTTACAGGATATAATCATTATTGGGACACATATGAAATGACTCTCTCCAACGTGTCAGCGCTTGCACGGTCAACTTGAAACGGAGCTCGCGAATAACTCACGAACATGCTGGAATACGAGCGTGCTCTGCTCAGTTCGATGGCCAGAATCGCTTGAGAGGGTCTCTTTCCGAAATCCCACTGGTCCATCGAAATGGCGGGAGGAGAGTTCTCCCGAAAGCTGGCAGACCTCACGATCATGATTCTGCCGTTAATCTTCAGGAAGAAGAAATATGGTAAACAGCCGAGGCGCACGCATGCACTGGCTCACTCACAAAGCTGAGTATAAACGTCTTAAGTAAACTTCACGTAGTGGATATCTATCGAACCAAGTGCTTTTTGAGAGCCCTGATCTGGTGAGCTTCTATTTTTAGTTCGAAAAGACTGACTAGTGGAAACTAAGAGAGAAGAGACATCGCTGAGAGTAAAAGGGGGAGAGTCGGCCCAGGGTCTTATGTCGCGCCGCTCGTGTGGAGAAACCCGCGCGTTTGAAAAGTAAACATTGAACGTTTTCCCTTCTGTCACTAGAAACACCCGAGTAGGGAAGCTTCCTCCTTGATTTGGGACAGATCACCAGTTAGCGACATCGAGGGCTCGCTCTTTGGATACGCCAACAAAAAAAAATAGGAATGCCCCCTCCCCCTTGAGACGAATCTTGCGAAATAGGCTTCCGCGACAAATCCAGAGTTTCCCTGTCTGTCTCAATCCGAGGCGTACGAACGCTATTCCGTTTTGCGCCGCGGAGCCCTCCCGGCGCCCAAAAAGCATCGGAAGCTCATGGCGGTTCCCGAGTAAAAATAGAGACCGTCAAACATTTCAGGGAATGCCGATCGGCGGTAAGGACTCGAAAGTAAGGAAAGCTTTTCCTGGGCACAGCTCGAGTTCGCTAATGGCAACGTCGTTCGAATTTCACAGACGCAGTCGTTCAGGCCTGATTGAGGGCCCGCCATTGAATGGCGACAGCAATTATCCTCCTCAAACAATGGAAAGACATTCGAGGCGTCGAGCAAAGCACAGTACCCCTCGGGCTCTCCATTTCGGCCGATGTCGTGAGGTTTGAATTCAAAACCTCGATGAAAGTTCTCGAGGCGAGGGCAGCGTAAGGGAAGCTTGCTCAGAGTATGTCGCATTCGATGTCATTCGTCTAGGTGTGACGGACAAAAACGCGTCTCGGAAACTCTCTCCTCCAAAACCCCGATAAACAAAATTCGGACGGGTCATCAAACTGAAAAAACGGTACTTCGATTCGAGTTCCGGACAAAGCTAACTTCGATCTGGCGAGTATGGTTGTTTGATACAACCCGGTTACTGATACACACTGAAAACTTCAGACTCAACGCGAGTTTCCCTCCGACTTTTGGAGAGGAGCCCATCCATTCGGATGCGGTGAAAGATTATTCCAAGAATCTAGGACCTCCGCAGTAAGGTCTCAAGCCCTGGAGGGAAGCCCGAGGAGTCGGAGCTGATCCAAGCCTGCAGCATATGCTATCACAGCTTGTATGCTAATTTCCCGCCGGTGTCATGCATCGGTAATGTAATGATAGTGCTCGAGAGACTCGTTCAGGTGAGTTAACCCGTGGCATAGTCAGTGACGCGCTCATTGTGACCTTAAACTGTGTTCGTTCACCTTGAATAATAAGATACGGCTTCACGGAGATCTCGGAGATGGAATCGCCGGAAGGAGTTCAGCTCGCGAAGCAACAGTGTTTCCCAGCGGCCTCCGACCACTTCTCGGAGATCTCTGCCAAGACACGTCTGGCGTTAGAGGTTAACTGAGATCCCGCATCTTCGGGGAAATCGCCTTGTTGGGAAATTCCTTCAGGGAGTCCGCCGACAGAAGGAGCAATGGAATCGTAAGAAAATGTCGAAAAGCGGATCGAGGAGCATTCTATAGGCTTCGGCTGTCCCTGTTTCGCTCTCGTCCAGGACCCGGGCTCGTCAAATGAGTTGACATTTGCGGGGATCGGGGGTCCCGGTAGCGAGTCTCCCGACCAAATTATCGTGCGTTATTCTGATGCATTGTTTGGTGGCTCCAGCCCGGGCCGAAAGCAATTTTCCGCGCAATTGAACGCCATGCGGAGACTGTAGAATGCATTTCTCTTCGACAGGCCTCGTTCTGCATGAACAACAATGGAGGAAAATTCTCATTTGTGTTCAATCCGGAAGAAAATTCACGCGGGGAGCCTCGTCACCTCACTGCGACAGGTGGAGCGAAGCAGAAGAACAATCCCGCGAATATAAACAGAAAAAAAGTATGTCGAGTTGTGTTCCTTCATCGACAGCCACGTCGCGAACGAAGTTGACTCGGCAAACATCATCGAACGATGACAAGTTTCCAGCAAACGGATGCGGACTCATTCAAGACTGAGATCCCGTCACGGATGTCTGAGGACATTTTCGTTTTGAATGTTCGACTCGCTTCCCTTTCCCTGCCAGCCGATGATGAGGGAGCGTCGAGAAACTACAGATGCATGCCAATTGGATGGCTTCTTCTCCCGTTAATCGACAGAGTTGATCGAACACTGTATTTCGTCGCTCAAACACCGAATCATAAACGAGAGAGAATGCAGCGCGTACAAGTTCGACATAAGTTCGATCGAGTGATACGAAACGCACTCGAGAATCTTCACCGAGCTTTGCTCGCAAGCGCAAATCACAACTACGCATCTGATTTGCCTTCCGTCTTCTGATTCACGAGACTATTCAAGGAGAAATCGGAAGTTATGTGTGAATTCCGGCGGAATCAAGCGAATCACTCGCGAGTCCTTCGCGGCCCGAAAAACACTGCTTGCGACGGGGCGCGGAACGACGCTCTGTATTGCATGAGTGTCCCGGTCGAGAACCGAGAGGCATGGCCTGGACGTGGTCTGAACGCGGTTCGCTCCTCTTTGGAACTCTTATCCGAGTATCAAAGACAAGGCACGAGTCGGCGAACCCTCGGACGTTAATACCACTGAAATTTTCTGTTGCGGCCGATGGCGACCCGCGCAAAGCCTTTGTGAGACATGAACAATAATGTAACATCTGATGGTTTTCCGCGGAATTCGTCTTTGAAGCTTCGGGACGCCCCCGTTCAATTCATTCCGGTTCAACCATGACAAGGAATGCATCCGTCGTTAGATGGTTTAGGAATCGCAGGCAAGAGCAAGCCTCTTATATTAGAGTTCCATCACCACTATTGTTCGGACAACGATGATCTGTTATTCTTGGTGCCGTTACTACACATCAATTTACCAATGTGGGCGAGCAAGTTTCCAATTACGGCGAACGAGTGAATATTTCGCGGGAAACTTCTCAACTTCGGGATAGGGACAGCTGACGAGCTCGACTCATGGATTATTTGCAGAAACATGATTTATTGCCCAACTTATCTATCTTGAACATTTCCAAGCTGGCGACGCTATTCTCAAGAAAAATTATTCCAGTATTGAAATCTGAGATACATTTATCATTTCGATAACGGTACTGATTTCGACTATCAGAAGACGTGACGACGAGTTTGACAGAGGGGAAGAGGAAGGTCTTTGAACCTTTCAGAGAGCTGGCATTGAGAGAGGCAAGACGCACAAGTCTCGACTATCCGTCACGAGAGATGGAACAGACTCTGGAAATGGGAAGACACTGCAAGTTTCGCGAAGCCGAAATTCTGCGCGTCCGATTAGACGACATCTTCGTTCGGCGGATGAGGGAATCCCGGAACAGTACTTCGACACCACTCAAGCGTAACTTAACGGCACAGGCTACGTGGAAAATGTCTACGAAGCCGTCACGAAGGACAACACAGAGGTCGGCTGAGTTTCGAGACGGAGTTCGGTCCCGATGCTTCCCGCTGAATGCAAGACAGATCGATACGATCGATGCTTGCTTGGATCAAATATTGAAATCAGTCTCGGTTATTGAGGCATAGGCATCGAGGGCAGATTCTACAAAATCGATGTAGCCACGGAGTAGTCTTCGGAAACAACGGGAAACAACAGCCGTGCTCCTCCTAATAGGGAGGCAAGACCGTCTATTTTCCAACCCTCTCGTTGACAGCCTGCTTGTTAGAAGCCATACGTCACTTCGAAAGTGCCCCTCAGAAAGAGGCAAAGCTGCACAAGGTTACTCTAGAATATGATCGTTTGCCCAGGAGTCAGGAGGTTCTGGGTCGACTCGCCCATCGGACTATCACAGAATTGTCATTCAAGCGGAGTCAGATCGTGGCCGACTTGGAGATCAATGTAAACTATGTATAGATGAGTTACGCATTGTTACCCGGGAAAAAGGGCGATGACGACTATCTTAGTTGTTGGGTCCATCGGGGGGACAGGGCTGTCGGGGAGCGGGGGGCACAGCTTCCTCGGCCCCTACTGGCTACGTTACAGGTTCATTCACCGATGCCAACACGGAACACCTACAGAACCTCGTGTAAACTCACATAAATGGCTATACCTGAGAATCAAATCACTCTCGGTCTGAATCTGCCTGATAGCGCTACGATTCCGGGTGTTATCACAGGATTATGCAGAGTCTTTCACAGTCCAGCAGTTTTCCTGCCAGAGCTCCAATGAGGAAACTCCCCATGCTCACGAGCATACTCGTAGAGCAATGGCGCAGTGATGAAGGAGTGGTGGGGTGACAGGGAGCGGCACCTGCCCTGGGCGCTGACCTCAGAGGGCACAAGATCAAGATCCGGAAGCATATTCATGCGTCTCATGGATGTAGAGTGTTTTTATGGACCATATTCCGTCCTAAATCCAAGGACGTGACTCGAAAATCGAAGACCCAAGATCCGAAAGGTCGAATCTCCCGAATGTGGTCGCCCAAATGTACCGCGTACGAGGAATCTGTTCTTAAGACCAGTACTGTTCCGCAGGCTGACTGAAGACGTATGGCCCGTTAGTTCTCTGCGGTGAATTGCAGTCCAATATACTATGCAACGAAACATCCGGCTCCGAAAGGAAGGTAACTTACGGCTACACCCTGAATACGCTTCCATGGTGTCCAATAGTCTCCAAAAAGTATGGTAACACCGACTTAGAACAACCGCAAAAACTCCAGAAACATGGTTTTTCAACCCTACATCTTGGGCGGAAAAAAAATTGCGGAAACATGAGTCCTGATTGAATCAGATAGCACGACCTAATTGCGTCGGGGAAATAAAAGGAAATCGCACAAGAGTGACGCGTGGGTTACGGTAACATTGACCAAGCCTCGAATCTGTCAATTTCGAGTAGGAATCTAGCCGTCACGCGACTGCATTTTCATCTTGAAAATCATGACTGAGGCTGAGAAGTAATGGCATTAAAAAATGGGGAAATAGGCAGGCAAAAAAGCAGTCAAAAACATGGAAGAAGGCAGTAAATTAGGCAGAATAGGCAACAAAGGCAGTAAAAATAGGCAGAATAGGCAACTAAGGCACGAACTTGTTCGTTTTTTTTAGTCGGTATGAGAGTCGGTAATCGCATTACTTAATTGGATAATATGGAATTTGATATTCTCGTCCGTCAAAGAGAGCGTGTTGTCTGTTCGAAGTTTTTTCATAACATGGGAAGCTCCGTTCGACGTCGAATCTCGCGCTTCTGATCGTCAAAACACGTCGATGCGCCAGTCGATTGTAAAGTTTCCTGGTTCTCGACCGCTGATTACCTGAACTTTTCGTGAGGCTTTTCTGAGATTTTTGTCAGTCTGCTGCGGGCGCTATTCGCCCGCGTCACACGACTGTCGCGTATTCGCATGGTGCGTGGTGCCCCCGATACTTCACCTCTATTGTGACTGTGGGATAGAGACCCGCTGGGACGAAATCCGCTTTGGTTTCCACTCCGATTGATCACCGCGGCGCATCGAGCGAGAGCTCTAACAATGACTCAATCTCAAAGAACGAGACCTTTTATATTCAACCAGGCATTGCCGACGCATAGGAATCAAAACGTCATTTCAAGCCTGAAGGCCTGCGGGTACGACGTGAGGCCACAGAACCCGCAGTACGGAACAGTTCGCAGCCCTCATTCAAGTTCTGCTGATGCACCGCCATGGAACAATTTTGCTTCCTGCTAAGCTCGTACTTCCACGACGCGAAGCACATCTACATCGTCCATACCGAGAGTTTCGGCGGCAATGGTGAAGGGCTGTTTTGGAACCTGTCCAGTCGTTGTGACCTGAACAAAACATTCACCTTCGTGTCCGAGTGCTCTGATGTCTCGCCAATGGAAGCGACATCTCCAATTCTGTTCACTTTTGACACTGAGAGAACTTATGAGACATACCACAAGCTGTTAGTGTACTGTTTTCCTTGGATCAATATCATCTGCCACGTCCCGATGATTAAGAATTCCTCCACGACTCCGAGCTCTGATCTCATATCCCGCAAAGACCTCGAATGCTGCGATTCTTTCTTTCTCGACTCTCTCGTTACTGATGGAAATTCCAAGTTCAGTGCCGCGGATAGCATATTCTCCAATTTGGAAGAAATTCCAAGGACGACCAATGGCTCGCTTCGCTGGTACGCGGTCAAAGCCCGAACCGTGTGCTCCCGCTGTGGTTGGAGTGGGGGCCGAGAAGGGACTCCTTTGAGTTTCAATATGAAAAATTCCAACTTTCATTTGCTGACGTTTCCATACCCGATTTTCACAGGAGAACCAGAGAAAAAGAAGAGGAGGCTTCTGAAAACTTCAAACAATTTCGGCGACCTTGAAGGCTTCGAAAGAGCCCTAGTGAAGCATTTGGCGAGAAAATTCAACTTTACTCTCAAAGAGACCTTCATGAGTGTCCATTCCACGCACGGTCTGTATCCGGAGCACAACCCGGATGAGATGAATGGATCCGTAGTGAGCAAACTGCTCACCAGGCAATATCACATGGTTTTCGGCGACGTTACCATCGAGGCGACCCGGGCCCTTTACGGAGATTTCAGTTATCCTTTCGACATCGACTACTTGACCGCTGTCTCGAAGGTGACGGAGAAAAGACGTTCTTTTGCCGCGTTGGGCGACTACCCCAGTATGCTGAGTCATATTTGTCTATCTCTAATCTTGGCGTTATACTTGAGTCGACTACGCAAACGACAACACGCAAAGTTCTCCACCGTGATGAACAACTCTCTGAGCCTGATTTTGAGGCCAATATATCCTCACGGTGGACTGTTCCGATTCAAGTATTTTAGTTTCATACGAAAATTCGTGTCGACGCTCCATGGACTGTGTGCCCTCGTGATCACGGCCGTTATTTCCGGAGTGGCCATGACTATACTCTCGAAGAGGACGTTTTCCGGAATATTCGACCGCAAGAGTGATGCCATGAGAGCATTGTCCTCTCCAGCAGCCCGAGTTACTCTCAGTACGCATATCAAAGACCTCTTGAAGGAGGGACGCAACGATGACTTCATGAGGCGCGTCTTGGAGAAGGAAGAAAGTTGCTCTCATGTGGTTGATTTCTGTTTAGAGCAGTGCATCGGCTCCACGAGCCCGATTTGCCTCACTTTCGGCGAAGCTGTCACCTTGACAGAATCGTTATCGAAGAAGAATGCTCATGAGGGAATGTACATCTGCCCCACATTGGGTTTCAACATCCTGCAGGGCTTCTTGTTCAACAAAGGCTGTTTCCTGGCTCGGAATATCTCAAGGGAGATCAACAGAGCCGCTGCAATGCATCTGATAGCTCGCTTCAAAATGAATGCGGGGGTGCAAACCTATGCTCATCGGAAGGAGATTACAACAGTTTTCAAAACGTTATCGATAGGAACTTTCAGAGAACTCGCGATCTTCTACCTTTACGTTTGGTCAGCGGCAGTTATTACTTTGTTAATCGAGATCACTTTCGCAAGATCAACTGACTCAAAGCAACTTTCTTCGAGATCGTTATTTCACAGCGCTGTTGGCGCCTGTCGAAGCATCGGACACAACTTGGGGTATTTCATGTGTCGCTGCTACTTCGAGATGATAATCACCATTGATAATTTGGTGGAGTGCTGCGCTTCAACTGAGGAATCAAGTGGAGTTTGCTGAATTCCGGGTTTAGATCAATTCCCACCTTTGAACGTCTGAATAGAGTCGAGGGAAATCAGATGCTCGGCTGTGCGACGAATGATATACGAGACTTGGGGTCAGCCGCATTATGTTCGATCACGGTCAATGGGCACATTGAGAGTCGTCGCTGCGCCGCGAACGCAGCAAATTCGCCAGGCGTTCTACGATGATGACAATTCACCCGTATTAAAGCCGTGGAGAAATCTCGGTGACATGGAAGGCTCGGAGACCGCCACAGTGAGACACTTTGTGAGTGAAATAAATCTTTCCCTGGAGGAATCTTCATGGTGCCAGGGTCAGTGCGCGGCTTGCGTCCCGATGGCGACCAATGTTCGGTGAGGGAATCCGCCTTGGCAAGTTCACTGACCAGGACTTTTCATATAGCTCGGCTGCGCTCTTTGAGGTCGCAGAGAACACACAGTCATTCTTTGCCCCGATCGATTACGTCTGCATGTTTTGTTACATTCTCCTATCTCTCGCCCTGGTACTGTTGTTGTCGTTGCTAGCGGAACACGGTACGGAGTCTATCGTTGTCATCGACGCGATGGGCATGATCCCGAAACCTTTCCGTTGTGCCACACCTTGTCTTTTAATAAGGAAATCTATTCAGTCCAAAACTGCGTGTTTTCGCAGACCTTTCAGGACTTCGCTGCATTCTGTAGGCTGCTGTTGTCGATAAGAATACGATCTTGCTTGACAAGTTAGAAGATCCCCCGAGGATTTTCAAGGATTGTTGTTGAGGCGCGTTTCCAACTTCATCCGAATCTACGCTCACAGCTTTCACGGAATCAGTCGTCGATTTTTGTCGTCGTCAGATTCGGAAGCGCTCCCGGACGCTCTCACCAAGGGTCTCGGTCCCGAGGTGCCAAACAGTGTTCAAGGAGCCTGGAGCCCGCGCGCGGCGGATCCGGATTCTGATTCAAGAAATGTGCAAGAGTTGTGTTCTCACATTCAAGTCGAACTGACTTCTGAGTAGCGTATTGTCAAAGACCGGGGAACCGTTTACGTCAAAGAAGAGAGGAGGCATGGGAGCGACTCTGCGGCTTATTCCCAGCTTTTTGTTATGCAAATCTTTCAGAGCCTCGACGATTTGAGTGCCTTCGTATCCCATCTTTGCAGATGACATGTGCGCCACGGCTGTAACACCCTCAATGTTCAAGCTCAACTCTTCCCCGATCCCGAAACGCAACATCCAGTTTGAAAACTGAGTTTGGAAAAGAACAGCAAAAGGGTCCCTTAACTTTCCCAATAATCCGCCCGCATGTTTTCTCGTCGCGAACGGCAATCATGACTCCGACTCCGAGCATTCAAACTCTCGAGGTCGGATGTGCGAAAACTCTATATCGTTCGTTCGACAGACGCCGGGGGTAGGAAGGCATGGAGAAAGGTTCTCAAACCGACACCCAGCAATTATATGAATGTCGTAATAATTGGCTTCGAGACCATACATGACTCACCACTCAATAGCATGGGCTCCGCTGCGATCCGTCAATGCCGATCAATGCGTGGAAGATCCTGTAATTAGCTAGGCACTAGGAAAGAGTGAGGTTCTCGGTGTGCGGACGCTGCAGGGTTTCGAGACATGGAATGATTCGCCGGAAACTCCGTTTGGCACTGAAACGCATCGATTCCCCTCATGCGAGGTATCACGAATACAAAGCGCGATTTCCATCAGCGGCGATAATGGTCTCGTCGTTAGTTGCGGAGAGGAGAACGTCGTCGTTCGGAAACTCTCCGGTGCTTCGTTCACCCATCGCGAAGCCAGCCTTTCAGAACCGCAGATGAATTCCAAACTCCGATAAAATTTGAAATCGAGAGTGGAATCGCGAAAATCCCTTCGTTCCTCGACAGCGCACAGGTGTGCTCAAAAGTGCTTCGGGATCAAGTCTCTGGAATGAGATATTCAGAATATCTCCGAGATTCCCGGTCTGCGAGGCCCGGCGGTAGCAACAACAACAACAACGCTGCCGATCCGATTCTTCTCTCGCGAACCAAAGAGCTCAGCAGAATCTTCCCTCGCGCCTCCGAAGGAATGAGCTGCTCTAACATTCAATTTCATCCTCGGATCTCCCACCTCATAGCTTGCGCCAGATCTCATACCACGAGTCTAGGAGGGAAAAGTATCCATCTATCTATCTATCCCAGAACCTGATGCGACAATGGTTGTAGGCGCTCATCTTCAAATTACTCTCGATTCTGAGAGGAAATCATCGAGCAAGCGACCCGCGAGCGAATCTCTGAGACACTTGAATAATGATGATTTGAATAAAATCTAAGCAATGTCCTGCGACCCGAACTCTGTTAGAATTCCGGAGACTTGAAGTCCATGGGCAAGCCGTCAGGTAAATCACATTGACAGTGATATAATCAGGTGAACTAGCCGAACTAGCCGATAGAGAGTTGTTTGTGAGGGTATTCTGAATAGCTGATGAACTTCACGATGGCGATGTCACAGCCAAGTCCGACAGTTTGTTGAAGGGAGCGGCCTGTGTCACTTTCTTTCACCGCTTTTGGGTGGTGTCAGTTCCTCAGAAATATCCCGTCGCGAATTTCCCGCATAACTGAATGTTCCGTGCCTCACACAAAGACGTCGCTTGAGGCGAGCTCTTTCAAAATGTTATCGATGGAAGCCCCGCTCGTTGTGTCGGTGGCATCGCCGCGCCGTCGCTGACTCCTCGGAATCTGCATAACGATGAAGCGATCGGGCGTTTATTCATTCTTTGCTCCGCATGAAATTGACTCTGTACATACGCTCAATACTCTCGGATCTTGGCTCATGCGGCGCCGCGGAGAGATCCGTTCGTCGAATCAAAACAGGCATACATCCGATACATCAGTGTCGGTCGAGGTCATTCAATCGGGCTATCATCCGCCTCTGGATGAAGACACAGAGCAGCCATCGATGGTCCTGTGAGATTCAGAATGTCAAAACAGCACTTCGAAGGCCCGTCAAATTTGATATGTGACACCTCCGCGAAATCCAATCCGAGAACCCTCTGGTTGGCTTCCGAAAAACTTCCGTATCCGTCTGCCATCATATCGGTCGGTCGGTCTAACACCGTGGTTTTCAAACAGTGGCTCGCCCTCCCCATCGAACTCCTGGGGGTCGACCGTCGATCCCCGGGACTCGATACTGAGCAATTGGAGGATTGTCGCGCTCAGACCGACTGTAGAAAGACCTCCTGATTCTCAGGACCAGGACTCGGACGCAAAATCATCGATCAATCGGGGTCGGCCATCGACCCCAAGGGGTCCTCACCGACCACTTGGAGAACCCCTGGTCTAGAACAATAGGCTCGAGCAAAGCGGCAAGCCACTCTGACTCGAACAATTAGCAGTAGATAGCAGACACCACTGGACTGTCAACATCATTCCACGATGTTGCGTCTCCGAGACTCTACCAATGATGCTCTTCTTTCTGTATGGCGCACAAAACGCGTGCTAGGCATCACGACAACTTCGACAGCCCTGGCTGTCTTCTCACCTCGCGGACTGTGGGAAACATAGTTCCAAATGTGAGAGCCTATGAGAATTGAATTCGTAAGTCGAGTGGGTACTTTTCCTTTACTGGAATGGTCTCCAGGGAACTCTCCCTCGGATCGGGCACTCCATCTTTACCACGGTGAATGGAAGCACTCCATAGGCTTCGCGTCGAGTGTTTTCGAAAATCGTGTTCCAGCAACAAAACTCCGCGCGTGCTGCGCCTCGGAAAGACAAGCGAGTCGTTGAATTCTAATAGAAACACGCAGCCGATCTCTAACTGACTTTTTCTCTACGACTTGCTTGGTTGCTGCGTTGAGATGCTTCTCTCCTCAGCGTTGCTCCGCCATAACGAACTATCTCTCTAGCGTTGCGAGCGAGATTTCCACCAATTTTGCGGAAAAACATCGTATGTGATTCAGTTAGTCCACCTCGCACGGAATCAGGCCCCAAACGACCTGCTCATTTCGTATATCGGCTCGGAGGCGCACCTCGCTTCAAGTTGACCCCGTTGACGCAGATTTGCATTTGCCGACGCATCAGAATGGGATTTCAAGGGGTCGGGCCCAAGAAAAAGAGACTCTCAACCGCTTCAAACGACGGCGACTCGGCTCTGGAAAACTCTGAGCGAGCCGAGCGCCTCAATAGGCGGTCAGAGTCGGTGGGCTTCCGAACGAAAAATTTGAAAGGCGACTGAGACTATTGATGTGTTGAAGTTCCGAATATCGGATACCTAAATCACCTTGGTGGCTCTGCTCCGAAGAACCTCGGAATTCGAGTTCCATACGAGCCAATTCTGCCTATAGAATTTGCACGGAGCGGTCCGGCCTACTTGTACACGAATTCAGACATCATATCCTGATTCGATTCATTCTCCGCTTCCAGTGGAAGCGAGCTGACCAAGAGACTTCAAAGACGACTCACGTCTTGCGAACGTGCTTCCGAAGAATGACCACAGGATCACGTCACCAGGCACCTCTATTCCGCCCATAGATCCGAATGATCCGTTGCCTCTATGAATGGATGAAAACTCCTCCAGCCAAGGGCGCGGTTGTGCTCGCGGAAGATTAAGTGGACGCAGGTATCGGAGCTCTCCTGTCAATTCCGTCTTGGAGAGCTCAGCCAAGCGGCCGACTGAGCCATGGCCAAAAAGCGAGGCGGTACTGAGTCCGTGGGCTCCTTGAACGGATGACAGCCTGTGACCGACTGAACGGAAAAGGGCTTGCTGAATGGCTGTCGGTGTCCATGTTTTATCTCATGCAAATCCGCCGTGAATGGCAGGGAAGAACTGCGATGCACAGAGCTGGAGCAAAAGAAAATACCATCGTATATCTTCGAGAAGCACAGAGTCTCATGACTCATGAGGCTCGTGATGCCATCCGGATGAATCCGTTGACGATCCCGAGCACAAAAAACAATCCGCGATCGCCTGCGGGTACCAACTATTAATCAAATCAAGAGTATGAATGTAGAGGTGTATTGAGCGAGCCTCCAATAGAAGTCTAGGACTTGTTCCAAAAAAGCAAGGAAGCATCTGATTGGCGAGAGCAAAGTTTGACTATACACACGATGGTGACCTCGGAGTGGGATCGCGGCTCGCGAACTCGGAGGAAGGCTCTTTTCCAGGCTGAGTCCACGTGGAAAAGTGGGAACTGTCTACAATAAATCTTCCCAACCGGCTGCCGGTTGTCTCCCTTGCGAACTATCGGCTGGGGTTCAAACCTCGGCCGGCGTCATCTGTCTTTCTCTGGGGTAGAGCCTATCTCGCTCGATTTTCTGGAATTCCAGTGATACTCTCGTGTTCCCAAGGCCAGTGCCGCTCCCGTATGGTTAACCCCGGATCAGACCTCAGGCAACTCTCGTTCGGCATCTGTCCTATCTACCTCATCGAATTCATCTTCCCCGTTCTTCCTTCCCCTTCTTCAAGGTGAATCTAGGTGGTCAACTTTGAGCGACGAAAGATACAGGCGATTCGTCCTGGACAAATAAAGCTCCGAACGTCCCGATTATAGAGATGGTTCGTCAGTCGTCCGCCATGTTCCGCCGACAGCCGCATGATTGCGAAATGTCATGGGCAGAGCAGGCGAGGCGAGACATCATCCATTAATGCAGCAATTCATCTATAGCTTGAAGCATTGATTGGATTTCCGACGCCCTGGATCGCCCATCGAACTCTATCGACAACGAGCGTCGTAACACCCCCGAAATCCGTTCGCTGCAACAGAATTCCGTCATAATTAGAGTGTCCCCATGGTGTGCCTCATCTAGTATGGCTCCAACAGACAATCGAAACATGTCCATTCTGGTGAGAAGTTCGCTATGGCAACGTTCGCTCCCGAGCACATTGATGCATAAACGGAGTACTATATGTACAGTGCTGGACGAAATGATGTGGAATGCCCTAATTCGAGTGAAATTTGCTTCTCCCTAGAGATCTTGCCGGATCTTTTGCTGAGCTAGAATCTTTCGTACATTGGAGACCTCACATGCATTTTGAAGCGTTCAAAGTCGGTTGTTTTTGTCGAATAGCCGAAATGGCAGATTTTCGACTCGGCGAAATGATTAGGAGTGCTCGTATTCCTGCTCGATACCCCGGTTGCATCGAGTCTGATTCTCCAACGGAGCGTTTCTCGTCGTCAACTGGATGACAACGAAGTCAGTGGGCTAATAGTGTACAGATATTCAGGTCGAATCCCACTCACGATGGATAGAAAATATTGTCGATGAGACGCTCAATGAAACCGATTTCACAATACACGGTAGCCTATGGGACATTCCTCATCATTTTGTCCAGCACTGTGCAGCGAACGTAATCCCAAACTTCGGAGCTCAGTGTGGGATGCAAATATTCCATTTCAGGTGAACGTCGCTCCCCAAGAACATATTTTCTATTCTCGGATCGCTTTTGCAATCCAGCTTCGATCCAGAACGTCCGCCCGCAGCCGTAAACAAGAGAACTTTCGTCTACAAAACGTGGGTGTGGAGCGAAGGATTCGCTCAGGAGTGGGATCAAATTTCTGAACAACGTCAAGGATAGGTGGCAAACGCTCCAAGTTGGAGAACTTCTCGGACTTTGTCTACTCTTGTAATTTTCACCTGGAATACTGGTCGAGTTCATTGTGTACTTCCTTGTCGCGTAGTAACCCAAGCATCCCACGGAATCTAATCGGAACGGCTTTCGTTGTCTAGTTTCCTTGTTGTCCTCTGCTCGTTCGGCTCGCCAAGGCTCACCCGAGCTCTGGAATTCGGCTCTCGTATCTCAATAAAAGTTTCCGCAATCAAAGTGCAGCCTCGATCGAATGGTCCGTAGTTACCAATAACGGAGGACTCGCTGCTCGCCTCTGGTTCTGATTCTCCGAGAGGCTGAAAAATTCTTAGATTGGTTTTATTTCATCCAGTCTCTTCAAACTGAAACTCATCTGTCTCCCAAGAGCTAATACGGCACTCGAAAATGTCCGGTGGAGCAAGCGAAACTCGAACAAGGAGTGTATGAGCCCCCGATTTCTCTATGATCGAGGAGGAAGTCCCGGATCCGTCTCAACCTCATTCTCGACCAAAACCATGGGAACAGGAATTCCATTGTTTCAGTTCTGTTTCAGAGATCCACAGGACGCTCGTCGTCAGAGTCCACGACGCGGAGTCATGAATTCTGTGCAAAGCTGGAATCCATACATTTCTGGTTTTCCTCTCGTCCGGCCCCGGAGCGAGTATGTACAACGTCGGTTGTTGGATTGATCCCCACATCGACCGCTGCGCAGCACGATGTCTAGAAGCCGAAGTAATTTCGAGTGACCGCTGCGACTTGTGTCAAGGCTTCCCTTAAATTGGATCCACAGTCTCGCGTGGCACAGAACCTATTTTTCCCAAGAGCGTGTAGCCCTGACAGCCGAATTTACTGTTTTTACAGACAGGGCCGACCTTCCAGTTATAAACATTGAGACGAAGCCCTCGGACCATCTAGAGTGTTTGAAAAATTATTGGAGAAACCCCTGTGGACCGTCCCTGAGCAGCAATCACGTCATTCACAAGAAATATCATTCTCGCCCAGGACACTTCATGCGCAGCAAAAGTGTCACTATGTGGCATGAGATGGACCCTTCAGATTAGCAGAAAGTCAGACTCACTACCAATCGGACTTTGGCTTGATTCCAGCACAACGCCGCCGCTGAAAGAATCCTTTGTCCTTTCCGACTCATTGCACAGCCGGAGTGACTTCAGAGCCTCAAAGCTAATCAAGTCTGATCATCCGAGCCGTCTCCGCCGTGAGTTGAAAAGGAGGTTGTTAACCGGGGAAGGAACTTTCCGACAGCGTTGTTGAGTCCTGGGTTTGGTTTTTTTTTATTTTCTCGTCCGGAGCGGGAACGACGCATCATCCGAAGCTCTCATTCAACTTCATCGAACACGAGTCGGCCGCCTCTTCTGCTAGAATCACTCCTAGCGATCCGCATTGCGACGCCTACGCCCTTGTTTGCGCTCCTTACGAGGAAGAAACATTTCTCTCAATGTTGCGTCGCCTCCCGATTACCCGCGTTTCCTTTCCCGTTGCGAACACCGCGTTTTGATGTCGGAGAAAGTTGAAGTGGCGGTGAACGTGCGACAACGAAGCGACACTCGGTAGCCCTCGGCTGAGGAATCACGAAACTCGGATGGATCGGTTTGAACGAACTCCCCAGACGTGTGGAAGAGACGGAAAATCGTTGTCGGGAATCGTTGGTTTCACGAGCGACTCTTATGGCGATTCGTTCCGCGGGAAAGAATCCAAAACCTTGCACTATCTGCGATTGAGGCTTGCTTTCGGGTTGAATGCGCACCAACGCGGAAATGCGCATTCGTTGCTATACGAGAACGAAACAGCGTACAGCGAACTCGAAAGCAGAATTATACGATGTCCTATTCCGTCGAGCGCAATGCATCGGACAGGTCAAGGTTATCACAAGACAACGTACCGTGAAGCTGACCTTTTAGTTCACTAGACTTCGGGAACGGCTTGTATAGCAGCTCCGCGAAGCTCACCTCTAAAGAACTCAGGGGAAATCTCAGTGTGGGATTTTTCGGGATTTTCGTTCGTCGCACCCGTCGTACGACACAACTGACTTCGGCGTAAAGCGTCGGCTTTTGAAACAGCTCTCGGTGGCTCACGTGATCGCCACATGATCAGGTAAACGATTTTTGATCGAGCTTCTCCTTCTCAGGAGCTTCGAAAAGCTTCATTGCTTGAACGAGTCCCGGAGAAAAATCACCGTTCGTGCCCTCGTCCCTGAAAACACACCTCACTCAAACGGTGTGAGGCTTTCTCGGTGAGCGGGGAAATAGAAGACGTCGTCTGGCAGCTTCCTAAGAGTTCGTTAAAAACTCTTTTCAGGAGCGAGACTCGCGGCTTGACGCTGCAGAAGGGTGGGTGGAGCTTCGGGAATGAAAAGAATGAAATGTTTGCATCAGTGCGTCGCTGTCACCGAAGAGAGCGGAATCGGGTTGACTCTTTACGTTTCGTCTGGGAGCTAGCTGACTCCGTGTGTCGAGGAGCTGAAACAGCTTTGGCGCTCGCAGCGGCGTTCTCTCGATTCTTCGAGGTTTCGTACTTCGAGGTAGACAATGGAAACAAGGCCCAGAATGATTTCTCTCCGATTGAGTCCAGACGTTCGCTGATGCATGCTTGGAAATCTCCGGTGTTGTTGGACGAGACTGAAGATGGGAACTTGGACACAAAATGGATGACGTTCTGCATACGTACTCAAGCGGGAGTTCGCTGAAATAGTCCTGAGACGACAATATACGACGTTCCAAGATTTCATTCATTAAAATATTCGCGAGTATGTGGTAGCCTTCAACAACTTGGGAGGCGGCCAAGTTAACGATCCAATACATGTAGAGCTCATCATACATCCGAGAACTCGTGAATTTTCCACCAACCGCACTACGTTCACTCGGACTAACTGTGTACTCGACCGATCTGGCGAACGTATCGAGAGCGGCGTTCGAGGAGAGGCTCACGTCTTAAGGAAACATCGAGGAACTCACAACATAGGATGTTTGTGAGGACCTCTACCAATAATTCTAATTTGATTTATGATCGAACGAGCTGTCACCCGTTTTGTCCCTCAGTTACCATCCCGCCTCGTTCTGTCTCGGAATCGGAAGAGCTTTGAGACATTGAAGCTTCACAGACTTGAAGGTCGCTCTGATTTGTGGGTGCCGGTTGTCGCTGCGCATTTCGGGGAAATCAGGACTGCTCGATGGACTTTCGCTGGGGTGAAACTGCTTGCGGAGTGAACGCACGCTTGCGGTGGTCACTTGTGAGAGTGCAAGTGAAATCGCAACCAGCGGCGTAGCAGAGCGTTCAAGGCGAACGGTGTCGCCTCGCGAGCCTATGGTGAGCATGGCCATGGCGACCGGACGAATATACCGGGTTCAATTCCTGCCTCGGGCGTCCCTGAAAATGTTCAAAAGATGCGGGAACTGTTTCCGACACTGCCGAAAAACAGATATGATATTGTCCCCGGAGTTGTCGATTGACTCAGAGTTCGGAAACACGAATATCAAAGGGAGGGATTAGAGACGGAAACGAAAGAATAAGCGGACAACGCAGCCCATGTTTTTGAGACCGGAACCTAAACCGCTTTCAGGCTCAAGAGCATATCGAACTCATGAGAACTCGGAAGGGGCGTAAGTTTCGAGAACTCGCGATTTCCAGGATAACCGCCGGACGCTGACCAGACGACTCATGATTAGGGTTCGGGAGCGCAGTACGGAATAAGGTACCTTGTTGAGAACTAAGGTACCTTATTCCGTACTACCTTAGTACGGAAGTACGGTACCTTAGTCCTCAATAAGGTACCTTATTTCGTACTACGCTTCCGAACCCTACTCATGATGCGAGTTAACAGCAGCGGTTGGACTCACACAGATTTGGAGCGCCTCCCGATAAAGCAGGTGATGAATGTTCATATCCTTGCTCCGAGGCCTCGATGAAATTCTCGATGCGAGTGTGTGCAAGGTCCACCGTCGCAGAAGGTATGCCTATCAAAACTGGTATGAGAACGTCCGTCGTAATTCCGCGCGCAAGGCGCGGGAACTCGGGCTGGCCAAGCTTGCTCAGGACCGAGAGCCAGAATTAAATGATCAACTTTTTATTTCGATCGTAAAGCTGTGATGAGGAATGACGCTCCTCGGCCGTAAACCCTAACCAGGTCGATAGGCTCGCGAAAACGCCGCACGGAAATTCGAAGAGTTTGGTCCACAACACCGTTCCCACCTGGAGTCGGGGTTTTTCCTCAAAGGGGAACGGTAATCCCAGATCCTCGTCTGTCTTCATTTTGTTTCCTCAGTTTTCCTGAGTCGGAGTTCTTGTGGGAGGGAACACGCGCATAGCTTGTCATCGGGGAGTAACAATTCCTATTGGTGGCGTACCCCATCTGAACCCGACAGCAGCATCTGGAACTCTTTCACAGGAAAACAACTGGAAGGGCTCCATTTCTTTCAAGGATGAACGGTCCAAGTGCTCGAATACATTTCAGGACGGCGGAGAGTGCACAGTCGGCTCCGCCGTCTCTCCGTTGGAGAGGCGTTCGCCTAGAACAAATCATGGTAACTCTCCGCGCGAGGCATCTTTCACGCCTCACCAAACAGTGGATAGGAACATAAATATGAAGCTGCTGTAGCAGAAACCAACAGATGTTCGTCCTTAGAGTACTGTCGCTCTGTTCGTGAATGCTGCTGGGGTAGGACATCAGTCGACAAGACATTGTTTCTACGTTTACATACAGCCGCTGCCGCGTTTGAAAACGTTGCGCAAACGAGAATCCGATAGAGTGGTATCCGGATACGCTAGAATTGTTTCTTCCACAACAAATCGAGATGCTCCCCGGTCCTTGTCTGATGGGACTCGAGACAATGTGACCTCTACAGAGAAGTCGGGGAAAACGTATCGTCTGCGACATATTGGGGGGGGAGGAGAGGACGATTGAAGGAGTATTTCGGGGGAGATAACCAAGGAGCTCATCTTTCTTTCGATTCGACTTCCTCTTGTTCTTCCTCGGCCGCTAAACGTGAACGCGCTTTCCGCGATGGAAGCAATCGCGACGTGACCGATGTCGAGAAATCTCGAGGAGAACTCTTCCTGTGAATGATTCAAGGGCTGTTCCCTTATCGATTCCTTCTAGCCGACGCGGAGAAGCGATTATTTGCCGAGAGTATTCATCTCGTCACGTCGCGCGACGGTTCGGAAAATCATTGGTGACTGATTTCAGTCCCTAATGATTTCATCAGTACCTTTCTGCCCACGATTCTCGATGGCTTTGGACTCGAGGGAGGCCTTCTTGAAACTTCCCGCCTTGTCATACGACATCCAACAATTTGGGTCGCCGCGGCAAAATTTCCCGTTGTTCCCGCGGCATCTTTCTATACTACAAGGGAAAGCGTTGATGACTCATCGAATATCAGAACTCGAGCTTCCTGGGGCTTCTTCTGCAGGTCTTTCTGGCTACTTGTTTGGAAGGTTGAGCAGAAGTTCATATCCGTTCTATGAAGGCGCAAGGAACCTACGCCGCAAACCATGACGCGCGTCGAATCAACAGTTTTCTGAGCTGCTCGAACATGGAGGTGGCCCATTGCCATCAGACGGGAGAGACGCGGCGCCGGCAGACCTTCCGGCTGTCTCATATCGGAAGCCGGGGAAGACTTGTTCGTCGACACAAACATCCGTTCTATCAGACGGTTAGATACCGCGTCTGGTAATGCCATACTACGATGATAATGTCGAGGTTATACTTTCGTGAACCGCGCGTGGCGCCTCACTCATCCCGAACGATGTGCATAGGAAGTATTGTCGATGGGTGGCTACCGACTCAATACACCAACCCCACCACCGAAACGAACCGCAACAAGAACTTTGCGCTCACAGAGCTATACTCCAGTATAGGAGGGTTGTTATCCGCGGGTTTTTTCTCACGGATTGTTCGCTATAAATGAAGTTTCTCCATGAAAGTCCAGTGGAGTTTCGAGCTCAACCCCGAGCAACTCCTAGCCTATAGCCCGTCACTGAGTTCCAATTCAGGAAATGATACTCGAGCCTCAACACAAGACTGTACGTGCATATGAGGGTCTTCCGAGGCTCCACTCTTTGCTCTCCATCCGGCTGAGCGGCTCAAGAAGTTTCAAGTGCGGAATCCCTCCTACACCTTGCTACAGTCAGAATCGAGCCGCCCCCAAATATATTACGCATGAGTGGTTTCTGGAGCTGACCTCAAGTACTCCCTCTCTGATCTCGATGTTTCAGAAGGTTCACATGTCGAACATTTCCGTTCCAAGAGAACCCAAAGAAATAGGTTTAGGAAAATATACTCTTCGTTTAAGTGCGCCACTCACTGTCCGTGTTGGAACTACGTAAATTTTCGCGATCGCACTGAGAAGCCGTAACCTGGAGACGCCCAATGATCTCGCATCTAATGAGCAGGCACTTTTGAAAGTTGAGACGCTGAAAAAATTAGGAGTTCCGACGTAAACATGCCTCGCGAGTCACCAGGGGGGTGTTACTCACCAAGACCAAAAGCGGAATCGTCGTTGTAGAGTGTGCTCGACCCGATGATCCGAGCAAGCTATGAACGAACTCATGCATGTTCCACGGTAACGGAATCCATTCCGGGAAAAAAGAAATCTAACGATGTCGTCATCATCGCTGTTCATGCGAACATCCAAGTTCCAATAGAGTGGTTCCCGCGTCTGTGATGGGTGTCGCTGTGATTTGAAATTGAGATCTTTCCGCCCAAATCGCAAGTGCAACAATCCAAAATTGGCGGTTCGTGAGCGAAATCCATACAGCATCGAAGCTCTGAAATATTTCCTACTAACATCCTCGAACATCAGCTCCGATGTCAACAACGTCAGATGAGACTCGAATACCTGAACATCCCCTGTGATGAGGAACTCCAAACCTCATCCCTAACAAACCGTGGCCCGCATGTTACGGCCTCCTGACTCGGGGCCAAATGGCCATCAGTTTTGTTTGAGCCCCCAGCTATTGATCTCGATGGAGGCTCTGACGAGTTTGATTACCGTCATTGACACCCGCGGGAGAACTCTTGTTGACGGGCCAACGTACGTGCTGCGGTTAGCGGGGACGACACGTTCGTCCGTCGAGAGCACTCTTTATACGAGCTCTCACACCCAACGTACACACAGTTGTACGCGTGTATGCTCGCTCGGCCTCAGGACCTGAAGAAAGTCTTCCGTTGCAAAGTCCCCGAAAATCTCGCACAGTCTTGTTCTTCGGACCCATGCACTCGCCTCGATCAAATAGATGAATCAAAGAATGAATCATATTCGTCGTGTCCGAGGAAATTTTGGGACCTCTTGCAATCAGGAAACAAGACCCTCATCTGATTCGATGCTGATTCGCTCATATTCCTTATCCCGACTCATCCTACCCGTCTTGCGCCCCAGGACGGAGTCGTTCCTATACGAGACCTCTTTAGACTCTTAGCCACCACATCATGCATGAGAAGTTTCCCCTTCGCTGACTGAACCGAAAGGAATCTCCGAACGAACGAGCAGTCCAATGTTCTCTCGCTGATCGAAAAGGATGTCAAGAGGACGGGCTTGACAAAAAAAAAAACTCCGTTCAGTCTGACTGAACCAAATTAACCCCCGGATCCAATGCGACTTTTCCCGTCTCCATCATTAGTGGCGGCAACGAAGACGGCGACATTGACAACGAGGAAAAAATCATTTCGACGAGCCGCTGTCTACGTAATGGTCAGGGGGAGTGAGGCGCTCCCGGCAGTCGATTTTTTCGAGCGCGGCTGAAGACAAACTTCCGATATTCATTGGGGAACCTTTTCCCAGCAGTTCCTCTCTCTATTTCCCTCTGTGTCAACTGACTTGTTTCCCTTCATTGATGAAGTGTCGCGCAAATTACGAATCTTCGGGAATTCGAAAAAAATTCTCGTCGTTGGTTCCTCTTAATCAAAAAATCGACTCGTTTGGGAAACTGTCAAATCCCTCAAGTATGGGCCTTACGGCCACCGCTCGGCCTTGGTCTGGATTACGTGACCGAAGTAACTGCTCCAACATTTCCATTGCCTTAGACCCGCCTTGGTCGTTTTCCCGAGGCTCCTCGCTTTCTCAGAGTCTTGATGACAAAAGACTTGGAGTTTTCGCACGATACCATATCATTCCGGTTTAAATAGAATGGGTTCGACGAGTGACTGAGTGAGTGACTTGGGAAAAGGAACCCGGAAGTCGACCGTAGACTGACATCCTCGGCACGTAATCCGCAAAAGTGAGCGCTTGAAGAGCTCAACGCCGGCGCCGCCGCTCCTTCTCGGTTCCTCGTCGTAGACGCACGGACACGACAGGAGACGTGACACTCGAACGGACGGGATGCCCTTCAGCGTCTGGAAGTGGATGCCAGACGAAAATAATTTGTGTAAGAAGCGTCGGCCAGTTAACGATGTCATCTGTTTGTTCGAGGTACTCGTCGGGATAATCAGCTCCGCAAACACCGGACTCTATCACAGGGTTGAGCTCTCACTGAGCCAGTCAAGAGGAAACCGTCTAGTCCCTTCCGCTTGAACAGCGTTCTTTCTCCAGACTCGGGCTTCAATCAGGTTGAACGAATTTTGTTCCTGGTCCTAGCTGATCGCTGTCGCGCTTTCCATTCCACTTTCGGAGACTTTTGAGTTCTATTGCGGGCGACAGTTGTGAAATGCAATACTTGTCAAACTGCGGAGCTCACCTGCTGATTTCTCCGCTCGATTCAATGAACTCAGCTGTGTTGTGACGGTTCGCAGACGGTGCCAAAATCTCCTGAATGTCGTACCCTCTGATTCCGGTGCCGAGTTTCATTTTAAAACAGGAGCACAATCCTGCCGATGAGCGCTTCGCCGAGCTCTCACCACAGAAGATGACTTCCAGAGTAATATATCATTGTTAGGGTTGAGGACGCGCCAACAAAAAAGATGGCAGGACGGATTTCAAGATTCTCAATTGGGACCGGAAAAATCCTGCGAATACGCCTGGACGAAGGAAGCGACAAAAATAGCGGTTCTAAAGTAAGAAGCGAACCTAAGCCGAGACGGATGCGCGCTGAAAGCGTCCGCCTGCGCATTTCGCATATGGAAGACAAAATCCCTTCCAGGACAAAAAAAAAGAAGAAGGAAGCGCCGCGGGTTGAATGCCCTCTCGCGTCGGAGCACGCCCACATATGGAGCCGACTTCGGAACCACCGATTCTAAATGAATTCCGGATGTTTTTCAGCCCAGATCAAGTTTGAGTGTTATCTTCCAGCTCCGTCCAGATGTAGGATTAGCGTAATCGACGACATTTGTCACGTGAACACTCACGTGTCACGTGTCACGTGTCACGTGGGGATCAGTCTCGGATGCCGCAACATGCGATCACAAAAGCTGTCCGACGACATCGGCCATTTCAGCACCGGTGGATTCTCCAACTCTCTTTTTACCGGTTCGGAGAGACCACTAATCTCCCACCTCTATGTCGTCTGGAGAATAAATACTGTTTTGGTTTGGTTTGGTTTTTATATGCATCGTCATCCTAAGATGACTCCTGATTCAGGAGGGGGCTTAGCCCCGCAGATCCCGGTCACAGTTTAGAAAGTGGATACCGTTGAACCCACCCGGCAGCAGGGATCGAACCTGCGACCTCCCGCTCGACGCAGCGTCTACATGGCAGCGTGCAACACGAGCTGTGCACGTTTCCACTTGACCACGCCAGCGGTCTTCGCTTTCCGAACTTCGGGGCCCGCTCGGATGTCCTCCAGTGAAATTTATCGCTTCCGTTGGAACGAATTCTGGTTCTTCTACTCAAAAGGCCATATCTGCTCAGACAGTTCGCTGACATCCTCATACTCACTTCTGCTCCACTAATATAACTTCATCAGAGGAGAAGAACCATAAAAGGTAAGGCGGTCGTACCTCCTACGCGGATTGCACGAAGGCACGTGGTGGTCGTCAAGTGCCGAACAAGTCATGGTGAGAACTATGTATGCAAAGAGCCGGAGATTTGATTGAATCATCTCATGGAACTCGCGGGACATCGCTGAACTTAGCGACCGACATTTCCATGATTCTGACGCTGCCGTTCCGGGTGGATGTACTGGTTGTTTGGAAGTGCATGGACCACGTGTGCGTTCCTGGAAATGGGGACAGTCGTCGATTACGATATTCCAGTCGGCGACCCATCGGAATACCAAGCACGGCACTCTGAACCGAATTTCCAATCCGTTCTATGGAGAGTGCCCGTTTATAATTCAATCCCGTTTATTAGAAAGTGCTCGTATATTATAGAGTGGTCTTCAATTGAAGCGAATAAAGTATACGGCTCTTGACTTCGTAGTGATACGCAGTTGGTTGGAAGGCCCTTCACTGCCACAGCCTCGGTGAGAGAATGAAACTGTCATTTGGGCGAAACTGTCAGATTTCACGGGGGATCCACGGATCTCTATAAGAGAGCCCCCTCTGAGATCCGAGCGTCCGAGAGCTGTCAACTTTCTACGAAAACTGGAACGTATTCAGCTCAACCTGGGCGCCACTTGAAGCTTGAATATCGTGTTCTCAGGTCCCCAGCTTGAAACTACATATTACGTCGTTTCATATTATGTAGGAGTCGGTTCAAGCTGGGGACGGAGCCTCAGGGTGACCGAGAAGCATCCTGCTTGGAACTTTCTTCGTCCGCTTCGAGGTCTTAGTTCTTGATGATCCGAATGACACTCCCGGGCCGTCGTCGCGGGAAGCCAAGATTCGTTCGAAAGCCACTGTTCACCAGTTTCGCGTCAGTCAGTCAGCGTGTTGTGAAGTAGCTGGGAATCGCCGACCTCCGCTGTTTCCACTTTATGCATTAATCGTGAGCGCGAGGAAATCGAGCATTGAGAGCTCCTCGGCAATCGTTCCCAAATATCTAGAAAACGCCTTGGTTCCACCTCCCATCAAGCACCTAGAGAAGGAGTGACCTAGCTGAGTCTGCTTTGGAAGACTTCGTTCGATGGCCCAAGAGCAGTGTCCATCAGCTCTACAGCCCCGCCGCGCGCCGTTGTTGTTATCTGCGGTTGGAAGGAAATTCCGTCAACACACTCTCTGTTGTCACTCCTCCCATGCTTCGAAGTTCAATCGTTCCTTTTGAGCCAACAGAACCCGTGAGGCCGAAGCGTTCAACGTATCGGACGCTTATTGAACGATATGATTCATTTGTTCCCATATTGACATATAGACACCTCCGTGTCCGGATCGGAACAGTCTGCCGCGAACAGCGATGAATTTCAGACTTCGTGATCAGAGCCGCGCATTTGTTCCGAGGCGAAGTACTAATGAAGTTCTCGTTTCCCAGCGTGGGTAGCGGAGCTTCCGTGATCATCGAGTATTGCTTTCGTTCATTAGCTGCTCGTATGTTCCATTTTAATCATGATCCGATGGTCGCATTGTTTTGGAGCGTAGAAAGAGAGAAGCGGATTCAACGAGCCAGTCGAGGTTCACACGACTAGAAGATATATCGCCTGGGCGCAATTCATCATCTTAGCTGCCGGGTTGCGACCCGGACGCGACCTGAAGACGTGGCGACCGCGAGGGACGGCAAAAGTCTTGTCAACGTACTCTCTCCTCCGAATATTGTCCCTCTCAAAGTTTTAATTATGAGCATGTGAAAGTTGACATATTCCTGTATCTCGGATAAGAGTTCCCAGACGAAGTTCGTCGTACTCGAAGAGGCATGCCAAGTTTTTGGAAGTTTCCACAAGTGTTCCCCTTGTTTCAGCCCAACCCGAGGAAGCTTGCCACATTCGCGTTCCGAAGCCGTGAGGGGAATTCCTAATCCGTCGATTCGTGGCGAGGGATCCCAAAATTCAGGCTCCACTCCACCACCACCGATTCCTTCCGTAGTTCAACGAGCTTTCCCGAAGATTCCGTGAACGAGAATCTCGCTTCCGAGCTCGCTCTGACCCTGAAGCAGACAGCCGCTGAAATTTTCATCATCCGCAAAGCCCGCCATCAAATCTGAGGACTCAGTGCGCTTGGAAATTCCTAAATCTCTTGCGGACAAGAGGAAAAAACTCTCGAGATGTCACAAACATGCACGCGTAAGCGAACGAGTGAGCGAGCATGACGAAATGAATAGAAAACAGAAGAGCACGCTCCAGAGCGTCGTTAGAACCCTCGCACAAGCTCTAGTCGATGACGTAGTAAGAACAATATGAATCGAGATTATCTGGATCCTTTGAAATATTCATAGGGTCCCGGGTTATCTGCCGCAGGGACACACCATCAAAGCGAGCCCATCCTGTGCGGCATATTCACCTCTGACAGCAGGAATTCCAGGACAATGCTCCGGTGTCCTGAATCAAGCCGCCTGGAAGTCCATTCATATTTGACAGTGATTCAATTGTTCGGCGTTCTGACCACGAACCTCCCATAGAGAGGCCTTCAAACTGTTTCATCGGATTCGGGGCCATTTTGGGTGTGCCCTCCTGAGAGTTACCAGCTGCACCCTTTATCTTACATTCTGCGTTGCAGACTATGAACCAGGTTTCGGAGTCGCCGAGAACTCCCCTACTTTGATATAACCGCAATCCTCAGGTTCGTCGGAAGAGTCCCTGGGCACGATTTTCAAAGAACAAAGAGACGAATCCTTCGGAGTCAAGCTTCCATCCGTTGAACGCGAATGCTTTCCCACGGCACCAGGCCGGCGTGTTTACCCGGTGTGCGTACGGACGTCAGAAGATTGATTGACGCTCCCTCCATTGCGCAGCGACCGACGAGAATAATGAAAAAGTGGACAACGAGATTTGCGTAACGCTACCAATCTGTTCCTTGTCGATATGGAAGACAAACCGAGCGAGGGAGAACCAATGGAAATTCGTTGACTTTGAACACTGTTTATCGGACTCGGGAACGGGCTACCGCCAAACCCACTGAAGCGAGTCATTGGATTTGAATGTTCGCTTCCGGCGGAGTCGCTCCATCTGGGGGAGAATATTTTCGATTGAGCAGGGTTCACGTCGATTGAGGAACATCCCATCCAATATTACAGACTCCTCAGAGTGTAAAAAATCTCAACGAGTCGAAGCCTCAGCAAGCTCAACGACTCAAAGTCATGAAACTACGAAAATCCCAGGAAATACCCGACAAAGTTCAGCATACAGCGAACTCGACCCAAAGGGGGAGAAAGACGGAAACTGCAAACAGAGAATCCGAGCACGGGAAGTCATGGCATGGCCAAGCCCCATCAGGACCGCGGGTGCAATAATCAAGAAGAGGCCACTGTCGTGGTGGACGAAGACCAGACTCGTAAATGCCTGTGGCGTACTCACCATAAGAGCCTAACGTTCCGCCCATACAACAGTGACCAATTTGCCTATCGAGGAACGAGGACCTCAGCCGTGTTGCACGCAGATGACACGCCCTGGCCTACAGCTGCCTTTTCGGCTGAATAGACTCGGCGGAGGCAAACTTTAACGAAGGCTCATCCGAACGATGAACTTTACTGTACAACACTGTTCCAGCAACGGAAACTTCCCGCGCCGCTGCGCGTGCATGGTTATTGCATCGCTATTAAGCTGGTTTTCGGGCAACAAGGATTTAAAGCGCAGACTCAGACTGGCGAAGGGAATCTCATTCGTCGATAATAGGGAAGCCCTACCGCAGGGGAGCGAGGTCTACCGGTACACAAACCTCTCGATCGCAGCATCATCAGTCTACCGCTACTCCATGCTCATCGAATTCCACCCTAGTGTGGTTGGACAAACAATTTGAGCAGCTGTTGTCGCAACGCGAATAGAGTGAACTTTGGGAGGATTCCAACTGATCTCGTCGAACACGGCTTGCTGAACGGCTGTTTGGGGTAAACGGTTCGCCGGTGACGTCTGAGACACGTGAGTCAGGGAAAAGCACTCGTTTAGGAGGCGTCCAGGTCGTCTTCACCCGGGAACATTTTTTGCGGTCATTGTCGAGCTCGATTCCCTCACGCAAAAACCCTAGAGGAGATGGGAGCGTTGTTATCCCCGGAGGCCGCTCCGATGCTGGGATTGGAGCTGCGAATCAGGCAGGAAAGTAAACGAGAGAACCTGGGACCACGTTTCGACACATATTACCTTATGGAGACGAAGCTCCGGTACGACATGGGCGCTGATCACTTTGATATGTTTCATATCGACGTGACGTTTAATTAAGACTGACGTTGACGACAGAGTTGATAAGACTCGCTCGTTGAGATCTTCCAAATGATGCGAACCGGGCTTAGCGACCTGTGAGGCCCGCGACAGTCTGCGTCCGAGAACCCTATTCTGTGGCTGATAAGCATCTAAGGACGAAGAATCTAAGGCCTGAATATCAGTGTTGAAGATCCATGGTTTCTGACGATATCGCGGCATTACCGGGATCTGTAAACACCGTGGGAATTATAACCGATTCCGAGGTCCAGTTTTTCCACGAGGATTAGGTTTTCGACGAGGTCCGCCGATGCCAGCCATGTGAGCAGGTCGACGTCGTCGTCGACCTCGTCGCGCGGTAATTTCTCGATAGACTGAACTCGAGAGAAGATTGGAGGGAAGGCTTCTCTACAGGGATAATAATTGGATGGAAATTTCCGGGTGAACTCGCTCGAGGGCTGCTCCGAGCGCAGAGGTCCATATCCTCATGTAGAACTTGATCTTTCCAGTTATTGCGACTCATAGTTGTTGCAGAAACTTGTGAATGTTCGAAAGTGACTCCCTACGAGAGCTTGGATTCGAAACACGACAATCACCCGCGATCTCGGACGCACCGAGGATCTGTTTCAGCAGCTCCGGACAACTAACAAGAAGCACTCCGGAGAACTCCATGTGAAGTGTTGCGCCTGGTCTGTAAAAACGACAACATATAAATGAACAGATTCGACTTTTCTCTACATACAGATTCGAGACGTCAGTCAAACGTCTCGAATCATACTGTCTGCCAATAGCATGTAGCTCGCGGTCTCGAACGGTGCGGCGTCCCCTTTGTCGTGGAACGAACGAGTTTCGGCTAAGGCATTCTGATTAGCTCTCGAAAACTTCAAGAATTGTCCCAAAGTACGACCGGCCTCCGTTCGAGGCCATTCTTCGAGTCGGGAGAACGTTCGGCTGCTGTCAATCTGAAATCTCGGTGACACATCTAAAGCTCGACCCTCAACCTCTGAGCTTCGAACACGATTTGCTCAGAGTCTCCTCCGGTGGAAAGTAGGACTCGATAAATTGTTGATGTTAACGTCGGAAACGTCACCGTCGACTGCAACCGACAGAGTGACGTAAAAGTTTTATTGGCAATCCTCGGGACTGTTCGCCCCAAGACTTGCGACGCGGGTTACGAATGTGTTGCAAAACTCGTATCGATCAGCGGGACGGCTGCGATTCGTGTAAATAAGAGCACAAACAGCCTGACACTTCCGCCAGGTGACTTTTTTGCTGCTTTCAACCCAGCTCGAGCCAGTCTACGTTGTTCGCTTCGTGAAGCGAGAAGCGTTCGAGCGATCCCTCGCTGATTCCAGTGTCCCTCGATTCGGTAAGCCGAGTGCTGAAAACACTGCTACGTCAAAAAAATCCATTGAACAAAGGAAATACTGTTGTCGGCCCGAAGTTAGAGCAGAGGCTTCGGAGGTCGATATCCAGAAGATAAACGGGAGAGCCTCTCGTTCCATGGTGTTAGCCGGTTGTTTGTCTAGTACAGTTGCTCAGCATTTAGTTAGTCGACCACGGTGACCGGCGGCCGGCAGGACGGCAGCCAACGAGAGCTTCGTAAATCAGACGGATTTATTTACTGCTCAGGGCCCACTAACTCTCTGTTGTGATTCACGCACGCTCCATAAACTCCTTGTTCTCATGGAGATGTTAAAGGCCTCATCTGGTCAAGATCGACCGGCAGTGCCAACGTCGAGCGTACAAAAAAGGCTCTGATCTTATCCTTGTCTGTCCACCTGTGGGAAAGGATAAAAGAAAAAGCGAACGGGTTGTACTGCACGGAATTCCGGTTGACAAAGACAGTCACGGGATCGGTGAGTGGACGCGCCGGAAACATGAAGCATCTATCCCAACAGCGGGGGCCGACTCCCGGGTGGTTAACTCTTTTTGAGATGTTGTTTTCTCAGCCCAAAGTTTTCACTCGGAACTCAGCATAACCCGAATCTCGGGGGACGATCGCGATCGATTAACTTTTCGTAAACATCCTGTTTCCCGGAAGACTTCGCCTGCTCGAAAACATCGCTTCATGAGGAAAACAGACTGAACGAAGGAACTTGAGCTTGCTAATACATATCACACAGGTTTCATGCGCCTGATCTGCCCTCTACACTGGAGAGTCTAGAGCCTCCCGCGTCCACCCGATGGTCTTAATATTTTCTCGACCTCTGGCTGGTTATCATGACCGCTGGCCACAGGCTATCAACGCACAAAGTTGTGACACGCTTCTGGCAGGCTCTCTGGCTCTTGTCATCCCCGCACGAAGTCACGTAAACCTTATCATGGCACATCGCGGTGTCGAGCTGCGTTCTGTGCCACACCTGGAAGTCTCTGTCGAACCCTCCTGGATCGCCCTTTTGTGAAGGAGCTCGAGTCATTCTGGGGCTCTATGGAATTCCTGGAGTAAATGTAGCCGGAAAGTTCGGGGTAGAACGTTCATAAACTTTCTCGCGTGCGAAGAGTCCGTAAATGCGCGGGAGAAAGTCTCACCCTAATATATTCAGTATCTAGCGGGAAATCGTGTCACAGCGCTGAGCTATTCGGCCTTTAGCGAAGCTAGGTCCATTAGTGTCTTAGTGCAGCCTCCATATAACGTCTCTCAAGGCAGGCTTTGCGGCCGTCCTCTGTCCTTTCGAAACAACCTCGTTATGGAAGTTCCTCCCAACCGTGGCTTCCTCAGCGACGGACAGTGCAACATTGACACCGACTGAGACATCGACCAGATTACCCTCAGTGCGGAAGGAATGTCGATTCTGGCATCAACTGTTTCTCTATGGATGTCGGCGTGGACGGTCGTGAAACGGGGTAACAAGTTTTTTTCTGCATAAGCTCGGGACGTCAGATGTCAGATGCAATTGCAAGAACGGTGATAATGCTCGATGCAACAAGTGGAAACGTCAGACTCTCATCAAGCTCAGAATATATTACCGCTGACTTTTGTGCGCGTGAGTGTCAATTCCACCCAACTTTCACGTCAACGCATGCATGAATGTATATTCAGCACATGACAGGGCATACGTTGCGCTGTCTGGCTCTTTTGAATTGACGAAACATGCCGTCTCGCCTGGCATTTTCCAAACAGTCGGTGTTGTAACTCGATTCCACGGGAAGAGGGCGATTGAGCCACGCCACGGTTCGGCAGATGAACAATACGCAACGACATGAAAATAGAAACAAACAACAGCTTGCATTCGACAAGGAGCCTCTTGAGCTTCGTTGCTCCGAGTGAAACTCGTTCAGGCTGTCTGTCCCTTCTCCGACGGCACGCATTGCGGGATTCCAGAACGAATACAGAATTTCTGCTATCTAGGGAAACGTCACATCATGGATGTAGCTGAATGGGATTGTGTTCACTCTGACGAGGAATCCCTAAATAGAAAGCGATTGTATTGTGCAAGTTAAACCGCTCCGAAACGTCTCGGTAAACAAAGAAATTGAAGCTTTCAGAAGATCGTTCCCAAGCATCATCGAATGACTCCTCCCTTTGAATGATTGCAGGCTTCTCAAGACGACGGAGTATTCCCCTCCCCCCAAACCCCAAGGCTACAGTTGACAGATTCCCTTCTTATTTGATCAGAAGAATCGTGAACGAATTCATGGAATCTGCATAACCTTGCGAATAAAAACCTTGTATTGTATTTCTACTTCACATAAGATATCCGGGGCGCGTAAGAAGGGAGGGGACGCTTTGTGCGATCGATGCTACGTTCCATGTACGGAGATCAACGCGAGACAGTCTCATTTTGCATGGTTTGATCAAATTCGTAAGTGGTTTCTCTACCGCAATATCGATTCCGAGACTGCATTTCACGACACATTGCAAAAAATCTTGGCACGTCCCATAGGAATGCGGAATGGATTGCTTCTGAATTCCGGTTCAGGGACTCATAAACGACGACGCGGCGTGCATGATGTTGAACCGAGCAACTGACTGATGGTTTGTACCCTCAGAGCGGAATCGTACTGTGGTCCCCAGCGTGGCTCTTTCCCTCATGCCCTCCTCCACGTCCAGGGGGCGCTGAGTCCGATAAAAGTTTCGACAAAGCTGCGACGCGGGCTCATTTCTCATCCGATGCTCGCGAACATCGGTCACTCGCAGCCAGCGAAAGTGTCCAACAAGCAACACGGATGGTGACAACAGCTTGCGCGATGCTGGTGGACAATATGTCCGTCGTCATTCCGGCCTTGAGCCGCTGTCTCTCAGAGTGATCCACCTAACCAATGAGCCTGCAAAGCGAAGTTCAAAACCTTCCAGAGGCGGCTCCGAGCGAAAATGAGCCGCCGGCATCCGAAGGCTCCCCGGAAAGTACGTCGAAGTCGGAAGCGACGTCGGAGACATCAATACTGCGTACAAACACGAGAACTAAGCGCCAATCTGGATGTCGGGTGAGCATTCAGGAGGAGCGGCTTATCAGTCCGGTTGGTACTGCAGTGCCCATAGCCCTCGCTTCGAATGGTAAACATCCGTCAGTCGTCAAGAAGGCGCAGGCAATCACGTCAATCCGGCGCAACAGAACCACCGCTGGCTCAGGACCAGAACTGGAAACCGTCGTCACGGAATACTCGACGAACGGTTCGTATGGCGGCGCACACCTCGCCCATCGGATGAATCAGTGTCGACCATTGGCCATCCTGCTCCGATTTCGAGTGGCCCAGATCGCTTCAGGATCGTGTACTTTCCTGCTGGGATGTGTTGCGCTACTCGACACGGCAACTCGGGGATCGCTATCGTTCGCTTTGCTGGCAGGCGCACTGTCCGTCGTCACGGCATCGCTGCATACATCAGACTGTCGAAGACGCGGATTAGCCGGACTCGAATACATATGCCCAGGACTTCACGTGACCGTGTTCGTCATCCTAACTGTGATATTGAACTTTGCTTTGCTCGTTATAGATAGCCTGTGCATCTTCGGTGCTACGGACAAAAACTCGTTCAAATTAGGCATCGCTCAAGCGATCGTATGTTTTCCATGGAACTGTCTCGAGTTCATCACATTGGCTCTCCGAGTGATGTGGGCTCGCCGCGTGCTTAGGTGACCTTCACATAAGATGATCTAGGTAGATCATCACCCTCCTGTTCTCGAAAATCGCCCAAACTCTTCCTCTTCAGTTTCGAATCCATGCTTTTTGTTTTTTTCGGATATCAGGCTCACCCTCCCTCTGGTCGTCCGTCTTGTCGTGTCGCCCATCGATTTGATCGTCAATAGGTTGGGGAGGTTGAGTTTCTTATCCGGAAACGAGTCTCATTCGGATTCAAGCGTGTTCAGGGGTCCGGGAGGCGTGATCTGCAACGACGTTTGTTGTTGCAGATCCTCGTTTCGCGGATGCAAGCAAGAGTTTCGACGAATAATAAGCTTTCATTCCCACGTGCGACCTTTGAACGATGACGCCGGCCCTGAAATAGTAACTCTAACCTCGGAATGAGCCTCTGCGGCTTTCCGAGGATTTCCCACCTCGAAGAGCGTTCCTTCCCTTTCTCAACAAAGTTCAGCAGATGCCTAGAAGAAAAACCTGAGTTAATCCGCCCCGTTGAGCATGGCTGACGTGGGAGATAATTGAAACGTGCCAAGAATGTGCATCAATCAACAATGTGACGTAGAGTACGTGAGGATAGCGAGGTGGTTTGTTATCTCTGCCGTTAATGTTAACGCAGCTTCGCACACACCAACATATCTGTATGTATGTAACATATGTATGTTCGTCAGTGGGTTTGTACGGCGAGGGGTAAGTGCGTGCATGCAAGCGAGCGAACGAGCGTGCTCGCTTGAATGCTCAACACTCAAGTGGACAAGGTAAACCGTCGTGAGGAGTCACATATACTGTTAGATCACGATCAAAACTGCGCGGACAGCTATGGCGTCCTCGGTTGATTCGACGGCGGCAGCGTGCGGTTTTCTCCAAGTTCAGGAAGCTGGAAGCCAGGTCACGCGACATTCTTTCAAGAAAACGTCTGGATTGAACTATCCTTCCCCTCTGTCTCATTCTGTTACCCAGTCCAGGGTTTCCCGCTAGCCCTGCCAGATAGATCTCATGTGCAAGCGTCTCTCGCTTTCACTTCCTCCTTCTCTTGCCACTTCCCCTAGTTTCCAATTAGGCGCGTCTGTCGTTGCAAGCGGAAAGGTCGCTTCTCAATTGGACATTGTTAAGGCTTGGTGGTGCCTACTGCGCTCGAGGTAGAGTACCTTGCGCTGCCACAGCGACTTGAGCTCTTTTCTCTAATGGTTAGGACAGTAAGACTCCTTATAATGCGGATTCCCAGGCTTCCGGGTGATCTGAGAAGCAGGGAAACACTGTCGCAATGCAGAGGACGATGCGCGATGCCTTACGGCAAGTAATGGTGCCTTATTCTTGGATCTGTCGACCACATCAACCATCGTGAAGCGGCGGAAGCGATGTGCCACAGTCGGGAATAGAATGTGACGAAGCTTTCGAATGAAATGAAGACGCAGTAAGCTGAGCCGTACGAATCACAACCAAAACCCACAATGACGAAGATCTCGACAGCATATCACCGGTCTAATCGATGATCATGATGTTTGTTCCGTCGAGATTACATCTTAATGGACGTTGCCGTTGTTGACTAAGATTTACATACGAAGAGGGAGCCAATAGAAACAATTGTGACCCACACGGCCGACCGTTACCAGTTTGGAAATAATAAATTCAGGGGACTCCGGATTCTTTGGCAACAAGAGTTTTCCATCTCTCTTGAAACGATCGATCTGTGGAATGGTATACCACTTGGATGCCGCAACATGGGCACCAAGGTGAGTCATGGAAACATTCCCGGAAACCTATAATTGAGAACGTGCTCGGAACAATGGCTTCTGGGACAATGCACATCCAGACAAGGGATCAAGAATGATTTCGAGGACATTCTCTCTCGGTCGGTGCGGAGTGCTGCTCATAACCGAGATCCGGTCAGCTCGAGTATAGCCATTCCAATCACAGCGCATGCTCTTTTTGAAATGAAATTCTTAACGCGGTCCCGGCCGATTCGGAGTTCCAGTTTCTAATCCCGAAATCTTCCCCGCTCTGTTGCTGAAGTATCGTCGACTCGACGATACTAGACTCGACTCGACGCCTGTCCCGTGGGCAGCGAATATTCTCGAGCGATGGGATGAGTGAAAATCTTTCCCGCGATGCAAAGGAAAGCCTTATCGTTCCAAGCTGTGGACTTGTACTCGTTCTCATGAATCAAACCCAGACTGCCTTGGCGGCTCATCGCTATGACAGACATCCAAGCGAGGAACTTCCGACAAGGTAGAGTCTCGACGCCGAGATTACTAATCAAGTTCGAGGCATCGCAGACATCGGACGCAATCCGACGCGTATCATAGAGTCGCCACACAAGCCCGTTGTTTGGTGGCCTGCCATACGAGTTCCAAAGAACTTGCATACTTCCGGGTGCCCACCCACTCACGTTTCTCTCGTTTTTCGTGAGTTCTATAGAGTGAGGAAAGAATGAAACATTCGATCCGAGAGACGACGGGAAGATTGTCACCGTCTGGCGGCAGGAAACGTGAGATTGGCGAAGAGACGTCAAAGGGAGTGGGTATAACTCGCCAACCCGGCGGCCCAGCTGCAAATCCGACACCTTTGGACTCGAGGTCGCAGATTCGTGTACTCCCCAATGAGGTCTAGGAACTTCAACCTCGAGCGCGGACGCTGAAACCTGAGTAGTGCAACAATGGATCGTCTGGAATCTCGAAGCGGATGGTGACGAGGTAAATTTCCAATCGCAAAAGTTGCGGAGGCAGACGAAATCTTGTTGCGCCCGTGCGCTGGAGAGGCTTTGTGCTGGCGTATTGGAATAAGTTTCCTTTCTTCTTCCGTGCAAATCCTCTGCTCCTGAGATGAGAGACACTTTGCGCCAAATCTTATCATCCAGTTCCGTTCGCCAGCCTCTTCTAACTCCGTGATACACCCCTTGTGTTCATCGCAGACTCGCTCCCGATCCGGGGACTCCACGGCGTTTGGTCGAGGAGCCTGAGTCTCACTTGAAGGGGGAGGAGTTTTCGAGTCTTGGGAAGAATCGGTACTGAACCGCTCCCTGAGCGTTTCACACTTTCGATCTAAGCTTTGTCCCTCAAATAGGTGAGATTGCCGCGGAGAGATTCCAGGTTCAATCGATTACTTTGACGAGAAAAAGATCGATCATTTGGAGCTTGAGGAGAGGGTGAACACCCGAATTCAGCGCAATAATTTCTAGCCACGTTTTACCTTCCGGGGAACCTAAGGAATTCTCCGAGGTTCATCTCTCCGCTATCAACGCCGTTCCCGACCTGGAATTTTCCTCTTCCCGTGCAGCGAGGTTTTTGGTTTTGGCAGCACTCGGGCAGTTCGCAATTATTCTCGAACATTCAAGGTTCCTGTGCGGAGATTTCACGGAAAGCTCCTCTCCTCACCCTCAACGCTTTTCTCCCTCTCGAAAGAAGGAGAATTAGCCGAGTTTCATTTTCCTGGCTGGGAAGATGTAAGCAAACGCTCAATCAGAACTGTGAAAGGGACAATCTCGCGAGAAGCCGGTGGAAACCCTTGATAAAGATAACATATCAGGGAGTCATCACGGGAACGAAAGTTTTTCCAGTTCGGATTCCTGCTCGAAGAAGAGATTGATCGTTCGATCGCTGTTCCCTCAACACCGCATCACAACACCGAATGTTAACCACGACGATCATACGATCAGAATCAAGCCGAACCGACGACCGATGTCGGATTCTCCCTCGATCCTTCAAAGATTCGGTTAGTTTTCCCCTCGATCCCGCTGAGCATCTTATGACGCTGGTTCTTGCGGCTCCACAATGAGTTCGCTAATCGCATTTCAGCAAAGTTCGAGTTTTCTCGCTCCTCCAAGATTACAACAGTTATGTTCGATTCCGTGCTCGAAATTCCTTGTTCTCAAGAACACAGCTTTTGTTTCAGCAAGGAACGCGTTGCCTCCAGTATTAGCATACGATTTAAAGTTCTGCATGGCTGTTCGGAAGTTTCAACGTTCTCCATGCACGAGCAAGGTCATGCAGGAGCTTCGCGATCAAAGGAATTAGTTCCGATTTACCTCGCCTCAAAGAAAGTTCATCCCGACCGGCTGGCTTTTTGAAAACTCATCCGTCCTCGAAAGACGCACACTCACTCATATTTATTGGATAACACCTTCCTCTCTTCGAGCTTGAACTGGGAGGGGACAAAAACTCGGCGAGCCGGATCGAGAAAACTCCACCAAATTCCTCTTTCCTCGAGAAAAAAGGAACAAGTATTCGCGTCTCGAATTCCGAGTCGATCGGTCTACGATTCGCCAGCACGACGAAGCAGAACAGAAGGTTGAGCCAAAATTCCACACACCTAGCTAGCTTCCTTCTTCTTCTTCGGGGTCCCCACCATTCCAAAATCGGTGAGCCTCGAGTGAATATTCACTCGGGGCTTAAGCTGTGAAACTTAGTTATGGGAACTTGACGTGTCAAGCTTAATCTGGAGAACCGTCGCTGTCTGATCTCGAATTATTCCCGACGAAAACATTTATAGGAGACAGACAGACTGGAAATAGCACTTCACGAACAGTCTCCAACGCCCCCTCCCCGCACCACCAATGAAACTGTCCAGTTTTGTGGCGACGGCGAGAAAATTCCCACAACCGCCTCTCGAGAGAACGCCCGACGCACCCAAAACATTTTCAGCAGGAATGCAGAGGGCGTTCGGAAGAAATCGAACGAGTCCGGGTACGGCCGCCCAAAATTTTCAGTCAAGCGCTGAACCAGATTATTCGAACGCGTATGCGCCTCGCATCTTGAATTATGAGCAAGAATGAGCGTAAACAACAGAAGCTTTTCGGGGCCAAGTTTGCGTAAGGCTGGAAAACGCTTCGGATAAGATTTTCCGATCACGACATCCTACGCCCAACGAGTTCCGCTCTTTCTTCATCATTTTCCGACGCGCGGTCGTAGCCGATCTTTCATCGTTAGGTCTCGTGCGTCAGCTACCAGTCACCCGTATTCTTCGCGTTCCGATCGGTGCCCACGGGAAGTCGTTGAGCTGTTTGTCCTGAGAAATCGGAACTTGGAAATACAAGAGATTCCAATTGGTTTTATCAATTTTCTTACGTAACGGCCTTTCATAAGCCGATGAGCCATACAATCCTGCTCGGATCAAATATCGTAGATTGATTGGAAAGTTTCTATCATCTACGGCTACGTCCTTGAAGGACAGCACCTGTGTACCAATGACAAAACCCGGTAAACAGGAAATGTCAATTGATAAGACTCGATTTTTCTAACCGGTGCAAGGTCTCGCCTTGCGGCGTGTTTTCCGCCGAATGCTGTCGAGCAGCGTGGGGCGACGGTCGATCGATATGCGACTGCACCACTTGCGGGTTCGAGAGGGATGTCGCGATTTTCGGAATTTATGAGTTTCCGATAAAGATAGCCGCCACTGTGTTCATCGAGCATGTCGTCCCTTGGTTGAAAGCTACAGGATGACGAGAGACGAGGCCTTCATGTGAACCGTAACTTTCAAGACTCCCATGTTATGACACGCCTTATACTCATCGATTCGGGATGAAGAGCATGCGAAGTTCCAGTTGGAGTTTCGGGACGAGATTTCTAGGATTTCTGGGGTCGAACGCCTTGAAAATGCACCCGTCCGAGGGAAGGTTCGGAGTCGCTGTCGCAGAACCTCACTTCGCCTGTTGGCAACAAGTCTGTTGCATCATTTGTTACTTTCATGATCGTCTAAGCAGCTTGCATTCGGAAAGTCCGTAATCAATCATGAACGGCGTGTCACCCGGGGGCAGAACTTAGTGGGGAGGGCTTTCCACGACGAATGGCACCGTCCATCACTGCCGCATACGGAGCAAGAAGCAACCCACCAGGAATTCGCTGAACTAGTTCTATTTCACCAGTTCGATGTTTGGATCACTCGACTGGCGATTCTCATGAGTTTTGAGTCATTGATTATCGAACCCCATCCCGAATGAACGAGCGCGACTTGGCCGTTATTCTGAACAAGTTTCAGCTGAGAGAAATTTCCCACTGATTTTTTGATTATCTCTTCGGCACAGCTATCATACATGAGAACGAGTGTTGAGAGGGAATAACGCGGTGCAATACCACGGCTTTCCGAGCTGAAGTGATAATTGAGAAACGGAGCAAATTGCCCAGTTCGAACTCTCCATCGACCTTTGCTTTGTCTCGCCACGGCAAACCGCCGATATCCCCAAAACCAATAAGGTAGAGCTTGAAGAGACTCTCGTCAGGCACCCCCTTCGCAATTATTGGCGGGTCGTCCATGTTCTATCCTCGGACTCGAATCTCTACAATGTTCAGTCGGTTGTCAATGTCATTGTGACAACTTGACAGCCTGGTATACCAACCGAGCTGTCGACTTGCCGCCCCAGCATAGAAAGCTAGCGAGCTGGCTATATTACCCGTTCCTTTCAGCGAGATGATAGTCGCGAGTGTTGATGGAAACGACCAAAAAATGCTTCCTAATGCCTGTCTGGCCGTTTGCCGGGCACTCCCCTGACCAAACCGAAGCGGCAGGCTCACTCGGCCGGTTGCTTGGTCATCTCATTGGCCCCTCGGCTGCGTGCTGAAGACTCAACGCAAATCGTAAATAAGTACATGGTTTCCTGCTGAATAAAACACAGCTTGCTATTCCGACGTGAAAACCTACGGATCTATTTAGACGTCTAACCGAGTCCTACATGCGCGCGAAACCGCATTCCGTTGTTAACGATACACTCGACTGTTAGCGCGCATGCAGCCTCTCACAGACGGCGAGCGTCAGAATGTGGAAACAAGCCGCGAACGGTCATCTACGGTATATTACACCCGTTCCACCAGCGTGTACTTCTTGCGTTGTATAGGGCTCGCCTCGATGCACACCTTATTTGCGTCTCGGAGCAAAGTCCCACTTCCCAGCATGTTTCTTTCTTTTTCCTGTATTTTTCATCTTCCCAAGAACCGGAGGCAACTGAGCTACGTAATTGAACAACTTTCCAGATGGTATACCTCACGCTGCACCTTGATGCTTCATGTGTTTGGCTCATTTTCAGCCAACGTCAGTTTTGACAGAGGACTGCGTCATTGCGCTCACTATAGGGCGTTTCTCTTAAAACGGCCCTAGAACGACTCTCACGAGCTGGATTGGCGATGTCTAATCGTAAGTTGGCATTGATTCCAGTGGCGGCGCTAGGCGGAGGCTATGGAGGCTATAGCCTCCGCGAGCTCGAAATTCTTCAGGCTAGCCTCAAGAAATTTTGTGAACAATAAACTGGGTCAAGAGGGGAACAAGGCAATTCCAGTCCTTCGGAGCAGGAATCTGTTGGAGAGTATCTGAGCCGGCTTCAGGTTCCGGAGAAAGCAGACGCCGGCGCCACCTTTCCGTGTCGTGTTCCATCGCTAGGGCGACACAAATCAAACCGCACGGTGCTCAGAGTAATCTAGAAAAATGAATAGACAAGTGCTGCTCACCAGTTTTTTCAAGAATCAGCCAGAGACGGAACTCCTAAATTCTTCGGAAGCGATTGACATTGGTAAGGGAGAAACAAAAATGAGGAAAATATCGAAAACTCTTCAGGCCGATACAGTAGAAGCTCGTTACAACGAACACGTTGGTGCCATCAAAATCAGTTCGTTATACTGGATGTTCGCTAAAACGGAATGTACCGGAAAATGGCAATATCAGCCACAAGCCACAACTGATTATCTCCATTAAGATTTCTAATTATGATTTAGGAACGATATACGAGCACAAGTTACGACCAACTCGTAACGTAGGATAACCTCCGCAACGTAATCAAGAGCTTCTGTAGATATCCTTATCCTTATTATTATTTGTCTCACAGCGGGCAGCTTAGTAAAAAGACAAAGGGTGCTCATGAGGCTCTTCTAGAAAGAGAGAAAAGAGGGGAAAGGGAAAGGGAGAGTCTAGCCTCCTCCAAAAAAAAGTCTAGCGCCGCCACTGATTGATTCATCGTCGTAGGCCACGAGGCAACGCAACCTTTCCCAGTAATTGCACCGTATTGGTTAAACCAGGAACGCAACAACGGATTTCATAGGAATAGTCAGCGGGAAGTACGGAAACCATGGGCCCCGCTCGGAAGCGACTGTCGTCCGTAGGTCGACACAGCGAGACTTGGGCTCCCACCATGCTGGTGATCCAGGACACGTGGATGACCATTTCTATTCCCGACGTGGGAACCCGTGATTCTTGTTCGATTGTTTAGCCCTGCCCGCTGTTCGAGCCGCCTGGGATCGATAAATCGATACGACTACAATCAAGAACAGCGTGTTTTATTAAAGCTTTCTTACAAGAGAAGTATCTTGCCTATCGGAGTATCGTAGGTTACCGATAGAGGACGAAACGCACCGACGCCTTCTTCTCTTGGCAGAGTCCTATGTCCTGCGCTTCGGAACCTCTAGGGCAGGGGTGGGCAACTTCGAACCTCCGGCGGGCCGCTGGCTGCGCTCAAAACCCATGGCGGGCCGCAGTGGTCCTTCACAGGGGTCTGTGACGTGATTGCCATTCATAAATGGATTCAGAAACGGTAGATCGCGTTTCAGATGGTGTCGCTGTGATGTCAAGAAACCAAGCTTCACAGTGATACTTCACATTAATGGAATTTATTGTACTGTTTATCTTTAACAATTTTTTCAATGTTTGGTTGGAAGCTGGCAGTCGCAAAACGGAGGATATTCTCCAAGTTGAGGTCTGTGATCCTGGATCGCATCTTACTCTTGTTTAGGTTCATAAGGCTGAAGGTTTGCTCACAGATGTAGGTACTTCCGAAGAGGGACATTTGACGCATGGGGTGGTTTAGGGGGTTGGGAAAATAGGTGTGCTCAAGTGACCTATAGAACTCAGACAATGAGCTCTCCCTATGTTTGGTTCTAAGGATGGAGCTGTTCTGGAGGTTTATGAGCTCCAACTGAACCGGTTCCGGCGCTCCGACAACATCGACTGTGAACGGATCAGTTAAAAGGAGGAGCTACCTCTGCCGGAAAGCTTCAAATTCATGCATTGAAATGCTCTTGGAAGTTGGGGATCGTGGTAAGATATTTCATCCCAGGGAATATTATTTATAGCTTCAAGCCTGAATGAGATGCGTGATTCCCTAAATATCGACCAGAGGGCCCGGGACACATAATACGGCGACGGGCCGCAGAGAAAGTGCCCGCGGGCCGCATGCGGCCCGCGGGCCGCGGGTTGCCCACCCCTGCTCTAGGGTAATGAACAGGGACGTAGCCAGAATTTCATTTCGGGGTGGGGGGGGCTCTATGGTATGGGGGGCGATTTGACACTCCGCACACCGCGGTATAGGGCCACTGGTCACGAAGCCACCGCGGATTTTTCTTCGACGAGGATGTTCCTCCGACGGAAATTCAGTCGATCACCCGCAGTTCATGAAAGCCGGATCGAATCCAGGCTGCGCTCGATCCAGATATCTTGGCGCTGAAGTGGGACGAGCTACTTTACGGACGTCCCCCTGCTTCTGCCGTCGCTGTCGTCGACAAACAGAGCCATGTTCTCCACTATAAATCTCCTCCTTAATCCAGACACAACGATCGGGCTCGGTACCGCATGGAGCTATATGGCCGACCAAGCGACCGTATGGCCGGCCGGCCAGCCGGGTGGTCACTTGCTCGCTCACTTCGCCGTCTTGCCAGAGCAAGTTGGTAACAAAACGATGCCGAGTGGTCGATTGCTCGGACGTGACAACAATCACAGATGGAGGGCGGCGACTTGCCTCAGAGCCTGACCCTGACCTTGCCTAGTTCTCGAGAGCGTTGCACCCTTCTCCTAGTTTACCCAGCTGCGGACTCGGGCTCATCCGCCATGGCGTAGCAGCAATACCGAAACATCTTGTTTGCGATTCTGGAGAACTGGAGATGTGGGGAGGCATTCGATACACTTTGACCCAGGAAGCGTGCTCCACATTCGTTTTAAAAACTTCAGGCGCTCCTCCTCATTTTCTCTGTCTCTCTGTTTTTCATTCCGTTCCTTCTCCGCCGCGCGCCGTGCGTACACACCCTTTTTTATCGCTCAAGGTCCTGAGTTATCGAGGGCCTACATCACTCTGCTCTGTGCTCATCGAAAGTTCTCCGTCGCATGTCGCAGATGTAACTTTGAGCCTGGAACTGTCACGAGCGGGAACGAGGTCGAATAAGATGGCTCAGTTGAGGTAAGCTCACCACTCGATCGTTCAAGTCGGCCGCAACGTCCAACAACTCGTGTGTCGTCTCGATACGCCGGGGCCGCCGTCAAGAAAGTGAACTTTCTCGGACGTAAATTCCCGTGAAGACGACAAACAGTGATATTTTAGGAAGCACAATAACCCTGTCTTGTGGGAACTAACTTTCAGCCGCTGAGACCCGCTGTTTACCGCTCAGCGGGTCCAGTTGTGGCGCGTCAGGTTAGTAAGGCTCAACTTATGGATTTTCACTTGTCCCCAACGATTCGACATAAGTCACCCCAGAAAATACAGCGGCCTTAGCGAATATGAGATTTGGGGCTCGCCGTCGTTCAAGCCGGTGAGCAACAGTTGGAGCAAGCATGGCCGTCACTCGACAGCGTAGCAAGGCTCTCCCTTCGGATGATGAATCGGTTTCTCCGTCACGTTTGCGCTTGACGTAGCTTCCCATCGAGCGTTTAAACCTTAAACGAGCCACAGTTGGGGTTCTCCGAGAACAAGGTTCATTCTTCAAAGATTTCACGGACGCAATGTCGTCCTCGACCCGAATCTTTGCAAACTCGAGTCGGAGGGACGTGACGGTTCGTCCGCGGTCGAAGTTTGAGGTTTGACGAGAGTTCCCCCTGCGGGAAGCACTTGCCTCGAGTGGCGTCGTTTGTTTGCACTCGGATGCTCAGTTTCGGACGACCGGACTCGGTACTTCTCCGTCGTCCACCGGAGAGCTCGGGGATGCTAAGCAGAAACAAAGATTTAGTAAAGCGCGAGAAGGTCGGAGGCGAAGCCTTTGCCATTGTCGCTACCGAGCCATGCACGCGCATGTTCGACCAAAGCAGAACTTCGCACTAAACAAGTTTGTTCTTCGCGTAAAACCTTTTGTCGAGGGAACAGAGCGTGGAAACACCTGACACAATTGGATAACGCTGAGTAATGCATCGCTGTTTACGACGTGCTCTCACTACGTCGTGATCTCGAATTGTACTCGAGCTGTTTTTTTCTCTGGAAGAATCTGGGCGTGTGCGCACTACAGAGGGATCCGGAGATTTATATCGCGGAAGCTCATCCCGCCGTAATCATGAGCTGCTTCCAATTTTCGCGGGGTCCGTTCGTTCCCGAATGGTAGCGAAATCGAGCGAAGCGAAAACGCGGAGAGAGAAGTTTCCGGAGCAATAAAATATGCTTTCATTTGAGCCGTGGACAAATTCTCGTTCAACCTTTTGTTTCCAGGGGGAAAACGCGTACCATGAACGCGTGGAGCTGTTCCGGAAATGTTACGGACAGCGACGGCAACGGAACCGGCGGCGATTCGAGAGCCTCGCCGCTCGACCATCCATCCAATGGATTAGATTGTTGAATTATTCACTCTCAACAGAAGACCATTTTTCATCGTGGCGCTTGCCAATGCTGCCAACTCCATTCCCCCGAGTGTATGGACCGTTCCACAACATTGAGGTGCCCAGAATGAAACAGACGTTGTCCGCGAGCAATTATGCGATTTACCGTCTAGCTACTGCTGAATGCGTGAATGAAGCGAGATGCGTGGAAAATCCACCACACAGTTGAAGTTCGGGCCAATATTATTTGCAAGTCAGCACGGAGCCTGCGGCGAAAAAGATTCACTTTGTCGGCGCTGCAATCAATCAGCATGTTAATCCGAGATCGGCGAGGGATCCGCCTGCATACATATGTGTTCTTATGGACATCGATAGGCGATGACAGATTGACGTCAACCGCTGAGAATGCCGCGTTGGCGTCCAAAAATATCAGCGTGCCTCGTTGATTGCACCGCAAGAACTGTTGCAACCCATAGGTTTCCAGCCAGACTCGTGCTGTAGCTACATTCGGATGGACACGTTGGCCATCCATGATTTGATGATTCATCTCGCTAATGAACGCTCAGGGGCTTTCGGTCTGCTAACAAAGGTGTACTGCGTGGGAACATGCACTTCGCCGTTATAGTGGCTTCTCACGCACTCGCGAATGAAAGCCAGGTTCGTTTGTCTGCATTCTTCGACTCCCCGCGTTGTTCCCGTTTGGACCTCTCTTCTTCCTGACACGAGAGAAGCACTCCTCGTGCCAAGGAGTCGACGAGGAGCAGGATTTTCGCCAGAATCCAAGGATGACGGAACTTGAGTTGAACGGGTCAGGTTATCGTCTCGATGGAGTTTCCCGCTAAATTAATGCTTACCAACCTCACGGTCCTGTGCAATCTCCTTTCCTCTTTGCCGCTTTCCCCCGCTAAAGTCGGAGATGACGTTGCGCCTCCCGTAAAAAATGTTTCCCAGGTGATGCATATTCATGTGACCCGGGTCACTGCACAATTATATGATTGCTAGGATCTCGATACAGCCAGACGAGGAACGGGCGCACCCCGAGCAACAAGTCAACGAGACGGCTTGCAAGGCGTCGATCCAGCTGACACCCACCACATATGTCAGCGCTAGTGCGGCAAAAAAGACGCTCTGTGCTGGAGGCGTCTCGGCTTCCTATGCAGAACGGCGACCTCACAAATATTTCACGTTTCCTTATAAAACCTATGCCCGCATGTCGTCTGCTTGCACGAGAGAAAGTGTTTCGAATATCAGCCGAGACTGCTGAATTCCACTGACCAGTGAGAGTCTTGCTGCTAAAGCTCTGTAGGAGTTTTTCGATCCAAGTTTGGAAGCAGTCAGAGGTCGGCCGGAGGTCGGTCAGTATACTGTATAACTTAGTCGGCGGTGGAATCGTTTGCCGACCTTATGGTTTATGGTTCATTTACGTCTCATCCGTAGATGACCCTTTCACTTCTGTGACGAGCTAGCTCTGCGGACGCCGGTCACAGTTTTCAGGAGAGTGGACACCGTTGAACCCAATCTGACAGACACATCTAGTGCCGGTCGATGCATGCCTACACGCAGCGTTGAGTTTTGGCGGAGCGATCCTGTCGATCCTATTTTCACAACTACGTGCATGCTGCGCTTTACGTACGCAGTGTGGATTCGAGAATCAGCGTCTACAGCCGCTCATATGTTTACACCACGCACCGCACATGTTGGTGGCGTTCGCGAATTTCCCCGCAAACTCCACCTCGGTATGCATAGCTTTTTCTCCTTTGGTTGACACACAAATTATTTCTCAGTCAACGCGGAGTCGGCCCCTGTTTTCTTTGGTACTTGCTGCCAAATAACTTCTGGCATGCTTCAGGATTCGAACCTGGAACCTCCCGAGCCGCGCAGCCGGTCGCTTATGGCATCCACCATAGCAGCACGCGCTAGTACCAAGCGCACTAACCATAATGCCACAAAGTCGGTTTTATTATTTTCTTTCCTTATTTCCCCCTGATGGAAACCTGCAATCTGTGGCGTGTCCCCATGAAAGACCTCCAGCCCCGGTCGGAATTGTCCCACGCCTTCCCAAAGGGGCGTACGTCCCCATTTGAAGACTACTGCCTCAAACCTTCAGCTTTCTTCGGGCAGTGTAACTATCCCTCTGGTTTTCCTGCAGAATGGACGTTTTCGTCTAACGACGTCACTTGGGTGACGTCAAGCGTCTGCAAGCAGCGGCTTCCGCTAAGACCGATTTAGTCTCCGGTCGAACAAGATTAAATAACGCTGATTATGCCGAGAAAGACTTCAAGATAGACTAGGAACCCAGCTGGGGTGCATCTGCGCTGTGAACCGTTTTCCAGAACAAGATTCGCGAGCTACGCATCTCGATGATTTCAACCTCATCCATCGCGGCGCGCGTGTGACAGAATGAAAAGGGGAACTTGAGAAGGTACACCGTGTAGAGGTTTTTCCGAGTTATTTGCCACAGAGAAAATCTGTTGACCTTTGCTATGTTCGCTAAACACCGAATATATTCCATCTTGGATGCAGCCTACACCTCGAACTGAACACCTAGCTTTTGGACTTGTACCGTCTGGCTCTGCCAAGATAGATGCTCTCCTTGACGTTCAAGTGATAATCTCATCCACGACATTCCTGGAAGACGCTAAGCTCATGCACGAAAGTGGGTGGAGGCGTTCGCAAAGGAGTTGTCGTGATCGCCAGCATAGGTTGTTGAAGCATCGGAAAATTCCTCCAGCGAACGATAGACTAGTTTAACGACAGGTTGTGAGAAAAGCCCTCGACCTCGTCTGCTATCCTATCCCAACGCTGCAATTTGAGCTGCCCGCCGCGCTGGTCGACAAGGTCGTTGACGAAATAATGGAGAACGGAGAAAGAAGCGATCCGAGGAGGGAACGTGTCAAAAACTTTGGATACGACTCTGATATTTGGGAGAAGACTCGGTTGACCTTTAGCGCGGTGGGATAAGGAGTATCGCCGCAAAGACAATATTTCTCGGAACGGCCTTCGGGATGCTGATCCTCTTAGTTCTTCAATTCATCCGAGCGATGAAGAGGCGTCTCTCGAATGTTTCAGCGAAAGCTGCGGTGACCACGGGATCGATCGGGCTCATGACAAAGAGAACAAAATTCGAACGACATTTGTCCGAATCATGATCATCAGTTCACGCCTCGCCATGAGATAAACTTTATTCATATTTCAGGGTGGTCCGCTTGAGGCTGGTCAGACTGAGCTCCGTTGAAGGCGTTGATAAAATGTTTAACTACTAGTAAGTATTGGTGAGCGCACAAGCTAGGGAACGCAAGAAGATTTCATAGCTCAAATATTCAGGCGTTAGTCAGGTGCATACATTGAGACGGTAGCTCGCCTGTGTGCAGCCTGGAATATCGAGGCCGCTCAACCCACGAGGGAATCAACGCTGAGGAACTCGGCAGTTATGCATCGCCCATCGGCGAATGGCTCCGCGCACGGAGGAATGGATTGGCGAGATCTTCCCGACTGAACAAGGATGCCTCTCTTACAGAAATATACCATGAATTCGGGTTTCATCCAGATCCAGTTGACCGTCAATATCTACAAGTGAACAAGGCACAGCAGGTAGTCGGGAAGTCGCAGAATTTTTCTCGACGGATCAAGACGGCCTCTCCCTCCAGCACAAAACAGCTGATCTTGGAACGGTCCGTCGAGATTGCCTCAGAGAGAGAGAGAGAGGGAGAGAGCAGCTCGCCTCTTTTCAGGGCAGGGAGTGAGCGCATGCGGTTACCGTTGAGCTCGACACAAAAAAAACCTGTTATTTTGGTTCGTTTCAGAGAAAATCGGAATGTTTCCTAATTTGCTGCCACAGAACCGCAGGACAATGGACGGGCAAAACATTGAAGACAAGGATCCCGAGCCAGAGAAGTGACTAGATCTACCGACCTCACGAATGTGGGCCGGAAATTGTACGAAAGAACAACTGGCCGACATAACTCCGTGTTTGATGCTTTCTATTAACCGTCCTCTTCTTGGTCTCCTCCTCGGTTCTCAGGAGCGGCCAGCGTAGCCAGAGAGTCGAGTACACTTTGTGAGAGCGATAAACCCAGCGGCAGTCGTCGGAGATGTTCCACGACGAGCCCTGAACTACCTAGTGGCGAGAATAAGTCAGCTTAGTTCCGACCATTCTGATCAACATATGAAGCCCCGTGGCGTGATGCGTCGTTTTGTTCCACATACATTTCGTGCATACAAAGCACTTAATGTAGTATCCAAGTAAGGGCGAATATTTCCAGGCTACGCGCACATTTCAGGTATAGCGTGAACTCGTGGCATTATTTTGTCCTCCAAGGTCCTGTTCTCTCGCCTCGTCAGTAGGCTTCTCAAATACCCGCAAGTTTCGGGACCGCGGGTCTCGCGCGGGTTTTGACCCGTGGCGGGAAACCCGCGGGTAAAACCGCAAAATACCCGCAATCGTCCTGCCCGACTCGGGACTGTTCTCAAGCAAGGGCGATGTGCTTAATCGTCTCAGATCAACGAAAAAGCCCGCATATTTATGAGCACAACTGATTCACTTTATCCAGGGAACGTTGATCCCACACTGAAGAGCACGCCGTATCACCAATATATTGTTCAGAGTTTCAGCAGTGAGTCTGGCCCTCTTTTCTCCCAGTAGAGAGCGAACTGTACTAAAGTCGCGCTCACACTGCACGGATGTAGGGGGAATTGCCTCCAGAACTCGAATGCGGAAAAATACCCATTTTTTGAGCAACTCGCCGTAGCCTTCGCTGTTTTGGAATCGCACGAACTCTTCGCGCAAATCTTCTTTCGCGTTAGACTAGTAAACTTTCGTCATGTTATTCGACGACGTGGATGGGCAAAACACAAACCGCCACGAGAGTTCCGATTCTTCCACAGGCACGTTGACCTTGAGAGACCAGTCCTCTTCTATCAGCAAGTTCTCAAAGATGATCGAGAATTTTTCTCGATCTCGTCTGAAGCCAGTTAGGACGACGGATCCTCTTTGCATGGCAGTTCATAGTCGGCGCGTATCTTGCTCGCCTATGAGCTTACCTCGATGACGGAGCTTCACTAGACCCGCGACGGATGACATATCTACGGAAATGTCTCGCATGCTCTCTTGCGGTTTTTTTTGCGGTTTTTCCCGCAAGGGGACGCGGTTTTTCGCGGGTAAAACCCGCCGAAACCTTGCGGGTCCCGCGGTTTTCAACCGCGGTCCTGAGACCGCTGAGAAGCCTACTCGTCAGTCATAGTGAACGTATCGTTACTATTCAAGTCGAGAGTGAACCGGAATTTTTCGGTAGCTTGATGTTTGGGTAACTTGATGTTCGCGACTTTAGGAATATCAACATGTCATCGAGTCGACGAGCGGAAGTCGATGATTCCGCCGTCACGATGATAGTTCGATCTCTTGTTTCTGCGTATTTGCTATGCAGCGTGCTCTGCCAAGACTCATTGCGGTTCATTCTAATGCGAGCTTCCATCGCCGCGACCATGGATCGCCGCCTTTGGATTCGACGAATGGCAATCCGCTGTTGCATCCATCTTATACATTCCATTCACACCAGAGGACGATTGGTGCGTCCGGGGTACATCGCTGGTTTGTTCATGCAAACTTCGATCTGATCAAACACATCAGCTTGAGGGGAAACGAAGTCTGCCAGCAATGTGGGGTGCACCGAAAAAGACCCGGGGAGGACGCAGGGATTGATGCTGGAAGTCCAGGCAAAACCACCGTGTTTATTCAGACTGGTCGCGCGTCATCAGAGTATCCTTTCATCCAACGTTTTCTGAACTTTTCCCACGCCGGTCCCAAAACCGAGACTGTCGAATCGTCTCGAACCCCTCCGTATTCAGCTCACCGATTCTCGCCGACTTTTCCGAGTGTATTCTCTTGCGCTTGAGTGATAACTTGGTCAAGTGACTTGGTGCCACACGTCGATGACGTATTTTGATGGATTGAGAACAGCCTGGATGGCCTCTTGTCGATCTCCCGCACTATTGCTACCGTATTCCCTCTTTCTGGAGTCTGGATTTCGAGCCGTTGATCAGCTCGCCCGTCCCACTGATCCCATTCCAGGACCCCATGGGAATAGGGATCGGAGGTCGTTCATTAGTCTTCGAGGGAATTCGTCGGATTTCATGTCATTCCCCATCACGGTCCTCATATTCCCGACCCCGCTCCTGGAACCCTTGCATAGATTGAAATCTGGCTGCGGGCGTTCCGCTAGAAGGAATCAATCATGTGTACCTACTGCATTGCTTTTGCACATGGCTCGACGGAAATCGTCGCGGCAAGCAGTAGAGGCTGAATTTTTCGATGTGCTTGAGACAAAACCCTTCCGGAGTCCTAGCCGTCCCACGATGTGCGAACTCTCGGCTCTGAGATGCGCTCATTCCCAAAACAGAAGAGTCCCCGAGGGCCTCGGATGAGTTCGAACACTCCTCCTCCCTTCACATCTCAAAAAGCTTCTGTACCGCTTTCTCAAGATCCTCACAAGATCGCTCAGAGCATTTGGCTAAAGAGCCCGTCGAGAACCGAGATTCGGATTTGAAGTGCTCAACAGTTGATCGGAGGTCTAAGTCGAAAGTTCGTCTACACATCGAAAGCTCTCTTCGAGCCGCGGCTCCACAGCTAAACCTCCAATCGCTGAGTCCCGCACTGTCAGCCCTAGAGACGTCGCGACGTCAATGGCTTAGGAGTTCCGGAGAAAAACAAGTACTCCATGGCGTTCCACAAGCTCCGGGGACCGGCAACGGCTTCGCCGGATCGTCTGGAGGCAGCAGAGTCGCATTGGTTCTGTTCGGCGCTTTGGGATTTTTATTCACGCGTAAAAACACCAGAGCTGCGTTTGTTCAATTATTCCGAGAGCACCAGACTCGGTTTCTTAGACTCTGGCCATGGGCGGAATCGCAAATCGCTCCTGACAAGGCTTGCTATCCATCCTCGAGTCCCGTGTCAGAGCGATCACCGAAACTTCCTCCAAGAGTCTTTGATTCTTGACCAGAAATCCACTCATTGTGTTCAAGGGGATTCTGTCTCACAAGGGAGGCGGCTGCATTCCAGGAAGACGGCGAAAGCTGCACCCAAGTTTCCATGAGGAACAAGAGCTCTATGAGTTTTCCAGCTGTCGGCGGCGCTCGATATAAATTCAATCGAACGGTGGGATCCCTAGTGGCCGCGTGGCCCTGAGGCCGATACATCTTCTTCGCAGTAGCTGTTTCGTGGTTGCCAGCTCCTCCGAACCAGGTGAAATATCGTCCGACGGATCCCTCAGTTTGTCGGTGAGAGTTGTAGTCCAAGTGATAAATTCTCACTCCAAATCCGGTGGGGGAAAGTTGATAGTTCCGGCAGAGTTACCTATTTCGGCGAGGGCCGCGGGAATATCTGAACGCGTCAAACAGTGAGCGTTCATGAATTTTTCGTGATTATCAAGTGACCCAGTATTCAGCCCCTTACTGAGTTAGCAGCCAAGCTGGCGGTTTCTTCGCTTATTCGGATGGATCTCCCAAGAGTGCGCTCATCACATATCGTTCCGACTTCCAGTTGTTTTCCTCTTTCTGGCACGAGCCGGAAAATTGGGGCTATCGGTTGTTTTGCGCTCTCTTAGCTACCGTTAGACTGCCAAAGAGAATTATCTCCCTCGTAGGTCCCGGAGAAATTGGATTTCCGCTTCTTTCGGAAGCTTAGCGACTGAAAATCTCCTCGAGTGAATTTCATCTCTCCATCTCTTCTTCAAAGAATCGAGAATTTACATTTTCGACGATTTTTGCCGCTCCTCCTGACGCGCGGGGCTCGATCAAAGTTCATCGTGAAACTCCATGGCGGTGCGAGAAGAAGCAAATTGGGAAAAAGCGCGAAAGCTTACCATCTCCTCCTTTCTAATATGATCAATGACCGTCTGACGTCTTTATTCCGGTCATCCGACGGCACATGCTCCCCAAGTTGTACATTGGGCTCAAACGCGAAATCAGTTGGAAGATATGGTAACGTGGTTTCCGATCCAAAAAACTGACCGACTGACTGTGAACCGAGGGTTCTGAATCTCCCCTGAAGCCCCACAGGTCTGCTACACATTTCGAGTTTCACTCGAGCCGAAACGAAGTTGTTCTCCAAGATCTCAACCATGGCCCTCAATTCTGCGAGTGCCGGGATCATAATCAGCGGCATCAAAGTTCCTCCACAAATCGTCTGGTTTTGAACCAAAGTGCGCTGTCTCATCTTCAAATCCTTCTCCAGATCAAAGCTGACGGAAATCTCCCTCAGAAAACCTTCGGATCGGACGGGTCGTTCGCCGCAGAGATGAATCACAAACCAGTCGATGTTGATTTCCTGCAGAGTACTGATTTCAAGAGTACCTTCTGGGGTGTAGCCTGACGAGACATGATGACCTCCGGCGGTATTAGAATTTGTACCCTGCCTGATTCCGAATGGCTTCCCGGTCATTGCCGCCGAAAGTCACCTCGAAACAGCGAACAGCGAACTTCCCAGAGAACATAAGACTTGGATTCTAAAGCCTTCTAATTCGGCCGACATCGGGGGAGCAGAATGAATGAGAAGAAAGGAGATCCTTGTACCCATGCTCGGGGACCTGATTCTTCTTGTTCCTCTTTTGTTCAATTAGCAGGTATTGGAAGGAGCCTGATCTCAGGTCAAATGGATGTAGGACGTAACGATCTGTTCCGAGCGGGCGCGTTCATACGTTAAACCGATCGATCGCGTGTTCATTCGATCGACTACACAGCGGTGTCAGACGTTCGCAAAGTCAGAGTTTCCATCGTTTTACGGGAGAACACGAGAAGGTCCGTTGACAAGCTGGATTTTCCTGTGAATTTGCAGAAGAGCGGAAATTGCTGCGCAGGCTTTCCACCACCGAGTTCTTAATCCGCTCAAATGCCAAACTCAGCCTACTTTCCGTTCTGCTTTGGGCTGTTGCGTTGGGGAGTGGCGAAACTCTAGTCGGAAGAGTCAAAACTGAGTTTTCCATCTCAATACACGGGACCGCGCGTGAAGTTTTCAGATGAAAAACGGTGAGGCTTTCAAGAAAGTTCGAGCGAGAGTTCTCTTCACAACGCCTTCCTCCTCGCCGGCTCAGTCCCGAGCAGGATTCGTTTTCTGAAAGGAACACTCAGAAGGCAGAACATATTAAATGGAAGGACTCAACAATCGTAAAACTTTGACTTTCGGTTCGACTTTGCTTGTTGGGAGTCATTCCGAACAGCAGGGCGAGCTGACGGACGGTCAGAGTTTTATCGTAACTGAGCAGCAGGACCATGTGAGTCGGCGTAGTGTACGTGGTTTGTTCCAAATCGCTGTATCGGTGGACAGCGGCAATTCCACCAAACTCGATGCACGAGACGACATAGCTCGCTGACCACCTGCTCGGAGCGCAACAAAGAGGTTGACTGCTCCTCGGCTTAGGCGAGCACTCTCTGGTTCTCTTGCTGGTGAAGGTGAACGATAATCTTCCCGAGAATCTTCTGCCCGAGAAGGCATAGGCGTGCCCAGGGGGGGGGCCGACGGGGCACTGGCCCCCTCCTAAATCCCAGCTCGATGCTCCCCTGGTGAATGACTGAACTCGAATTCGGCTCGTCTTTAAGGAATATTGGAGGTCGTTCGCGACTTCCAATTTAATGAAGAAGGTAAACGACGTCATGGGGGTCTGCTTGCGACGACCTTGTCAGATGAAGGTTTCCTGCGCTCGATTCTATAAACTATAATACTATATGACTGAATAAGATATATGACAAAATATTATAAGAAAGCGAAGTTCAATGTGATCAGATACTGTAGAAAGAAAACCAACAGCCGTTCAGGTGTCGATTCCGGGTTTGGCCCCCCCCCAAGAGAAAATCCTGGGCACGCCACTGCGAGAAGGCTGTTCTGGCTGTCTAAGCAGACGACTCACGCAGCGAAACAAGAAGAGACCCTGTTGTCACGCCGAGCGGTTCCTCTACGCACTCAGCTAAATTATCTCCTCGCCCGCACTTCAAACTCGAGTAGAGTGAGCGAAGTAAAATGAACGGGGAATGAAAGACGGCGTTGCCACCGAAAATTTCGTGGGAGACTCCTCGAGAACAGAGTTCTCAAGACCGAGGAGACTCTGTTCAGACAAGCGGTGACAGAGTGGAAAACCGGAATGCTCCTCGAGGCTGTGGTTGAAAAAGCGGAGCATGGCCCCAGCTCATGTTGATACTCAAGGCCTCAGTCAGAGTTTTCTCAGAGGGTATCCGAATCAAAATCCCGGCAGATCTCATTGCCATCTGATTTCCTTGCTTGCTAGGTGGTTACGTGGCAGAAGTATCAGAAATAATATACGGCAACTTGAATACAACGGCTCCTAACGGGAACTCCTCTTCCAACACTTCAACGGAACCTGATCCACGCAGAAATCCTCTGCATCAGTCATGAGAAGTACGAACCTCTGGGCGGCGGGATTAGCTTCATTTAGTGTCCGTGTTGATTAATATCAAGGCTCCAAAATTATCAAAAGTGTTGAGACGGAACGTTGAACGCTTCGGTAGAGTTCTACGGTCGAGCACCCAAGCGCTGTCCTCTACCCTGCCAAGGAGGGAATCTGTGGCGGAAGGGAAGCTTTCAGAGAATATTTGATTGTCTCCCCAAGAAGAGAACACCAACAAGCGACGCCGCGCCGGAGCTCGTTAAACCTTCATCACTGTCGCGGAGACGAGGACTACCGAAACATGAGGCTCCGTGATGTTGCCTAGGAACACTTCGTGGCAGCGACATGAAACGGAAACATTTTTCTCTCGCGCTCGAAGCCTCGCTTGAACTCAAAGAGTGACAGGTCTCTCTCGGGAGATGAGGCGCGTGCCTGGCAAGGCCGAGGAACTTTGAGTCAGATATAATGAGAAGTGTAAGACTGTGCAGCAGCTGGGATTCTAGTGATATTACTGACAATGAGCGTGAAGGCAGGAGACAGGTTTCTAGTCTGCTCTGCGATTGCAGCCAGCTAACGACTGCGGCGCGGCGCTCCTGTGGTCGATTGTCGCGCGACGTGGAATGGACGCCACTTAAGTGGTATAACTTGATGAGATAGCTTTACACCCACGTGGGGCGTTATAAAAAGCCCCACGGAAGCGGTTCGTGCAGTATGGACGACTACGCGTAACATGCGACCCCCTCCGAGCCTGCGCTGGCGGATTTTCCGTCACCGTGACGCAATCGAATAGAAACCAAAACATGCTGCATAATGTCCGGCGTAGTGCCCCTGAAACCCCGACACGTTTGTCCGCAAATGCGTCAATGTTTTCGCGAGGCCATCAAGGCATTGAATGCAGCTTTTGCGAATGTGACTCAGGGAGATCTGGCGTCAGAGCGAAGTCATTCAGGAGGAACGGAAAGACGGAACTTGGGCATCCAATAGTAAACGCATGTGTATCTTGTTCTTGATGAGGTCGATTTTTTTTCTCGTTTCGGACACATTCAAAAGGTCAGACTCTGCCGCAAAACTGCTCGCGATCTTGGTGGCTATATATACCTCTAGCAACTGGAGATGTAGCGCCAATTCAATCGGAAACAGCTCTTGGAGCATGGGAGACAAGTTTTCCAGAGGAATGCGGTGTCGCAATGACAACGAATGGGAATGGCTATTTTGACCAATGTGCCCCGTTCGCCTTCAATGCCATCACGTTGCTTGTCTATTGTGCATTTCCAGCATTACCTACGGACCAATTTGAGAACTTCAGGTGTGGTCGAGCCTCACAGAACCGCGACGCGATCCCAAAGGCCGAACATGAGATCTGTACCTGAGCCACACGCTCACCTAGCCGGGACCAATCCGAAAAAGGAACCTTAACCTATCGGTCATCGGCCTGCAGGTGGGTCACGTCTCTTTTTCCGTCTCCGAAACTTTGATTGCGATCAGATACAGTATAAGAAGAACTAGGCGGTAAGCGGATTCTTTTCACGAACACATGATTGTTGCCATTGCACTCATAGCTCCGACCGCAAAAGATATTTGCCGTCTCGATTCAGGCCGAAGCCAACATTGACGTCGTTGGGAGGACTGTCCCGCTGCTTTTATTTAGCTTCTATATAGCTCCTCCAGCGATCGAGGCTAATTTGTTTCTGTTTCGCGTGTTATTATCTCGTTCGATCCGGTCGGACTCGATTGGATGCCGTGGCGGACAATGTACGTGGTTGCTCGCAGATACCCTACTCTCCGATTCCTCGGACCCTCTCGTCCTGTGATGGCTTCGCGTTTGACAGGAATAATTGCTCAACCGCTCACACAATACCCCAAGCGGTCCGACTCTGTCACGGAACCGCCTGTGATCAGCTTCGATTCGTCCGGCTAGGATGAGTTCTGGTTCCACCGTTCACATCCGGACAGAGAGTGTTTTGATGTAGTCGATTGCGATGAGCTGACCCTTATGAAGGACATCTCCGGAAGGACGCTCAAAGGTGCTCGAGAATCGTTTCTCTAGAAAACTTTTCCAGATAACTAGAACGATCCTCCTAGGATTCGGCCGGAGCCGGGAGTCCGGTCAAGCCATTGTGGGAGGCTATCAGCTTCAGCTGCTACACTTGAAAGGTTTGCTGTAGCCGTAGCCGTGATATCAGGAGATTCCATTCGGAACGGAGATTTTTTCCCCTCAGAAAAAGTACAAACAGAGTTTTATCTCCCACAAACCGGCAAGTATAAATTGAAATGAACGAAGGTATCACCGAGGAGCGGTCCAAGGTTCCAACCATTTCAACTCAGGATCAAATGGATGGCGACAACGCGAAGACGGCCTTCGAAATTAGAGGTCGGAAACTGGGAATCATGACGCTCGTTTATCTTGGTTCACGTATGAATGTCGAGTTCCAGCGCTGAAACGTCCGTTGCAGGATTGTGATCGTCGTGTGAGCTCAAAATGAGAGACCCAGCGTAACTGCATACGATCCTGCGCCGACCCGGCGCTTGAAGACATGGAATGAGGTTGTCGGCTCACTTGCAGCTGCTCCCAGCGCCAGTTTCTGATTTATGGTGGACACAGAGCGCGTTCTCCAAACCTATGCTCGAGAGTTTGCTTCGCTCGGGCAACTCAGAGATCTGTTCGGGACTCTTGGAAAGCGCGGATTTGGAACCGAGCTGCGACGATAAATATTATTTTCCAATTATCGCTCGGAACTCCGATGAGATCATCTTCTCTCCGGAACCCGTTTGTCGCAATGACCTGTTGCTCCGAGTTTTATCGATGTCCGAAGATTCCTCTAGAGGACACTCAGCTCCCGACGCGGGCGGAACACCGAGCACTTTTGCATGAAAAGACCTGAGAACCAATTCCCTCCGGTGAAGAACAAAGGAACAGGTATCTAGTTCGCTGGAACGCCCCCCGGAACGCGAGAGAGACGATGACAGCCGACTGAGTCGGGACTCGGGACGGCTTCAAGATCGAGTTTGATTGTTCTTATCTGAGTGATTTATCGACTCGTCCGTCGTCTGAGAGAGTGGCGAAGCGTTGATAATTGGGAATCCCGAGCAGTCGATTTACGTCGCGATCACTCGATTATCCCACTCGGAGAAGCGCTCGCACAGGCGCAATGAGATCGTTAGCGGATAGATGTGCACCCTGCAAACATCACAACTCAATTGTGCTGCCACGCTGACCAATCCGAATCTTGCGACAGACATGAGCCATCGGAACCAACGCTGGAAACCTGGACGGGATGCCATGCGGAACGTAATCACCGCATGCCGTCGGCGAGAGCTCCCCGGGGGGAAAGTTGCTTTACTGAGGCTTACTTTTGACCTGTCTTGGTGCAGTCCAGTCGCTGTGGGACAAGCTGCCTGAAAGACATCTATCTGAGCGTAACATGCTGTTTCGCGAACGGATGCAGAAACTTTGTATATTAAGCAGCGCAGCTTGGCGTAAGACGGAAATAACGAAGGGCAGACCGAAGCTACAGAGGAACAAGGAAACGTTCGAGGGAGCTTCATGACGATGATGACGACACAGTCGTGCCCCGGCGAGTCAACGGACGCGAGCGAAGCGAGCGCCCGCTGTTTCGTAAGGTTTGGGGGGGGAAGACAGTCGCAAAAGGATATGAAAAGGAGACAAACAAAGAAGCGACATGGATCAACATAGTTCTGAGAGCGTGAGCATGCTTCGGACACATCCCACCGTCGAGAACGACAACGGAACGCCGTCCATATTGGAGAACGCACGCAAGCGGGCGGGCCCGCAATCGGCGCACGTGAACGAACATCGATGCATATCGACGCTTATGGGCGCGAATGAGCTCCTGGCGACGTCCACGCTTTCGGGCGAACAAATGGAAGGCTTTGTGAGCATCGGGACTTTGTCACGGCACCGCAAGTGTTGCTATAATTGAATCGCTGCTCGGGCCGCAGCTAATGGTGACCCTCCCGAAAGGCTAATTGCAGCAGCAGCAGTTAGTCTTCTCACGGCCGCACTAGTATTCATCACGATTAGTTTTTCGACGTAGGTTTTCCCGCGTGCATGATTCCCGACCGGGTGCAACGAGTCCGCCAGAATCGCAGTAAAGTTCGCCGGGCACAATCGTTCGTTGTCCGTCAGCTGTAAAAGTGTTTCTTTCCTCAGCCTCCGAGCAGTGTGCCTTGGTTGGAGCTTGCAGGTTTTCCAAGGTCAGTCATGAATTCCGCTCAGCCCGCAAGCAAGCTCGTAAGCCTCGCAGACCGCTTCAGAGGTTTTAGAGGCCGAATAGAGTCGGAAGAATCAAAAGTTCGTTTCTTCCGTTTCCTCTCCCTCTCGGTTTCGGTTTGGGGACGCAGTTCCGCTCTGGAAGCATTCATCAGGAAGAGCTTTCGCTGAAGGCTCCGGCCGGCTCACCTGTCTGGAAGTCGGCATCGAGGGACCCTAAGGGCGTCACATCTGGAATGACAGCTTAAACTCTTTCCAGGACAGTATGTTCCCACACTCCGACGGAATCCAGTTTTCGAAGGAGCAGCGAAGCCCAGATAGCGAGCTGGGTTATTCACGGTTCACCATCATCCAAGTGGCTGCAGCTCTCGTGCCGCAGTCGTAATCCGATCGAAGAACTTTGCTTCTCACATCAGTGGAAGAGCTACTACTTCTCCCTCACCTCGGAGATTTGTTCTTCTGGAAGCCATTCGACTCGAGCGGGTATCCAGTCGAAGATTTGGTTTTCCAGCTCGGATCTGGCTTGGTGCTTGAGACGATTCCTCTATAACCCGCATCCTGGTTGGTTATCTCTCCTTTTATTATTCAAGTTGATGGTCCACTTCTGGCAAGCTGGATCAGAGCGAGCCGATAGGCTAATGCGCACTCGCAGCGATACTCGTCGTCATGGGTAGATATACCACAACTTCGGCGGGCGCCCTCCTATTCCTCGCTCGTTTCTCTCGCCTGGTTTTCTATGAAAGTTGCTTCTGTGTCGTTACCGAGGCCTAGTGTTGAGTGCTCAAAGGTTTTCCTCAATAAAACCACCTGCCGCAGTTTCTGCAGTTCAAGGCGCTGTCATCGAGGCGAATGAGGCCGCGAGAAGTTGCAATTAGCCCAAGGTCAAAGTTGTAGGTTTCCCGGAGGGAGAACATTTTTTTAAAGTTTCCTGACGGAGGAGCATTCGTTGAGCCTGATACTCAACGAGAATGAGGTCAGACAATTCCCAAGTCTACGGTCGACCGCAACAGAGAACGTTCGGTGGAAGGGTCATCTCTTTTTGACGCTTTACATCTCTCAATAGCATGCGGCACTTTCAGCCGCACACCGATTGATCGGGTTCGGGAATCAGAAAAAGCTCAAAAATTCAACGACATTCAGTCAATCGAGCCAGGCAGTCCAAAGCAGAGTGTCTCGATGACGAGAACATCGTTCCGGATGGTCTTGTCCACGGAAGTGCCTGTTGCAAAACGGAAATTCGATATCCCGAGAGGCGGGAAGGGAGATTCTTACAGTCGCGTAGCCAAGATGCTCGATCCTCGCCAAGAGGCGGAAAAAACGCTCCGCTGCTTCACATCAACATCCCTTAAGCTCCTTTCGCTTCATTCGGATCTTGGCGATTCGCATGCTGGAACGAGCAGCTGCAGGGAAGGCTTGAGAATACGAGCAAGAGATAACTCGAAGCTCGGGAGCCCGGGCCTGTTATATTCGATGACATGATATGATTCCCTCCCATTCCGTGGGAACTTTTGGATATTCTCTTCATGAGTTCTCGAGGGATGATTTCGTTATCGTGCTTCATGCTCCTCCAGATACTCGATGTGCTCCATGGGTCAAATGGAGTTCTGCCATCAGGCATCAGATGAACAATGAATGACTTGGGTGCTCTGCTGTGTGCAACCGCTCAGCCTCGGAATTGTGCAGTTCTCATCGGTGTCCGAGCTGACCTGATGGAATCCATCCGATGCTACGACCTGTATGGTACTTATCTGCCCACTCAACACATGGTGTGGTTCCTCAGGCATATGCCGATCATGATGTAGCATAACATCGTTGGACACACTGTAAACCCCCCACTTTATGCAGTTCCCGCCCTGTCTAATTGTAAGCAGGGTCGTCATGAGCCAACGGAGCCGCGAGGGCGCCTCGTACTGTCTTGAGCACGAGCCTCGAGTTTCGTTCTCCATGCCCGTAAAAGAAGCTGATCAGCTTCATTTCCATCCTAGGTGTTAAGGTCGGGTCAAGAGCTATGCAAGAGGGTCACGGGCGTTCGGGAACTCATTTCTTGTGTCAAGTTAGCGTCATGAGAGAGACCACGATCTTTATAATTAGCATTTAGATTCATGATACCCACATCTGGGTCGTTGTCCGTGTACTGCGCTGGCTGCTTTTATTACAAGTCATCGACAAGATGATGTTCGGACTTCCCCCTTCTAGCTCTCGCAGCGGGAGTTTCCCACAGCGTTTGATCCCGAGAGTCGACCGTTGTCGCGCTCGATCACATTGAAAGTAGTTCGTCAAGATCATCCTCCATGGCTGGTTGTGACATCTCATGCGAGGCGAAAGAAGGGTCGCGGAATCGGAGAAGCGTTTCAACTTTCTCAAAGCACCAAGTTGCTTCTTCAAAAGAGAGGCTGCTCTATATGACTCTTTGTTTGCCACATCCCTACACCCAATGATGAAGAATCCGTCTTCGACCATTGTCTGCCGGTGTAGGCTTCAATTTATGCACAATACGTCAGTCGAGTGGCTTTTTAACTCGAACGCGCGAATAATACACGTTGACATCAATCTGATCAACGCTTCATTTCACCGGAAGTGCGATATCCAGGAAGAACATGATGTCCAGGAACAAGAGCTTGGGTTCCAGAACGTCTCGAGAACTCCGATCATAGCTACGGAAAGCAAAAACCGAGTCGGGTGAAGTTCAGGACTCCAGCAGGAGGCGCAGGGGAACAACTTGAATTGTTCGAGTTCCCCTTCTTCTCTGGAGGACGTGCTCGCCGCCGGCAAACGAGCGTAGGGGCCGTAGACCGTAGACGGTCGACTCTTACTCCAACTTGATGCGACGCCTCCGTGTGGATCGCTGCGTTCCGGAAGATTTCGTCGGATTGTTTTGTTTCCTCTGACGACCTCGGTTGCTACGCCAGGCTCCCTGGAATGTCGTCCTCAAACGAGAGGGCTGGACCGCTAACAACACGAATTCCACTGAGGACGGCAACGAGCAACTCTTCCTGGGACAGCGTTGACATCAGGCATCCGAGTAGAGAGCTCATCGCTCCCACAAGAGCGTCGTTCAAGCCTCCCGAATTCCCTGGGATCGGTGTCTCCACAAGCAGCGGTTTCGGCTGTGAATTCGAAGGAAAGATACCTGCTCGATGCTGCGGCATACCTCCTGGTCTCCGAAGCTTCCGCCGTTTCTCGATATCGAGTTGGGAGAAATTAGAACCAACCGTCCGGGTTGTAGATCTTCATTTTGCATACGTAACACAATCCTACCCAATCGAGTGACAGTACTCTAAAAGCATACGGGGAGCCCAATTTTGAAGGAGACCGGCACGGGGACGATCGCATGTGTTCGATGTTGTCTCACAATCAGCTCCGACGGACTGCAGGTTGAATGGTCGAGAGGCAGAGCATTAGCCACTCTTCGAGATTGATACCGCGCCGAGAACCTAATCCTTGAAGCACGCTCTGAAATCTTGCCGGCACACCAATCAAGCTCATCGCAATCACCATATCATTATCCCCGGCTCCGACAACGCACATCGTGTATCTTGACGGCTCGGCGTCAACATCGCAGACCCGGGAGATCTGTTCCCGGGTCTTGAGCATTATTTCCATCTGGGTTCCGAAAGAGAGACATCAGGAAATTATTCTTCACTCGAGCCCCAACTGTGAGATGGTAGGCGATGCCTTGGAGGGCGAGGAGCCGTTTGAAAGATCAAGCTGGAGGATTAATCCCTCTTCGGCACCAGTCTCAGCTGGGAGGAACCTTTTCCGGAGATACAGAGGAGAAGAAGAACAGATCTGCGAAGCGTTCATTGGCACTGGACCTCGGAACCGGCTGCTCATTTCACAAAGTTCCGAGGTATTCATTCCTCCATGGGATACTCAAGCCTCTCGTCACAGCAAGGCGAGACCTTGAAAGTCAAATCTAATCATTCTCTGAAACCGTTCTGAACCGCTGGAGAGATTTTTTCACGCCCGAGATTCGCAAATTGAATCTCGCGCATCGATTTGGACAAGGAATTTTTCCCTAATTTTCTCGGTCCTCGACGTTCTTTTGCACGGTTCGCCCGTAATTTCATTGATTGCACAGTGTTTTTTCAAGACCATCAGTCATGCTGGACACGTCGGGGAACATTTTGGTCGTTTTAACAGGCAATCTGATTGCCACCAACCGTTGTTCACGGTGCTTTTAACAAGTTCGTTCTGGATGAGAGTAAATGAATTCAAAGCGGGCGATGCAGCGCCGCGCCGTCGTCCGTTCATCATGACAAAGCTTTTGAGCTCATTTTTTTCGAAGTACGTGAGGTGCATATCGTTCCATCCTAAGCTTTCTGAAGTCCGCTCTCTCCCGGGTCCGAGAATTTTGCGCTCGGGTTTCTGGACCGTGGACCGAAATCCCTCTCTGTCCTCAACGGGGACCTTTGGGGCCGACATGAGTTAAGTAGGAAGTTTGCATCAGTCAAGAAGCGTTGCAAGACATGAGTAATGAGATCATAATATTTTAACGCGTGAGACCGCTCGGAAAGGCCACGCGGTTTGTCTGGAAACGCTTCTTTCGTGATTCCTCCCCTGGGAGAGACGAGACAGCTGAACCGAAAAACGCTGCGCTATATTTTTCCGTCGTTCGAAGGCTCGTTTCTCGCTGTTGCACTTTGTAGAGCCGTCTAGCTATTCAGATCACGTCCCGGCAGACCTGCGACAGACGCCTCAAGCCGCCAGCATGCCGAGTGTTTTTCTTCTTTCCTTTTCTCTCGACGATCCGTCATTGCAAGCGGTAAACACTGCTGTAAAAACTCGGTGTTCCTTTTCCAGACTCCAGATCAGGACCTCGTATTTTTTCACCCCTGTCTGGAAAGGTTAAGCCGCGTCAGGAGTTCTCCGTTCCCTCGAGTGAAGCCTAGAATCGGACCATGCCTGGTGGATGACGCCATCGCCGAAACCAAATGCGTTTATTGGGGAAAAGAATGAACCGGAGAATTTGATTCTCCAAGATCATGCGAGGATGCATCGGCAACTCGAGCCATAGTGCATGTGGCACGAGAGGCAGCAACAGCTGTAGCGCAGCGGCGGCGGCGGCGGCGAAGAACGAAACATGACCCCTTCACCCTCTTGAAGCATGTAAATAATACCGAGTCGAAGACGAACGTCGTTGGAGATCTGTTTGAGAAGCTCTCAGACATCGAGCGCGCCTCTTTTCCTCCCTCGGAATCGCACGAGTGAAGTATCTTGTTTCAAATCATGGATGAGTTCACTGATGGTTTCGAATTTCGCTTTCTTTCCTCATTGTTTCGTTCGATTCCATTCGACTCATACGCGTTTCTTCAATTGGACTCGAAAATTTTCGAGACAGAGAAACGTGAAAGAGTACCTGGAACCGAAGCGATCGATATCGAAAGTGAGAAGATATCGGCTTCGAAAGTCCTTTCTGCTTACCGAGTTGGGAACCGGAAAAACGGACCTGGAAGAAACAAGCTTCGGCCACAGGGCTCAGCAACCACCTTGCATGTGAGTTATTCGATGTACTTGATACAGTCGGCTGATCTTGTCGAGGGCGCATGACACTTTGCGAATCGTCGTTAGCCGACTCGTGTGGCTCAAAGGCGACCAGCTGCGATGCACAAAAAAACAACTGATCTCGGAGGGCATGATGTCTCTGGTTGGCGACGACATCAGCTTCCCGACGCACAGTGGGGTATTGTGGCCCGGGGTGATCAAAAATATTTCCCGGTCTAGAAGTGTGGATATTCCTTTTGTGCTGGGTACTACGAGTCTCTCCAAGGATTTTGTACGAATTGGAATTTCCAGAATCGTGATTTTTTTCATTTTTTTTTTCGATTTTTCCGTTTTACCGATTTCAGAAAATTGCAAATTCTTGATGAAAATCGAGCCAGGTATGGCTGATGTGGAAGCTGCTCTGTCGAAAAGATGTCCGCTATAAGCTCCCGTTCGATGCCCCATGCATCGTTCGTGAAAAATGCCGTTTTCGGAAACCGGCCACAACATGGGAGTCTATGGGCGGATATGAAATCTGCCTGTAGAATCGAAACGGGGCAACATCGGATGAGGTCGTCCATGGGGCGAATGTAGGCCTGTCACCCAGCTACAAGATGCGACGCGCACGGAATCTGTAGAAATCCGCATAAGCGAAATATCGCAGAAACAAGTAAATAGCCAGCCCGTCAAGCGCTGATGCGTTCTGATACTGTCCGAAGTGCTCGCACCGGTGTTCCGCTGTCTCCAACATGCCAAGCGTTCCGCATGTTCGATCATAACAACCCCTTTGTGGAATCTAACGGCATGGAGAGAAACAGTGCGTTGCCTTCTTTTTCTCGAGTTTCACCCCGGAGATGTACAGGCGGTCCCCGCTTAACGCTGTCGATTTATTGGCGGACAATTGTCATAAGGGATGTAAATAGAGTCAGAACCGCATCGATAGGATCTACCTGGACACGCGTCAGCTGGGAATCCAATCGGGACGCAGCGCTCCATCCCAGCCCCGGTGAATTGGCTATTTTCTTGTTTCTGCGATATTTCGCTTATGCGGATTTCTACAGATTCCGTGCGCGTCGCATCCTGTAGCTGGGTGACAGGCCTACATTCGCCCCATGGACGACCCCATCCGATGTTGCCCCGTTTCGATTCTACAGGCAGATTTCATGTCCGCCCATAGACTCCCATGTTGTGGCCGTTTTCCGAAAACGGCATTTTTTACGAACGATGCATGGGGCATCGAACGGGAGCTTGTAGCGGACATCTTTTCGACAGAGCAGCTTCCACATCAGCCATACCTGGCTCGATTTCCATCAAGAATTTGCAATTTTCTGAAATCGGTAAAACGGAAAAATCGAAAAAAAATGAGAAAATCACGATTCTGGAAATTCCAATTCGTACAAAATCCTTGGAGAGACTCGTAGTACCCAGCACAAAAGGAATATCCACACTTCTAGACCGGGAAATATTTTTGATCACCCCGGGGCAAAATACCCCACTGTGCGACGGCTGTTTGCTCTGCGCTTTAGTGCGCCCATGGGCCAAACACCGCTCACCTACGACGCGGATGGATTCCTTTGCTGATGCAGTCGACATGCGGACTCGTTTGTAGACACGCATCAAAGCACAAGACGAGGCAGCATCACAGTGTGCATGATGTACCTGCGATGTTCTCAATCGTCCTGCCTGTCAACCAGTCACTCCTTGACTTACATTCTCAGCCTAGCCGTCGTCGGCCCAGAGAAGGGATTACAAACATGCGGTGGCTGTGATGTCTTTCCCACAGCTTGACTCGCTGGCCGACGATGGCATTTCTGGATCGTAGCTGAGCGCAATACCCATCAGCGAAGCAAGTATTATATCATTTGACCGTCCGTCAGCCCGCTTGCGCGAATTCCAATTACCGCGGGTCCCCGTATTCACGCACTTTGACAGTTTGGTGCTGACGGTGATGACCACAACGATGATGCTGACGCAGACACGAACGACGCGCCAGGCCTCTCTGACTCGCTGATAATGAAGATCGTATAGCTAGTTTCCACGAACAGCCGAACTCCCATGAATAGTCGATTCGTCCACTTATGCAATCGTAGGCCATTCTGGGGTTATTTGAGTGATTCTAAAACCTGTCAAGCCCTCGACGAGGGAGATTCTAATAGGCGGGCCCGCTTGTTGAGATCGAAATCGACTGATCCTTACACGGGGACGCGGACGTGGCGGTAGTCTTGGAATTCTACGCCTTATGCGAGGCTCACAGCGTGAGATCGTTAGGAAGCACGTTCAGCGAGCTTATCTTCTGTTGGTGTCCTTATCCTGGAAATCTGGGATGACGATCCGAGAAATGCCGGGAGATCCTTGCCTCCAAGTGCCATGAGGGTATGACCAGATTCGAAGGAGGATTCCACCTCGATCAGGCTTCATTCCTCTCCCTTTCGCCACACGCATTTGCCCAGAAATTATCCTGGAACGTGTTGACGTCTCCAACGCGCGTTTCGATCGAGGGGACGACTGAATTAGACTTCCGATCGGGATGAGAACCATCATTACGCAAAACACCGACCCGGAATCCCAGGTCTACTCATCTCCTGTTCTAATGACGCGGTGTTTTCGCGGGGATCCGCCTATAGTACGAGCACGTCCACACCCTGGAATTGTCACCAATCGGAACATAACACTTCTACACTCGTTTCGAAGCACTGGCGGTGACGGCGATATGATTCTTTGTGACGGTTTTTCGTTCAACAACCGCGGTAGGTGCCGCACCTAATGACGGGGTTCGAGTTTTGAAAGACTCGGAGCTCCACGCTCGGACGAAAGATCTTGAGTCAACATTTTGAGCAGGACATCATTAGCAACTTCAGGAACACTCCCCCGCGGCCGATCTCCCGGAATCAGTCCTCCGAACTACACCATCAATCAGCGCTGTGCTCTGTTATCCGCGAGAAATCTCCCCTCTCCGAAACGGGTGCTGTTGAAGTGCCGTGTATCATCAAGGCTTAACGGACCACAATCTACAGGACCCATGTGGTCCAGCAGGACCGCCTGAATTACACCGACTGACGGTTGAGGCGCAAACGCAGAGCCGCAAATCCGGCTGATGTCGGTCTCGACGGCATATGTTGAATAATCCTCCGTCGAATATGGCAGGTGTCGCTCCTGGAAAAACAGGGGCGCAGCAGGGCTCATGACTGCGTACGTAACGGAGCTGAGGCGACACGTTGCGACAAGCCGTCAAGGTACTTGTGCAGATCGAGGACGCTCTGTTTGACACATTCAGCGACGCGGTACAGCTTTCTCTGCCGAGCTCTTGGTTCACACTCAAAGGTCCAACACCGAGTCATGTTTGATGAGAAAGTCTCGCAGTTCTCGAAGAAATGTCGCCTAAGCAGATTCTTTGAAAAAAGTACGCATGTTCCCGTCGAACTTTCCTCTCAACCTCGTTCTCCTCTCTGTCTCGTGCAGCTTCGAATTCTTGATACAAGTGGTGCCGATTTTGATTTCGTGAAATCGAAGAGCCGAAATATTCCTGGGAAAACTCACCTCCAAGTTTTTGCTTCCAGAGGGCCCAGGCGTTGTCAGATGTGGCGTGAAAAGGATAGTTTCCGTCGAATGATCGATCGGGCAATGATTGTGGAATTTCAGTTCGGTCGTTTCCCAACGGCGGACTGTCCCGGAGGAAATTTCCCAGACGGATCTAGAAAATTCTGGGGGCAAGGTTTCCAGCGATCAAAGGACTTCTGATCGAAAGGTGTCGGTTCAAGTCCCAGACCGTCATCGTTTGGCCGCCAAGGGGGCAAACGTCGACGACCAACTCCCCTGAATGTGAAATCGCCGCTCGGATCGTGGAATCGGTTGCGAAATCTGAAGCATCCGAATGTTAGCCGTCCAGACGTTTCGTAGAGAACAAGATTCTGTTCTCACCATCTAATTGCAGAGGTATGGTCGAGAGGAAAAACCCGCGTTTCTTCCAATAGAGTTTGAGGGAAGGCCTTCCTGGGCTTCCAGATCTGGTAGGCTTCTTTGTCGGATAACTCGCAGGAGAGGCTTTCCCTTGGCCATCGGCAAACTTCAAACTCCCTGGGCTAGAGAAATTCCGCTTTCCGTGGGAACGTGTTTTTGAGAGATTTGATCATTGATCGGCGTTTTGTGAGACTTCGTTATGCCTATCACGCGTAACAATTTTCGAATTACTTCCGAAGTCCGAAGAAGGACACCATTGAACTTTCGTCTCTTGAACCCTTCCTCGCGCAGGAGAAGCCCGAGAAATTGAAGAACCGTGACTGTGGCACTGCCCGGTACGCATTAAAACTGTCTACGTACATGTTATCAAGATTTGCGAACAAGATTAAACCTCAATCATCTTCTTTGGCTCCTTGCCGGGGGATCGATAGCAAGTCAGATGAGTTCATGCTCGAAACAAATTCCGGAAAGCGTCCTTTCCCCAATATAGGGACGTTGATATGAACCTGAGAGGGTTTCAGGAAAACAGCTCCCGTGATTGCACCTGGGCTCTTGTAAATCAGGAAGGCAAGTTCCTCAACTCGCTGCGCCAAGTTGATCGACGCAGCGGCTGCCTCCAATATTCGCCTGCTAATCTAATTCAGGTGGGTGTTTTTTAATCATGCTCCCGCAAATGCGCAGCAGGCCGTCCTCTCCTTTTTTTCTGTAGCCTTGCCCTTCCTGTTCCTTTGTCTGTGGCAAGAGTGTTCCAAGTAGCGAGTCTTTAATCAGTAGCTCATTACCCGCAATTGATCGGCCATTCTTGCCGGTGATCATGCATGTGGTCGGCAGAGAGCAATTTTATCTACTTAGGCGCAGCGGAGGTTCTCTCTTCCTTCCTCAGAACAGCAGTAACTGTTCGGCCCTGCTTCGATCCGACCAGCTGGTATCGTCATCGTGTTCTTGCGATCTCAACAGAGCTATCCCCAGTTCTATTTGAGATCTCTTTTTCCCGATTCGCATCCCCCGAGACGGCAGAAAACCGAATGAGCCGTTATTCGATTGGGAGTGTTCACTCGCCCGGGAATCCGAGCCAACCGCCGCCGCCGCCGACGATCCGGAACGCCGCAGCCAAAAGTGAAAGGAAGGGCTTCAATTGGGAAATAATCCTGTATTTTTAGAGCCATTCGTTTGATCCAATAGGTAGGGCAGATGGTATTGACAAATCGATGCGAGCCGCGTTACGCAATGTTGAGCTATCATTTCAAAATTCTGCTTCTTACCCAGGTTTTGTCTGATGTTGACAAACCGTCTAGTGGCTGAATCCACGAATCCCGCCGAACTTGATGCGGTAACGCAATCGATCCTCTCGGATGTTCTGTCTTCGCATAGAATCGATGCCAGGATCGATATGCACGCGAGCGGTGAAGTTTCACGGGATCAAAACAAGGGAAGCCCGTGGCCTTCGATTGAGCGAAGGGAGTTCTACGCGTTAGAGTAGGCCGTGATTTGGTAAGCCCTGACAACTGGCTGAGAGATCGGCCGAGATTCACCTTTGCGCTTTGAAAGAGGATCGGGGATGAAGTTTGATGGGTAACACATCTGCGTGAGGGAGTTTTGAGGCCTCCGTGGCAGAAGCGGGTTCGTCGCGCCTATTAGAGGGACGGAGTATTGACCTATTCCGTCAGAGGAACGACGTCGAATGTGATCTAAAGCATCGAATTACGGGATAAAAAGTCCCGATTGGATCATTAACGGCCTTCCACGCTGCCGGCGACTAATTCTAGGAGCTACTGAGGCCGCTGTAAAGGTTCAACGGATGTGTACACAGAGCGTGTGTTGGGCAGGAAACTCGCAAGGAGACGGAATTCGGGAGATAATCAGGGAGAAAAGCGGCTGCGGGGGGGGGGACGAGAGGATGCGCCAAGCCGGTGACTTTGCCATGGCTTTACGGGATGAGAGAAAACACGGCAGCCTTCTCTGCTAACTTACAGTGCAAAGTTCGCCGTTTGGGCGCGTAATGCACACAGCTCCTCGTCGACTTTCGACCCGACGAGAGGTAAAGGATCGTTCCGCCAGGCAATTTTACAATCCGCAATTCGTCGGTTGTCTTATTGCGTCGCAAACAGCTGCTCGGAGATTTTATGACGACCACGCCACATAACGATGTCCCTGTGGGGATGAGACGGATGAGGGAGAAGCCCAGACCACTCATTGGAGGACGTGGCTTGTTTACGTTGGCTGACTGTTGGATAACTACAAGGAGCTGCACAAGCTCCCCACTTCAAAGGAGCTGTTATTCAATCACGCGGAAGTTTTCATTCTGAATTCTGAGAGCAACGGCGTACGGGTCGCGGAATCCTTGAGAAGCGGAGGGGGTTGCGTTGTTCAGCACACAATAGGCTGGTCGGCGCGAAGTCTCGGCCTCCTCGGATTCGAGTACTGTTCAGGCTTCTGAGCACATCGAATTCGTTCTCGCGGTATGTTTCTAGATAGGGACGCATTTATGTCGGTAAGTCGTGCCTCCATTCCGCATATTCTCACGAGTTGAGCGTCACGGTCTCGAGATCGCGATTAAATCCCGATGATCCCGTACCTTGGAACCACGCGGAAGATAATCACCTGGCTCCGACCCGCACCATCAAATAAGAATCATGACTACTGGCAACTCAAGTTGTATCCTGAGACCGATCCTGAACATTAGAAGCAGCGAAGAAATGATCCGAAAGCGCGGTGGACCCGGAGGTTGGCAAAAATTCGTAGGTGTAAATTATCGGGAGTCTGGTGTGATATCGACGATGCGCTATGATCTGAGCGAACTTGGGCTCTGTATTCCGGGGATCACCGCGACTTCGAATATCACTCAAGTCGATAAAGGAACAGTACTCGGGTTCGAGCGAAACAACCGAACTTTTGATTAGGTTGAGCCGTGAATATAGGCGGCAAACCTGACCTCCCACAGTCCTACCTCGGTCTTGATCTCTCGGGGAAGTTCTTACTTCACACGATATCCCAGTGTTCTGCTATGAGTACCGGCTCTAAAATTGCCACAACGCACCCGTCGCTCTGGGCGTTAGAATCAGTTTGGGGGATGGCTCGGAAATTCAGTTCTTCTCTTCCGCCGGGTAGAATTTTATGTAATACGCGGATCGATGTGCCCACCGGAGGTGTGAAACATGAGAGGCTGTTGAGAATTGGAGTAGTTCACCTGCGTCGGTCGTTACATCATGATCTGTCGGAATGGACTCAATCGTAGTTTTGAGTGAACGTGTGCTAACCGAGGTGATAAGATTCCCCATATTGTAGCGAAGTCGTGTGGAAGAGACGACTAACCCACCTGACGCCTCGCGAGCATCGCGCGATCCCTCAAGAGCTTCCCTGATCAAGGAATATTCAGGTTACAAGGAACATCGGCGTTCGGGAAACTTGCCCGGTAATCACTCTTTTCACAGCTCTGCCATCCTTACAGATTTCCATCACAACCAATCAGCAGCTTCCTCCGGTGCAAAATCTTATCAAGCCTCGAGAGCACTGGAGAAACCTCTTCCGCTACCTCACTCGTGGTAAAGTGCGCCGCACCTCGGTCGTGGAGCCACTTTGAGAAGAGTTTGCTCGTTTCTACATCAGCGTAAATGATATCAGCTAGCGGTCGCAAAAAGTTTGTTTCTCACATCAGAGAAAATTTCGCCAACATTGGCAGATTGTTGCAGGTGGATGCTTTTGTCGAAGTTGGGTTGCGATCAGCTTGTCCGTAACGACGAGGCACGCGGAACAGGTGGCGCTTTCGGCTCAAACCCTCGAGGACAAAAACAATACCAGAGAGCGATGTGTCAACTCTTTCTCGGGAACGTTTCTTAGCTCAAACTAGAGGATTGAATTTCATCTTGGCAAAAGTTCCTGCGGTTCGGGATCCGGAACAGAGGCTTAGGAGGGCTTGGGTTGCCTTCTGTGACTGATCGGGTCGCTTCCTTCCTCTGGTTGACCGAAGCTCAACAGCAGCTTTGCGCGAGGATAAATGAAAATATCAGACTGGCCTCGGCCCGCCGCCAGAATTTCCCGAACAGTTTTGGAATTGATTCCTGTATCGCGTTCAGCTCCGCATCTCGATAAGCAAACAGGGCGCGCCGACAACTCCGTCAAGAAATCGCCTTGGGCAGGCGTCAAGGATCTTTCCGTGGAATGTTATGCTTTGCTTGTCAAAACACAACGATATGCTTCAAAGGATTTCTTCAGTCAGACGTGAGAACCATCCGGAATCTTTCCTTTGAGTCGATGATGTTTGTTTCGCGTCACTTGGTTCTTCACTACGATACTTTGCTGTTTATTCGGTTTCTGTACTCCGTCTTCGCTCGTGCGCCTCGAACGGGTTGGGCGTTGAACGACGCCGATTGGCAGCGCCGGGGAACTCACAGAGAAGCTTGCATGGAAGCCTTGCAGAGAGCAGAAAACGGGTGGAGCGATGAGAGAGCCCACTTCGGGAATCCTAGAGATTCGGCAGCGCGAAATGAATGTCGAACGTTCCACGCTCCACAAGTAGGTAGATTAGGAGCTAGTAATCGATGAAGATCTTCCCTGCTTCCCCATGACTGGCTTTGCTTTCCGACTTGGAGGAAGGATCCGCCGGTCGACGCGGAAATTAGCTTAGTCACGCCAAGCCCTGTTTGGAATCCAGAAATTCACTCCTGCAGCATTCTCATGTTCGTCGAAGTAGCTTGAGAAGACTTCAGCATCGTAGGTCGCGTCTTTGATAGGTTAGTGAGTCGACTCGATGGCAATGATTTCTTCTGGCGAAACCGAGAAATATCGAAGAGGCGGTGGCCGTCCCTCTGCTGACGCAACCACGACAGACAGCGGAACACAGCTCGAATATGGAAACCCATGGTCGGTGGACAAAGATGATGAGCTTAGGGACAGAGCCCTGAGGGCCGACAGAAACTCGAGGGCAGACCACGCTGGCACAATCTCCCTGATGCAGCTTGACGATTAGCAGTCATCTCATTCCTTCAGCATGGGACAATAGATCCGTGCGCCGCGCGATGCAATACGATCAGTTGAGACTTCAAACGTTAAGGCATGAGTGCGAAGAGCGCGAGGGGAAACATGAGTGGGGCGACATCACGGCTACTATCCTATTCAGGAAGTATTCCGATACTGCGAAACCGGATGGGTGCTAATTGTAGTGAGTTCTTGGGCATCAACCAGCTCGACTGCGCTCTGACCTCTATTTCATCCATGCCAGCCTCCTGTCCCACTGTCTGGGCTCATGGCCTTCGATTAGTGGTTGCGGTTCTATCTCCATGCGGGCACAGGCGCGTAGCGTTTCGTCTCGTCCCGGATGTGAAACGTCCTTTCCCCTCACCGAGTCTCCGTCACCCGTTGTCGGTCTCGTTGCCTTCCGGAAGTGGTAAACTACGTATTCGACGCATCCGACCCCCGAAGTGAGAGTAGAGCGACAGGAAAACAGAGTTCCTAGTTCGAACATCCGTGCAGACGCATCCGGAAGCACTCCGAGGCAACCCTGGATTCTCTTCCAAACTGATAGCGAAGTCGCCGGAATCTGACTGTCACGATCGAAGCGTTGCGACGTTCTCCGTTGATCCGATTAGGAATTCGAGGGCCTCGAGATCGGAGCGGGGAAAGATCAAGTGTTTTGTCATTTTCAATTCTCGATTCGAGAGCCCGTGAACTTTGGGTGGGACACCAGCATCTGTTTCTGGATCCTCACTGCGCCCTTGATCTAATCTCTAGAATCTAGAGGGATATTAAAAATACTTCCTCGTACCATGAGCAAACACTCGGATCCCGATTCCGCTCCTCCGTAGATTACAGAAGCAATAAAAAGTCCTTGCAAACATTCGAATTTCAGCCCTGGCCGTTCCCGCTCCCTAGACGGGAGAATTTCAACACGCCATTTTGGATCGATTCGCTTTTGTTGCGTCGATGGTGGGCGTTGCGAATCATGGGTCCGAGTGCCTCGCTCCCGTCGCTGGTAATGCGCTAAGTTATCGTGAAAATAGATTGAGAGTGACACAGCGGCACTTCCTGACAACATCGATCGTGCGTTGGGTTCGTTGAGTGAGAGAAAGGCAGTTCGGTGTAACTGCTTTCGTTGTTCATTTATGTAGATGACTTGAGGTGCGAACAGATGGCTCGGATCGGACCTCAAAACCCGAGCTGCAACGTGTTTTCTACAAGGTAGCGTTATCCGCTTCGGATGAGCTCACAGGACGTTGAGATGAATTCTTGGATGCAACAAAGAGCTCTCTCGGCTCTCTCGGCGATAAGTTGAAAATAGTACCTGCTGAATTTGGAAAACGTAGGCTCTCATATCCTGGCCGACCAATGCTCGGCTCGCTCGGAAAGGGAACGTACTCCGCTCGAAAACTATAATTTCGCTTGAACGTCGGGACTCCGGCCTGTGGGAACGAACCTTGTAGTTTCGAAACACGCGCTCCAGAAAAAAACTGTCTAAGCTTGTTGCTCCCGCTGACTCTTGCAAACCCTAATTGTTGCACTGGAGCAAAACAATTGCGGCTCGGGCCTGAAGCCTGGAAGCTAAGAACATTCCGTGACAACGGGGAGATTTCATGGTAGCGAGTCGTTTGAACCTCTTGAGTTCTCCGCATGTGCACCGCTTGAATTTTAGAGCAAGTCGGTCGTTGAACTTGAGGATTCGCTGATAATCTTGCGATGACTCAACTATGACGCGTAAAAAGGAGCGAGAATGAATGTCGACTCGAATATCTCCATGGTTCTGTTCTCATGCATGTTTCCTCGAGTTTGCCTAAGCGTACATGTCAAGCTTGTGACCGACAAGCCAAAACATGAATCACGTACTCGAACCGAGCGAATCCGGCTCCCCAGGAGTCATATTTTCACCGTCAACATTCCAGATTTCGAAGGTGGCGCCGTTGTCGTCCCTTCCTGCGACATTTCCCACTGACTCGTTCTTGGTCGCTGATCCCGCGGTGATCGCGGAGATGGATGCGGCAACTCGTCTGCTTGATCCGATCGAGAATTCGCCGAGCGTTCGGAATTAACTTAGAGAACGAGAAGCTCGGGAACCGCCGTTTGTGCTTCTTGGATAAGATTCTCAAGACTCGGGTAGAGGACTCACGCTTCAAGCGTCCCACCAGCGGATTGAATCTCAAACTGGAATCCAGAATCCCGCTCCATGGCATCCGCGCTATCACGGTGCATATTTAACACCTCTCTCGATCGGAAAATCACGTGAAATCGCGAGTTGTGCGTCGCGGAAACCCGACTTCATATTCTCCATGGAAATTATTCCATGAAAGACCTGATGTGACTCATACATCCAAACTCTGTTTTTGACTGTATAGGCATCGATCACAGGATGACTCGACTCCGAGAAGAAATATTGTCGGTCTATGTACAAGATTCATGCAGAGAACATCTCACCTCAGATGATGTCGCTCAGACGATGAAGTTTACGCACCGCGTAGCAGGCATTTAGAGCACATGTCACGTTTACTCTTCCCGGACTAGGAATGGGTCAAGCTTCACTCTTCCGTTCCATCGGTTTCGTCCATCCCGCTGACTAACCGCGGCTACTCATTGTCAGACATTTATTCAACCTTGCGGCTCTTCAGTTTACCATGGAGTCGATTCACTTCGAAGATCCCCCCCGCTTGTCAACGGCCAACGGTGACGTTTTCTCAGAGGTTCAATAGCCGATGGAGCCTCGATGCCTGCCTATTCATATCTATCTTCTCTCCTATTCTACCTATACGGAAAAAAATCAAATTCCGTCTGTTCGTTTGTTTGTTTGTGAGACCGGTATATGTACAAATCTTGACGATGAGTTGTAGCGCCTAGATACAGGGCCAGAGAGGTTTCTTGGCGTATTTCCGGGGTCGCCCTATGGTTTCCCACCTCCGGGGTACCGCGAGGGTCATATACAGCGAGGCAAACTGAGGTGGCCTCCGGCTCACTGGTTTAGTGGCGAAGTTCCCCGCAGTCTATGCGGCAATCAGCTTCCAAATTGCTGCTCGTTGAGGCAACGTTAAGTTTGGCGGCGACAAGAGCTACACAAGAAGGGTCGCTTGTCACCTCGTCGATGACCGGGGATGGAACTGATGGAGACTCGGGAGAGGAGAGCGAGCATTGATCTTGACTAGAATCCGAAGCTTGAGCTGCTGCACTACAGCTTTTGCGTCCCTGGAGCCGTTCTGGGAAAGTCAGCGATGAATGTTTGACCAACGTTGGATATGATTGCGGCTTCACACCATGGCGTGTATCGCAAGTTGCTCACACGCAACCTTGACGCTCGAGGAGGGTAGAAACTGGGAATATACTCACTACAACACGACAGCCACGAGGGTTGGACTCATTGCGTCCTGACAACACTCAGATCTCGTCGAGCATGGGACGGAGAATCCGATCGCTAATGCAGGAAGGAAGCGGAAGTCTACTCCGTTTGCTTGTCAGGTCATCCAGAGCTTCTAATCGCAGCGTCAACGATAACAGACAGTCATCGGACGTGTATGTAGATAGAAGGAATGTCGGCGCCCAATCTTCTCGAATTCTATTGCTGGCAGAGCTCCGCTCAGCTCCTACCCCGCACTCCTGTGTCACGTCGTCGTGAGAGCAGCCGTTTTCGGTAGCAAATCGATAAGCTGATCCTTGAAAATCTGAACCTTCGAGGAGTTACTCTTGACAATGGACAATGTGATTGCTTTCTCACCATAGCGGATTGATGGTCAACAAAACTGTGCCGGAAAAACGCTCGGCCTGGCTATGTTGATAAAGAGGGATGCCGATTGTTCCAACAATCGTTGCGTGAGCAGAGACTGGGCGCCTCGATGACCAGTGGTCACAATGAGCTCAGAGGAATGACTCTCTGCGGGACGGGAGGTCCTGGGTGCAAATACCGTGTCCCGTGATCAGAGTTGCGCATTTGATGATTGGACGATTATCAAAATTCGAGTGATGCGTCACTTTTTCATTCATGCCACTGGCAGGTAGACTGAAATCGGTAGAGACGTAGAATACTGGGCATGGGTGCAATGAGCGTAAACTGAGAAAATGAGTTGTTCCACATCGGGACGGTGTATTTCGATCAGAAACCAAATGAGAGCACATTGCAGTAAATATTAGGGCATTGACTAGGTCAGCTATTCTCATGGATCGCCTCACAGAGATGAATGGCCGGAGCTGCGACTAACAGTCATTGAGGAATAGGAACCTCTTTTTACTCTTCGTTCCTTCGTTGGGAACATTTCCGGAAGCCGCCTCGACGAAGTCAGAAGCGACACATAACGCATGCTTTCTCCCTCATCCAACCTACGATCTTTTTCTCCGGGGCCACGACCTGTACGCGAAGAATCGATGACGTCCAATGGAAAACTTCAGAGAGAGGCGAGGAATTGCTCGGTTCCTGATAACTGTTCCTTGTCGATGGGCTCCCGCTGAGGGGGATTCCGTGTGCCGAAATCTTCGCCGAAAGCCGGGCAGTCCCGATGCCCCATCTGATCGCATTACTGCAAGACAGTTAGAATCGGCACTTTTCCAACATGTGTCTGATAGAACGTCGACCTGGGAGGCTCTCTATAAGACTCCCGGGAGGGTTGGGATTCCCTCTTACATCGGACAAGCGAGACGACACTTCCAAACACTCGGCTTTGCTTAGGATATTGCAATGGGAGGTTCAATTCCGCGACTGTAGAATGAAACCCGTCTATGCTCGATGACAACGCGGTGTGCTGAGGCTGATTTCGACTTCAAGAGCAGTCGCTGTATCGAATCAACATGGGCAGGGACTCTTCTCGTTACGATTATCTCATCACACAGAAGCCACGTCGCTCGCGCCAATGCGCTTTGTATCTTGACATTCTCAGACAAGCTACGCCGACTTCCATTGTTCACGAAAGACAGGGCGAACGGGATGGGTCCCGGCTACAATCTGATGTCCGATCGTCTCGTGTCCGATTTCAAAATCTTTCAATTTCAAATGGAGTCCTCAGAATCCGGGGAATGTTAACATGATTAACTCTGAAGTGGCTGTTCCGGCTTCGTAAGAGGACTCTCTACTCAAGTTCAATGAAAGAGAGCCGGAGATTCTCTACGGCATCAAGCTCGCCTCGCGTAGCATGAGTTCGTTCAACGAAATCGGCTTCTTGGACGTTATTTTCTACAAACGATCCGATGACTCATACGCAGTGGACGTCCTTGATTTTCATCACAATATATGTATGTTGTGGTGCGGTCCTTCTGTCGAATCGCGCGTTTCGTGATGCCTGTCACTTGGACGGCCTGGAGTCGCACCAATCAATACGACAACAACTATTGGTGCCCTCTTGCGGGAGGAGAATGACGGAGAAGCGAAGGTGTCCCCGATCTTTTCAATCGAAGTATCGTCGGGTCCAGGTAGACGTCGAAACGGACCGAGTTTTCGTATCCTATGATGTGGAGAGCATTCCTGGTATGGGAGGCTCGGTTGTGGCTTGTGCTTGTTCTCGACTTGGGGATGAGTGGTACACCTGAGAGTCTCTGATTACTTATCACACCCCTTCTTTAACCAGCTGTTCATCTCATGCTCTCAGTCGGTCTCAAGCTCGGTGCTTCGTTGCTGACTGAGATTTATACAGATGGGTCAAGATCGAGTATCGAGTGGCGTTGGCGTACGCTCCACACGCTTCACTCGAGGCTTCAATCGACTAGTCAACTTGATTGTCAGCATCGGCAGATGCCGGAGCCGTACACAGCTTTACTGGCGATTCGATTCACGGAGATCATGCGACGACAAGATGTAACGATCTCTAATTCGAAGAGCTTCAAATCAACCACGCATATCCTTGACTCGGGATCCTCCGATGGGATGCCCGCTTTTGCAGCTCCCCTGATGCGGAATGTTATCGAGGCGGTTTTTGGAGTACGCATCGGGTTGAGTTGTCGGTGCAGTATCACGAGCTACTCTCCGCCCGATCTCGAACTCGATGCGGAAATACGAACGAAGTTTAATGAATTCGGAAACGTGATTTTCGTTTGCCAGCGGAAATCGGAAATTGCCCTCGGCAGCGACGCTAGCACCAGCCGCGCATCTGATTCGTGGACGTACGCATATGATATCGGTCGAAGCCTACGCTCATTTTTTTCCTCTCATGGACACCGCCGACTTTGAACATGTATCCAAGCAGCGCGAGTCGTGCCGAGTCCTGATCAAATATATGAATGATTCCTGAGCCGGGAAAAATCGCTCGATTGAAACGTTTACCCTGGGGCAACAAGGAATAACTCATGCCGGGGTTTAAGCTCCACGTTAGGATTCACCCTACATCTCGAATTCACTCTCAATGGTATGAATTTGCAAGTATCAACTGGATCTCGTATGGAATCAGAGTTGAGCTCTAGGCACGTATCACGAGTTTCAATGTGAAATTCAGCCCATGAAGACCTCGAAATGACCTGGACTGCGTATCGAATGCCGGAGAGGGGAGGGCTGAGAGGAATGATATCGATCGGATAATCTGATTCTCGCTGGATGGAAACGCCGGCGTGAATTCGAGAATCAGCCCCGTTCACGACTGTCGAGAAGCTTTGCATTGGATAGTAATTGTGAAACATATTCGTGAGCAGCGTAACCTCACGCGGCTGGTTGACGGTTGTTCGGCGACAGCAACTTCGACAGACGTGTTTCTGTGCAACTCACAGCCCCGACCTCAATCAAATCCTCCCCTCCATGTGAATTTAGCTTCGATTATACATGTGTCGAGTTGTTACCAGGGAGCGCAGCAACTTCAAATCTGCCAATATTCATGCGGTGCCCAAGGCATATGACGGATCTGCATTCCCGCCGCGGCACGTGGGGAGATGATTCCGATTTCATTTCTCGCTGGGTTTATGAGAGTAGATGAATCGTCGGTGTCTTGGTCGCTCGAATCTTTTCCACTGTCCTAAAAGGGGCCTCGTCGATGGGAAAATTGCAGCCTTGTCGCCAGGACTTCTTATCGTATCCATCTCCAAGAGACACATAGGACTACGATAACCGAAGAGCTCGGACTTTGGGTTCGCTGGGTATGTCGGGTCGTCAAGTGGAAATTTCGGAGCTGCGCGCTTCATTTTACGTTCGGAATCGCTCTCCGTGGAAACAATGTTCCGGATGTCCTGCAATTGCGAGAAAGCATTCGAGCGTCAGTCCTATGCATCATCGGTCGCTCATTTCTTCCAAAAGCTCATTTTCCGGAGTGTTCTCCCCGCTCGAAAACTCGTTTGCGGATATGTATGCGGCGACATCAAGCATTCCGGTCCATGCTCGAATGTCCTCCTCGAGCCAGAGTCATCTTCGAACTGTTCTGATAAAGATTGGAGTTATGACGGGAATCGAACAACCCATTTTCCTATGCGGCTCTCTGATCTTCCTTCTTGAGTCCAGCCCTTCTCGCTCCCAGGATTGGGAGCAGAACCGATTACGGGAAATTATGCGGTCGATGCACATTGATGGACCCGACTATGACGACAGCAGACCCTGAAAGAGTGAACAAAACGACGATTCAGATCCATCACGGATTTTCTAAGCAATGCTCAACGGAATGCCCGGGGTCCTCCCCTAAGGAGAAACTCTCGTTTCAGATCGAGAAACGCGATCGCGTCTGAAGTCGGGGATGGCTTCACCAGAATCGCTTGAGTTTGTCAACACAAAACATCGTTATATGACTCCTATCCTCTACGTGAGGCTCCAGTTTTAATGAAAGCAGCATACGGATCTGAAGCGTGGACGAAATTCAAAGGAAGAGAATACTTCCGATATCCAACGCGGGGTCGCGTGTTGTTTTCCGGTCCCAAACACTTTCGCAGAGGGCACACATGGTCTGCCATCTCCGGATATGAGATCAACGGACCGAGTCGCCCTCTGGGTACACCTATCGGTTCAACTCGGCCCGAAAAAATCTGCGGGCAAACAGGTGGTTCTTCTGCAACGCCGAGTCTGGCAGGAAAGCTTTTCCATGGAAACGAATGATAGCACGATGAAGCAACCCACGGGCATGTACCTGACGGTGTAGGAGGGATCAACAGAGCGGGCACACAGAAACTCACGATTTCAATCACTCCGATTCCCCAGAAAAGTCACCATTCTGGGGAGCGCCTCTGCGTTCGTAAAATGAAAGAAGAGCAGCCATTGCGGCATCAGGATCATTCCCGAACACCGTTGCGTCGGGTTCCCAGGTCCAGACAGCTCCAGATGTTTTCGATATCTAGATGGTGACTGTCAAGAAACCCAATTCAAAGTTTGGCTCTGAGGAATGATGCAGTTTGATTCCATCGCGTAGCCGCTTGTGTCGTCTAGGGGTGCCCGAACCATCATACAAGTGCCGATACGATAATCCGAGTCGACGTTCGTGGAATCGATGCGCTGAGAGTCATTCAGAGCCACTCATGTAGCGAGAAAGCGGCCCTGGAGCATTGTTTGTTCCCGAGCTCCCATCGACAACAAGATGCCAAAATTGCTGCTTCAAATCAAAATTTTGATAAGCTGCCGCGGAATGATAGCTGCAGCTGGGGCAGTTGGGATCATCTAGGCCCACGAGCGTAGCGAGCGGCACCCACAAGCAGATGCCTGCAAGCTATCGCCCCGGATATTTGCTCAAGTCGCCGTCTTGGCGTGTTGGTGGGGCACAATTTAACTCGGCGGGCGTATTCCCAAATAATTCCCTTTGTTCGCTGCTACACCGCTGACGACGGGATCTCTAGGACATTATATGAAGCATGAATTGAATGTCCGTCCCGCTGGGGGGGCCCCGGAGCTCCAGTGACGTGGTTCCCTCAGAAACAATCGTCTCCGAAATGACATGATTTTTCAATTTTCAATATCAATTTTCAAGGTTTCGCTCACGCTACAAACAGCGTCCGGGAATCTTCAGTGGTTACGGAATCGCTGTTGTTTCGAGCTAGTCTCTCCGCAAAGGTTCCTGATGGTGATGCTAGCGAGGAGATTCATATTCTTCTCACTCCCAGGTTTTACCGTTTCCACACGTCATTCTATAAGGAGTTTTCCCACAAATCATATCTAAGAGAGGGGCACTGGGTGAGGGGGAACCTCGCTGTATTGCAAGACCAAGCGCGTTCATCATTCTGACAGAGCACTGAAGAATATTCCGAGTTCTTTCCGAGCGAGTATGACCGGCGAATAAACGCGATTCCTCGGAGAGCTGCAAAGGAGCGATTCTGCTCGCTTCGAGCGATCCCGGATCTGAGCACGTGTGAAACGATTTCATTCTAATGCGACAGCGACTCGTATTCCTCCGTCAGCTGGATTGCGACGACCTCGCGCGCTCCTTGGCCCCGATGCAGCGATTTCAGAGTCGCAATCAGCTGTCGGTGGAACCGGGGGTGCGTCCCGATAACGGAATAGGAGGGAGGACGGTTGATCCTCCCACGTTAGTTCCAGTTGCCGTGCGCGTATTTTACTCTTCATTTGGGTTTCGATACCCTGATTTTGAATTCTGGCTTTCCAATCCTGGCGGGATCGGGAGGGATCGCAGGTAACAATGTTGAGATCTTCTGCAGGAACTATCGAATAACGAACGAATTCATGGCCATCAGCCAGGAAACGAACAAACGGCCCTCTTGGGTGTACGATTCTATTCTGGAAACCTCATTCTTCCAGAAGCGGAGGCTGAAATTGAGAATCATCTCAGAGGTCGCGAGCGAGACGTGAACGCCTCCCGCACTAAACTCCTGACACGACCCGAATATCTCGTTCCAAGTCCAGGTATCTTGTCCACTTCGTATTCGATGGGATGAATCGGGGCGATGCGAAATCAATTGGTTGATCGAAGATTCCATGGCTACCATACTTTATTTGAAGAATTTTGGAAGCACTGAGGACCCTTTTGAGGCGAAGGTGAGCTCGGGCGCGAGTGATCCCACTTGCATAGCAGGAACGAAGGAACTCAAAACTTTATGCTGAGCGTCACGAGTCCGCTCTGGTTTCTTGGAGCGTAACAGCTGACGGTGACGGTGATTGACTCGTTTTTAAGGCGGACCGAACTTTTGATCAGATGTCCTCATCTGAGGTTACGCTACGACAGCTTCACTCTTCGTAATATATTAGAATCCCCGCGACCTGTCGGGCCTGTCAGCAATCGTCAACGATTTCGATCCCCGCCGCCGCACCGCCGTGTGGAAAAAGAGCAAACCATCGTTGGCGAATAGATTCTTCGATCCGCTCTGATTCCCGGCATAATGCCGCCGCTTGCGGTCATTCCCGACGTATTATGAAAGTGATCCCCATGAAATTTCGGGAAGGTCCCCAGACGTTGCTGCTGGGAGGAGTTAACGCTGCTCTCGTTCGCCCGCTATTTCGCGCCGAAAATCCTCCTTTACAGTAACTTAAGACCTACATATACTGCGAAATATCAATCAGACACCAAATGACATCATTTTCCTTGGGACTCCTGTCTATTTTGTGACAGTTTTCTCCATCTGCGAACTTGCTACAGGGTTCAGTGTCAGGACATATGACTAAGGAGACGGATGTCCCACAGTGTTTCTATTGTTCTAGTTCGCCAAAGAGAAGTCGATTCCCTGGCCTTCTGCAACAATTTTGAGACCCTTGGCAATCTCAGCCTGTAGCATAGCGCGATCGCAGTCTACAAATAGCTCAGCCCACCAATAAAACAAAAAAAATTATGAAGCAATAGATGACAGCCTTACACGTACAGGATGCTCTATCTTTCGATCCACCTGGTTGGGTGACAGGTATGGCACTCGTCGAAGGTCGCTAGGCTTCCGCTTGCAGATCGCCTAAAATAGCCATGGCGCGCGAGGCTCTTCATCGACGTGTATGAGAAGCATCCCCGGTGCAGGAGCGCTCGCATGTTGAAGATGACTCGAATCCATCTGCGAGAAACTCAGCAACAAAGCTCCGGACACGAGACCGACTAATGAGCATGAGATTAACAGCCGGTTCAAGGAGAGGGACTCGGAAGTGAGCACGGACTTTCAGGTTTATCACTAACGCACTATGAGAAAACAACCACAAGCCTCGCATAGCAGGAATGCTCTTCATATTGTGGAGTGCGCTAAATCGAAGACATCCATCGGAAGTTCGGCGTGGCGCTTACGCATCCACAGAGAGAAGCTCCCTGAATGGGTTTTCATCGGGCAGGGAGCCCGCAACCCTTCTCGCGTTGCCGCACTGGGCCTCCATACCGACGCGTGGCTTGAGAAGAGCAGCCGCGCACGCGTGTGCCCAGCGCGTGCGTTAGATTGCATCGCGAGGGCAACCATTGTTTCCGACTTCATGACGAACGTCGTAAAGGACCCGCAGGTTTCCAAGAAGTCAGTTGGATGATTCTGCTATCAGCGAGCGCCCGAGTGCGGTATTGTAGTCGAGGAAGGGGATTCAGTGATCCTAGGGTGGTGTATGGTAGAAAGGAATATGTGGGGCTAGGGCTGCGAATGAACGCAGTAATTCGATGGTGACTTCGGGGAGTTCCTCATAGATCACTTTGAAGCCGTGCTGATGGTCAGGGTCATTCTCAACGCGGCTTGCTTTTTGCGTCCGGTTCAGTGCTTCGTAGCAATCACCCCCGAATCGTGGCAGTGAGACGAAACACAATCATGTGGTCCATTTGAGTTATTGGGATGCGAATCAGTTTTCAACACATCTCACTTGAAGTTGTGCGCCACGAATCGTGCCCTACGATGATACGTCGGGATTTCACGCTCCATACGGAGGACTCCGAGCGCCGGTTGTTCTTTCGCATGGTCCGCTTGATGAACTAATCACGGGTTGCCTGTTTGCCGTGCAAATACCTGAGCATGGAGTTCAGGTTCTGAGGAGCCTGCACAGAGAGTGTACTAACACGATAAAAAGCTCACAATACACACTTTGTGTCGAACTTGATCACACGCGGAGCTCCAGGCTCTGCTTTTTGTTTTCACGGAACGGAGGACCGGCTCGCGGATCAGAACTCGGTCCGAAATGTCGTCCTTGGGAATTTGTCACAGTTCTCTCGCATCGCCCATTCCTGGGGTGCTGGCACCGAAGATTGACCTGAATTTGAACCAAAAGGTGAGCGAATCGCACCTCCAGGCCCGTGCATATCAGATCTCCGCAGGTTCGCATGAGCTTTCGCGGCTTTTGTTCGATGGACGAGTTAAGAAGTTCAGAACTGGTGACGCCTTCTGCGCCGAGGCGCTAGCGAAACATAGTCTCGTCTCCTAGTTGGAACCAAGCACATTTAGCCTTCAGCTGATCCCCAGTTTCCGTTCCAGTTGACTCATCGCAGCGGCATTGGCATCGCCACGGACCTTCCTGGAGAGCTAACGTCGTATCCATTGACGATGCTTCAAGCACAGAATCTCGCCGTGAATCTGGATCGTCTGATCGTTCGAAATGGGAAAGGCAAAGACACCAAAGTTGTGCTCAACGGATTGGATCTCAAACTACCGAGCAGAAAAATGTGAGTACTACCTTGGTCTCCATCCGCACGGATTCGAGCCGGTTTTCGCGACGAACAGCTTCTGCTCAAGTCGCTCCGCTTCTCATCTTAGGTTTCAGTGAGTTAGTATGCGGAACTCCAATTATAACTGTGTTGTCCGGATTCTTGCAGTTACGGTCTTCTCGGTCCGAGCGGATGTGGGAAAACGACGCTTCTCCGTTGTATCCTAGGCCGGAAAAATCCCGAAAAAGGAGTGGTCCAGGTGTTGGGTCAAGCTCCCGGGAAGCCTGAATCATCCATCCCGGGACCAGGGGTGGGTTACATGCCTCAAGAGCTCACTCTGTATCCGGAGCTCACGATAAACGAAACTTTGCGGTTCTTCGGAAAGCTTTTCGGGATGACGGAGACCCTGATCGGACGTAAGTTCAAGCGAAGATTGGGGAGGAGGTTTTCAGCCCGAAGTATTCATGGGCGTGAGCAAACCCTTGCCGCATCAAAACTCGGATGTACCGGATTCGACACTCGACAATCCTAACAAACGTCGCCATGCCATTCATCATCCTAGCAACCAACACCATGCCGTCGAAGAAGATTGTCATTGATGACCAGAGTATTGATCAATAACCTCTGTTTCTATTAACAGAGCGCATCGAAGCTCTCAGTGAGCTGTTGGAACTTCCCCACGGGAATCGCTTGGTGGGAAGTTTATCTGGAGGTCAGCAAAGACGTGTCTCACTCGCCTGCGCGATGATTCATTCGCCCCCTCTGTTAATCTTGGACGAGCCAACGGTTGGGTTGGATCCGTTGCTCATAAAGAAGTAAATCTCATTCAAACTTATTCCTGGAAAATCGACGAGGAAAACCACATTTTGAACGCGGATCAGCACTAAAAGCCCATGCGTCACCTTTGCAGGATATGGAATCACTTGGTCGCGCTCACTTGCGAGGAAGGCGTCTCTGTCCTCGTGACAACCCATCATATGGAAGAAGTGCGTGAAGCCAATGTGGTCGGTTTCATGAGGTCAGGTAGAATGTTAGCTCAGGATTCGCCTGACCGCCTTCTAGAGTCTTACCGATGCGATACGCTGGGCAAGATGTTCTTGGAGCTGTGCATCGCGGATGGGGAAGGACGTGCCGTTGTCAGATCTCAGTTGATGCCCGATGTTGTGGCTCCCCGGTCTCCACAAGAGGTTGCGGCGCCGGCATACGGGATACCGTTGGATGTCATGCGAACGATTTCCCCAATACCAGTGAGAAGTGGTTTGACATCGGATGAGAGACCGGGCGGTACGTTTCCGGGTCGAATCGGTGCTCTCGTGATGAAAAACCTGATCCAAACGAGGCGGAATCTTCCTCTGCTCCTGTTCGCTCTACTTACACCAGCCCTCCACATGCTTTTATTCGGCAAGAGTATTGGTGGCAATCCTTTCAAGTTACCCGTGGCCGTAGTCAATTCCGACGTCCATCCCATACTTTCGAAACCCTTTCTTGAGTCGATTCCGAACTACGTGATCGTCCAGCGACCCTACGCCGATCTGAATCAAGCACTCGACAGTTTGAGGCGTGGTGAGACATGGGGCGTTCTAGAGTTGGGACACAACTTTTCGACGGCCCTGCAATATCGATTCTTGCTGGGGATCGACGTGGACAACAACACAATCGACGAATCTACAATGACGGTCTACATCGACTCCACGAACCAGCAGATCAAATTGATGCTTGAGAAAACGATCTACGAATCGCTCATCGTGAGTTCCGATCATCGCGGATTGAGTTCTGCCTTTTTATTGTTTTCGGTTACGCACACCTTGGGTTGGAAATCTAACCAGGAACTCGATTCCAGACTTTCTACGAGAAGCTACTCTCCAAAAACAACAAGCACATCGCGCTCGCTCAACTCCCGATAAAGATCAAGGACCCACTATACGGCAATCACGAGTTGAGTGCGACCGTATTCATGGCACCTGGAATCATTCTTTCGATCACCTTCTTCATGGCAATGGCTTTGACGGCGGTTTCCACCACAAGGGAGGCACGCGAAGGCACTATGGAGCGTTGCCTCGTGACTGGAGTGAAGTCCTATGAAGTCATCCTCTCTCACGTGCTTTCTCAAATCTGCATCATGCTGATGCAGATGTCTCTCATGCTGATGGTTGTCTTTGTCTACTTCAAAATCCCCGTCCAAGGATCGTTCCTACTTGTGTTCCTTTTGACTTCCTTGCAAGGCCTGAGTGGCATGACATACGGACTGGCGATTTCGTCGATTTGCACTCAAGAAGCAAGTGCAATATTCTGGGCCCTCGCAACCTTCATTGGGAACCTTCTCATTAGCGGTACGTCTTCGGTCTTGTTCAGAAATTTTCACTCATACATAGGAGTGTTCAATAGTTTCTCATGTTGCTATTACTATCCGCAGGAATAATCTGGACAATCCAATCGATGCCCGAAGTCCTCCGCTACGTGGCCTACATACTGCCTCAGACGATTCCAACCGAATCGCTCCGGTGTATCATGTATCGTGGCTGGGGTTTTGAAAGACACGAAGTCCGTCTCGGGTTCGTCATCTCCGTCGGTTGGCCTTGCTTCTTCCTGCTCTTCGCCTGGGCTCTATTCAGGTCCCAGCGCGACCGCTGAGCACTCGTGACACCCTGAGACGCTACGCCTATTTAATCCATATTGTTTATTCCCTCAAATATTCTATGTAGTCGATATCGACGAAAACAATCCCTTCATTGTTGACGAAAATAAAAGTTCCTTCATCCGTTTCCTTCGAAAAGTGAGATATTCCACGAACGCTGCATGATTCCCCCGATTTCATGCAGCGAAGATGACGCAGAGAGCCGATTTCATCGCTCAAACTCAGGCGAGCTCAAGCAGTAGAAACGCTCCCTCATACGCGGGACTTTGGGGCACATATGTTGAGGAAATCAAGGTGTTCGGAAGGAATCGAACTGCGGGTCCGATTTGAGCTGGGATCCCAAGACCCCTGAACACCTCAGGCAGCCTTCCTTGCGGGTGTTTTGTCAATCTTCGTTGTAAAACTGTCGATTTGAACTATCTAGTGGAAATGGGATTGGATGGGGTGAACGGGCTGCCCGACTTGCAGCGAAGAGCCGTCCAAGTGACTCCGTGTCGGATAAGAATTCCGTTCGACTAAATGTAACCTTTACCACACGCTTGCCCGAGAGACCTCGGCCTGGACACGCCGCGCCGTTTCGTCAGATCACGGCGACACACGTTCTGGAAGGATGCGCGGAGAGCGGAAAAACAGGCACAGGAATAAAAGTCGTGAACGACAACCATGGTTATAATGGAATACAGACGCCACCTGCGAGGAATCGATAAAACCGCTGAACATGGGACGTTACAATAAAACGAGCTTAGAAGGGAAGAGACGGCGCCGTACAAATTATTGGCTATCCACCGGAATATTGATTATTTGCCAATCGATGATATAAGTACGTGCTTGATACAAAAGCCGTCGGATCTGCATGAACGTTAGGCGCGGACTAACGACTAACGAGCCTCGTGGTGATGACATTGAGCCGTGGCGGACCTTGACGCTTCGTTGGGAACTTGAATTCATTATAAACGGCCATCGGAGGTAGGGTCCTATCGGAAGAAGCGCACGATTTCCACCCCAAAAATGGAACGCCGATCAGTTGTATGGTTACGACGGGGGTCGGTCGTTCATCTCGAATTTCGCAGGCGTTAACTCAGAACGTAATCCCGAGACAGAATATTTTGGCGATCCAGTTTGAGATCTTCGATGGGCAACGACTAACTCATCCGGGGCGAAATCTCGCGGTAGTTGTCGCGGACCCGACGCAATACTGATCGCGTCGGTCAGATGTATGACGTCATTCTAACGTTGAATGCTGAATATTCGGTGCAAGCGGATGGAATGCGAAAATCCGGGTTTTCTTTCACGTTGAAATCAGGAAAATGAAGTTTGAACGAATGATGAGAAAATTCTGTTCGAGAGGGAATCGCAGATCACCACTTGATGCTACGTCCGTTTGACTCACTTTGGGATGGATCCAACGCCAGCATCCATATACGTATACTAACCTCGCGTCACGACATGATTCCTTGGAATGCTCAAGTACAAGCTCGGCGACCCTTTTGTATCCCATGCTGCTGACGAGAATGCTCAAACGAGTTAGAGCCATTCGAAAGCGGTAGAGAAAAACGCATTGCGTTTTGACTCAAGGCCTTAACGCTGTCTTCAGCCGTTGGGTGTTTGCTCGACAAATGATGCCATTTGGGCACTCTTCGAAAACGATTCCCATGCAGCGAATACTGCTAGAAATTGACCGTCGAGAGGAGAAGACACACACTTATGATGTTCAGCGGCCTCGGCCGCTCCGATCGAGGATCGATCCGGCCCGCTGTAGCTAGGATCTGATCGTCTCTTCATTGCTTTTTCTTTTCCCGCTCTCACTTCCAGGCGCTGGGCCCCTGGAAGCCCACAAGGGCTAGGCCCTGTCTGTGGTCGGGTCGGCTATGGCCTCATATCTACTTCGGTATTCACCCGAGAGGAGTGGGAGCCATAGAAACCTCTCATGACGTGGCCGGCTGCGGGGATCGAACCCAGAACCGCCCGCTCGAGATGCCGCCGTGTTTCCACTGCGCCATCCCGTCGGTTCGTCTCTTGTCGTCTTTGCTGAGCAGACGACCGCTACGCTGCATTGCAGCATCGCTCTGGAGGTCGGATTTTGGCTTCCTCTATTTCAACTCCTCGACGTCAAACGAGATGGACCGCCAGAAGACGGCCTTCCGTTCGTCTACCGGTTGTTCCACGGCCACTTGGTTTCGCTGGTGAATCGCATCTTCATAACGAATCGTATCCAGAAATCCAAGTGGGTCGCTCTGATTAGGAATATGGTACCGTATTTCCACGGAACAGTCAGACGGAAGGGCGGAACCGACTGGCCGTGATAAGACTCGACTTTCGTACGGCCTGAGTAGCGAGACTTAAGCTGTCACCATTCTAGGCATTCGCGATACTCGGATAAGGACCTCCATCTCGCACGTATGATCCCGCAATATGGGTCTTCCGTGGTTGCGACATAGCGCTGATTGAGCATCTCGGCATCGGAGAGCACACTACGACTACAATCGCGAACAACGTTGTTCCATTTCCAGTTCCGCTCAACGAAACCATGGGTGAACTGGACGGTCGACTCGATATTGTCGCTCCAAGTACCTTCATGTGAATCCCCGGTTCGACGACACAAGAGAGCGAAGGAACACTTCCAAGCACGAAAGACTTCCCGTCCTGATCGTCCAACATCGGCTGAATATGTCAATGGTGGGACAATTCTTCCCGAGGGAATGCCTGGAGGCAAGTTGAGAAATTATTAGAAGCCTTCAATCGTAAGAGCACTCTCTAAGAAATGGGCACGGGTTTGGTGTTTGGAGAATCGACTGGAGATAACACGGTGCGTTCAACCTAGGAAGGCGGAAACGTCGAAAGTTCTCAAACGGCAATCGCAATCGGCGTGAAGTGCCTGAAGCCCTTGAACAGCATATTTTCGTTTGCGAGCATTTTTCCGGGACCGGGAGAGGCCGGGCGTCGGTTAAACGAGTTCGATGCTCACGCCCCGAGATTCTACCGAAAATTCCGCCTTGTACTGCCGTCCCGCTGGGCGTCACAGATAATTAGCTTCGTTCGTGTCCACGAGCGCCCTGTGCGGAACTGCTAACGAAAATGCGGGAGGCAACGAGTGCAGCCGATGCTCCTGGATCAAACATGAGATACTTCGTGTTCGTGGCGGCAATTATTCTGACGTCTCGGAAGGTCGTCCCCAGCTCCACTAAATAAAATATCATCCGCAAGGCTTCCTGCATAATCAGTGTACTTTATAATCATTGAGAGTCTCGTCACCAGATTCATTCCGTAGGCTGTCGGATCTGATTCCGGCAACGAACCTTCTAATTTGTTAATGTTCGGCATCAGCCGAGTAGACCCGGTGGTGGTGTTTTATCCGTAAGAGTGATATCAGTGTAGGACATAACAGGGGCATGGTAGATGCGACCGCGATATATGCTCCTATACCTGCATGTTCGATTCGTTTTTGAATGACCTCTGCTCCACTTGAAATCGTATCACCCACCCTCCAATAATATCCTCGAGGGTTTCTGATTCCAGCGTAGCTCGACTTCAGCCCCCCGCAGTGAGAAGTCACCACATACTTACCGATGATGATCTATCATCGTAATTCGGTTTGCTCAAGTTTCATCATCGCGTCATATTTCACATCAATCACCGACGGCGGCGGTTACCAAATTTTCCGCCGTTATTCGACGATCTCCTGAATTTGCCGCCGACCTGGAAGCGTCCATGCTCGACGGAGGACAATTCCGAAAGGTATCTTTGACTTTCCGAAGTTTTATCTTCTCTAGACCTCCCTGAACCGCTTTTCGCAGAAAATCAAGCATTCAAGCGCGTAGCTCCTATCATAGTAGGGCAAGTCGCGCCGCAATCAGAGGAGAGTCGTGTTTTCTTCAGCGCATCGTCATCAATGTGGTATTCATTTCAGGTAATCCTGAGATGCGCCAGTAACGATGGCAGACCATGGGTTCGTTCAATCCCATCGCGGAATAACAATTTCTGCTGAATCATCCGGGATTTTCTGAATCGAACAATGTTTCAGATCGGCGATCCATCTCAGTGCAAGTTTTCTAGAAGTAGGGAGCTCGAGGGACACGCTGCGTTTCGGAGGAAACAAGACGAATCGTATAAGGAATTTGAAGTATCATTCCAGCCGAGAGCCGACCCGGAGGCGCAAGTGGGAAGATCATCTAGATATTGAACCGCGGTTACGCCCGCGTCGGTCGGGAAGCGGACGACAGATCGACAACTCGAAAAGAAACAACGTCCGCTCCTGCATCTCACGCAAACACCCATTTATTCATGAGGGAACGAGTTTCGCAGGCAACGTACGTCACGACTGGGAATAACGATCGGTCATGCCAGCCATCATGCGAAAGAATCCCTTGGGCCTCGGGATCCAGAATGGTAATGCGATCGCGATCCCGGAGTCGGTCCTCTTCCGAGGGGATTCCGCAGATACTGGTCCAACGATTTCGTGGATAATTCTATCGACGTGGAGTTATCGGAGAAGAAACGGCCATGATGAGGAGCTCTTTCGAAGCGAGCTAAACTCTCAACTTGGGAGCGTTCGGTCTCTTGTCGTTTCCTCTCTCTCACAGAACCTCTGAACCTTCCTTCGAGCATTGCCGAGGTCGGGATATAACCAACCGCTTCTGTGCTGACCTTTTGTTCGAAGCAGTTTGTGCAACTTCTCGCAGGTGGATCACAACGCGCAAACTGCTCCGCGATCTCTCCTCGTTGGAAACAGTGATCAATTGGGACTGACCGATCAATACAGGCGTCGATGATGAGAAATGAGCGGATGCAAGGCAAGCTCCTAAAGGCTACGTCCGGAAGGCGGATCTCTATGGAGAAGAATGAATCGAGTAAACATTTGCCGATAAGCGGATTTCTGAGGGGCCTTCGGGTTGCCTTCAAACTCGTTCCTCGCGCGGCTTTGACTCATGGAGAGAACGGCCTTCATTTTTGTGAGCCTTCATGCATGAAAAGCCGCTCTTGAAGTGTTACTTCACACGCGGGCATAATGAATTGAGTTGCGCTATTTGCGTCGACGTCCACCGAGATGCCGGCATTTGATACAGAGTCGGGAAACCGGCCGGCCGCGCTGGATGGCCACAGAGAATCAAATTGAGTGGGAATATGTATTTCCCCTCGTAAGACCCCCGATTGAAACAAAGTATCTCGAGTCGGATCAGGACAATGCTCGAGAAGCGTAGATGGTACGGATCTCTGAGCGCCTCGTCGCTATCTCTCACGGAATGTGGAAAATATTGGAGCGGTATATTGGTTGCATCGTATCCTAGCTTTGTCATCATGTGTTGGAGAAGTCTAGCCATAAGTTTGAGAGCTTTTGCCACCTGTGTGACAATCAGTATTATAATGGGATGTCCTACTTCGATGACCCTCCGGTAAGTCACGGCGATTCCCCTGAAGGTCACGGAAACAATTTCATTTCATCCACCTTGGACTCAGTCAGTACCCGTATGTGCTAAGAATGCCGTGTTATGAATGCTGTCGAGACCGGTAAAGCAGTCAATCTACAGCTGATTCTCATTTCGAAAGCCTTGCATTATACATCATCATGTATCGTGAACTACGAACACAATTCTCACACAGCGGCGAATTCCGGAATTATGACCTGAATGATTCTGATAAGGGCGGAAAACTCGGATTCCCGAGTTAACACGCGCCTATCGAATATGCTGGAGCGAACGCGGGGGGCTGGGCAACGGTCTCATCAGAGACCTGCATGAAGGTCATGCTAATGGGTGAACACCAGCAACTCTTCTACTTCCAACAGGACTGATACATTAGGTACTCTGAACGTCGCTGAGCTCCCTGACGCCTAGTATGTACGGCCTACGCTGTTTTGAAGGTAGAAACTCTCACAATTGTTCGGTCGCGACACGGGCGCCAGTTTCCCCAGGTCTGTTGTGTTGACACCGGGGACTGCAGATGGATAATAATCAATACCTATGAAATACGCCGTATCTTCACCCTCCTGTAGATATGCGGCTGTGAACACACAAGCGGACAAATCAGTGGATGAAGTTGCTTCTATTGCGTTGCATCATAGACGCGCCCGTCGATCGAGCAATAGATCGCGAGGTCCACAACGCGGAGTATCGATGATAATATGGACAATGTTCCGTTGATTCCATGGAAAGCCAGCGGATGACAGCTGAAAGCAGAACAGACCGTCCCAGCAGACCAAGCTTCAAGCCGTGGTTCGTTTGCGAAAAGTGCGATTCTTCCAGTGCAGCAAGCAAGCTTCTTCCCGAGTGACTGAAAACAACATGTAGACCGTTTCGACACCGACAATATGAAAGAGTTTCGCTGTCATAACACCTTTCGTCTTGAAGGTGTTTTTGTGGGGAGCTTGTGTTTTCGAGGTTTTGTTTCTGTAAGGCCCCGAGCGAATGTAGCTTGTTTACGGTAAATACGGACAGGCTAGAAAGCGTGTCATGATATACGAGACAGAAGTATAGAGAAGAGGAAAAATACGGAGAGATGAAGAGACATAGATTGGGTAGAGAAGGACGGAGACGACCGCCGTGGGGGCGGAAAAGAGGATTGGGCTGACCCCTTTCGGGCCCGCCGCCAGGCGCGAAGGGATTTTGCAACAGGCATGACTTCATCGACTGCAGTCAAGCGAAGTGTGAAGCATTTTTCCACACTCCCTCGCTTGGCTCACACGTCTGCTGGTGCCCAGTCGCACCGGGCTCCGCCTGTTCCTCGCTATGTGTCCAGTCGAACGTTAACCCGCCGCAATAGCGATAGACATTCCGCAACTTTCCAAACGACGCGTGGTAGACGACCGAAAGTCAAAAAACTTCCAGGCCCGGAATCCAAATTCGACTCGAACCTGGGGATATTCTGGACTCACCAACATCACCATACTCCGTGGGGGTCGAGGGTTCAAAGACCTCCGCGGCTCCGATGTTTCGGCGACGGGCAAGTTCGGAATGACGGCTTCAAAACATACAGCGCAAAACGCAAGGAGTAGAAGAGTGCTTTCGCAAACGACAGAGCTGCTTCGAAAGGCATTTTCGTCTCGTACAGCAGGCGAATCAAATGATCCCTTCGTCGATACGATGCCAGAAGAAACAACCGAAGCTGGGATATAAGGTTTTTGAAGTGTATGGAGTATGCTTCGGAAACTTCGGCTCATCTCGCACAACGCAGCGAAAAGGCAAACTACTCGACTACGAGAGGATTGTTGAGAGCACGCGATACAGAACAACAGTACGCTTAAGCAGGACTCGCAGCAGATTCAGGTTGTATAAGTATCCGATTTCATCTCCCACGTGCCGCGTTCAGCCTTCCCTCTCCTGCTCCGTCGTACAGCTAGATGAATTCCAAGTTACTCCGTGCTCGAAGTGTACTTCCGGCTGCTAGTCTTGTGGAGTTGGATATCGAATCCACTCAGCGGACGAAAACATTGCCTTGGCCTAGTTTTCGTCGGGAGACATTCGCGCGACTCACAATCGCACGAGCTCTGTTGAACCGGTCCGGTTTTTGGTCTGTGTTGTCCGTCAAAACCACGAACCCGGGGTTGGCTAGGGCTTTAGATCGCATACTGCGATGTGACAAAGTATCTCATGTACGGCGCGGCGTCGTCATCGGAAAGCCATCAAAGTCAACTCGGGCACTCCTATCCTTTTTTTCAGTGTCTTGCAGAACAGGCGTTGTTCGTTTACGACCGAGGCAAATTTATTACAGGGCGGGTCCCGTGCCGTCATGGTCTCAAGCCAAGAGAACCTTGTTGAACAACCGTGTATTGTATAGTGGTGTTTGCGTCGTCTTCGTCCTTGAAACCCCTATTTCGCTTTTTAGTAGACTCGAAACACAGAGTTTCACGGAGTCTCGATACTGTTCCAGTTCTGACTTTGGCTCGCTTGTTCTCCATGTCCTGCCCGGACTCCGAATTCCGCTCGACGTGGCAAGACGCCAACAGCGCGAAGATCTCGGTGTTTTCGATATCAGTTCCGCTTGCTGCGCGTTTCGAGACAGGAACGAGCTGCGACGCCACACAACTTCGGAGGAAACGAAAGTTCGTCGTGAAATATATTATGTTCCGGTGTGACTTTGATATCGGGCCACTGTTGTCGACCCCGGTGTCTATCTTGCCGCCCTGTTCCTCACCTCCGTCGGCGTCGTCACGCGCAATCGACGAACAACTCACAACAGACTAGCGAAGATTCAATGTGCAGATTTTTCCACACAAAAGAGAGATTTGTTATCAGGCCTCTACCGACGGCGACGCTGACGTAGACGGCCTCTGCGACCTGTGAGGCAGCGAACAGTGAGCAAATGCTCGTGTGGAGACAGAGGGCTTCTCGAGTAAGATCTGATGAGCCGTGGCGGGATCGAGGTGTCCAGGTCCCTGGTTTCCGATCCTGGGTGTACAGCTTTTCGAATCCAGTCGGCTTGAACCAAAATAATCTCCAAATTCACGTGGTGCAGTTTCGCAGAGTTGACGATCCACGAGTCGATGATTCTTCATACGAATTGACTCTGGAACCACGAGTCCCTCATTGAATTGACGTACTCAAAAAGTAATATTATCTACGAAACTCTTACTGCCTGATAATACCCTACAAAAGACTAACGTGGCACAAATTGGATCATCAGCTGCAGAAGCAACTTGATTTCCGTTGAGAACGATTGATAACAGAATAGTTTTCTAGGAAGCGAAGATCCGTCAACTGCTTCACATCGAGTATGAGTTCATCAGAATCTCAACAGCCTCGAGCTCCTCCCATGTTTAACTGGACAACACCCACACGAGATTAGAGGGGCGTCATTCCTCTTGAACACGTGTCGTGTAGTCGCGGTCCGATGGCGCAGGCCTCTCTCTCACTGACCTCCGGCCGTTTGTCATTTCAGCGACAAGAGATTTTCGGCCGACGGATTTCTCACAACAACAGCATGCGCGTCGACGTCATGAGCGATCATCTCGACTTCACTGAGAAGTTCGGTCCGCGTTTGGTCAGGCCGCGAAGCGGCGCAGGTAGTTGCTGCCGTGTCACCTCCTCGGGATCTTCATATCAGGAACTCGAAAGTTCGTATTTATCATCCAGAATTGCCTGAGTATGAGTCCGAGAGCCCAAGCTGATCTAATCTGAACGACGAGATCTTTCTTCCTTTTTTCCGGAGACATCAAACGTCTTCAGACGCCGGGATCAAGTTGATGAAGCGGGTAATGGCATAGCAACATTCCGAGCTTGAGAGCTATTGTACTAACATAAGACGCCGTTTGATCGGATTTGTACATGCAATCGACGCGATGCACCAACCGGTAGCCTATCCGTCATCAAACCCGACAAAGCCGAATCCCTTGTCGATGGAAAGGGGCTCCGCATGATGACATGACTAGACCCACATTGAAGTCTGAGAATGCATATGAAGCTCGTTCAGATCGGAACCAATCATCATTAAAATGAGGCTTGAGCGCAAACCGGGATCAGCGAGTCCAGCGATGAGTTCGGGGATTATTCGGATCCTCGGAATCTCGGAGGAAACGCCCGCTTGCATGTGATTTATCTTGCGACGTACGTTGAGCAACGAATACATTTCGCAACGCCCTATCTGTCGCTGATTCAGAGTTTCAAAACTACCTAGCGTACACGGTTGGGTTTTCTCGGACAACGATGCTGTCGTCGACCTCGCACAGCGCGAGGCAGGGGAGCAGACAGGCAGGCGAAACTCGCGTTCGTTCCTGGCCACAGTTCATGCAGAGGTAGCGTCATGATCTCTTATTGATACGGAGAGCTAAATCACGATGGCTGAATGTGGCAAATCAATTGTTGTCGACTTCCGGTTCAGGGTTGGATGGGGACTTTATGGTCGTATTAACCCGGGCGGAAGTAACTCCACAGTAAATGCTTTATTGTCTTCCGCAATCGAGCCTTCAACGACCACCAGCGAAGTGGGAGCCATCGGGCTTTCGTCTCCCTAACTGCCGTCAGGGAACTCAATTAGGGATTCGGGAGCGTTTGCGGGAGCATCTGCTGACTTTATCGGCAGAATACGCAACTGATCTCGTATTCAGATTCTGCGACTCTTCTCCCTGGATTTTGAAGGATAATGCCCAAGCTCTCGTCCTCCCGCTAGAAACACCCGGCATGAAGTCGATCCGAGACGGGATGAATCCCTGACCAATAAAATCGCGTTTTCCTTGAAGTCCTCCCTAAAAAAAAAAAAAACCCCCCCACCCCCCCCCAAAAAAAAAAAAAACAAAAAAAAAAAAAAAATTTTCCCCCCCCCCCCCCCCCCCCCCCCCCCCCCCCCCCCCCCCCCCCCCCCAAATTTTTTCTTTTTTTTTTAACCCCCTCTTTTTTTTTTCTCTCCCCCCCCCCCCCCCCCCCCCCCCCCCCCCCCCCCCCCCCCCCCCCCCCCCCCCCCCCCCCCCCCCCCCCCCCCCCCCCCCCCCCCCCCCCCCCCCCCCCCCCCCCCCCCCCCCCCCCCCCCCCCCCCCCCCCCCCCCCCCCCCCCCCCCCCCCCCCCCCCCCCCTAATGAAACGACACTGATCCTAGGAAGAACCACTCTACGATGAGCGCCCGAGAGGAGACCCATCTCCCGCCGCCGCTGCTAAATCGGTGGAAACACTGTAACAGCCCTTGCTCCATTTACCAGGAGAGAATACGGGAGCTCTGCCCGAGTGTACAAAGGCTAGTTCAAGAAGAGTCGGAGCGCAACAAAGACTTGGTGTGCATAGTTCTTAATTACTTAATTTAAAATCGAGCATACCAATACGGTGGTGTCGATAAATATGGTTACCGTTAGCGTTTCTCCTTCGCAACTTTCCGTCGCCTCGGCACAGAGTCTGATCGGGAATGCAGGCGCGATTCATCTTCCACCTTGATTAGGAGCTCGCAGCAACATTTTCAGCTGATGACGCCGAAATTCATCGGCTTCCGAAGACTCGCTGTCGCCCAAGGTGAAGATGGGCGGACTAACTTGCACTCAGGGGGGAAGGCCCCCCCCCAACCCCCCCCCTCCCCAAAAAAAAAAAAACAGGAAATTAAAACAAAAAAAAAAAAAAATTTTAAAAAAAACCAAAAAAAAAAAAAAAAAAAAAAAAAAACAAAAAAAAAACCCCAAAAAAAAAAAAAAAAAAAAAACCAAAAAAAACCCCCCCCCCCCAAAAAAAAAAAAAAAAAAAAAAAAAAAAAAAAAAAAAAAAAAAAAAAAAACCCCCCCCCCCCCCCCCCCCCCAAAAAAAAAAAAAAAAACAAAACCAAAAAAAAAAAAAAAAAAAAAAAAAAAAAAAAAAAAAAAAAAAAAAACCCCACCAACCCCCCCCCCCCCCCCCCCCCAAAAAAAAAAAAAAAAAAAAAAAAAAAAAAAAAAAACCCAAAAAAAAAAAAAAAAAAAAAAAAAAAAAAAAAAAAAAAAAAAAAAAAAAAAAAAAAATAAAAAAAAAAATTTCAAAAAAAAAAAACAAAAAAAAAAAATTTTAAAAAAAAAAAAAAACCCCCCCATCCCCCCCCCACCCCCCCCCCCCCCCAAAAAAAACCCCCCCACACAAAAAAACCCCCAAAACACCCCCCCCCCCCCCCCCCCCCCGAAGCTTGTCTTCTGAGGAGTGGATGCTACCTTGGCGAATCGTTTGGCTCGAACCTCCGCGGTGAAGTGTTTGGATATTTTCTGACCACGTTTCGGGTCACTCACTTTGAGTCAATTTAGCCGAACGATCGGCATGCCGCCCTAGACAAAGGCATGGGCTGATATGATTACCGAGGGAACGATGTGAACATTGATTGTCTTTTGGGTGAGGTGCACGCGATGTAACGAGTACCCAACCCAAAAGAGCGCCAGGGCAGTTCCGCACTGAAATTCTTTGCTTGGTCTGCGCACTGAAAATGCTGAAGCACTGAATTCCATCTTCACTAATTCAGAGGGAGATGATGGCGGAATTCGCGGAAACACGAATGGAAAAAAAAAAAATGCGGATTTTGTCGCGGCCGGGGATTCCGCGACAAAATCCTAGCCCTAGGCATGATTGATCTTGTCCCCCTATATTCATTACTTCATTTAAAAGATCGAGCATACCAATACGGTGGTGTCGATAAATATGGTTATCGTCAGCGTTTCTCCTTCGCAACTTTCCGTCGCCTCGGCACAGAGTCTGATCGGGAATGCAGGCGCGATTCATCTTCCACCTTGATTAGGAGCTCGCAGCAACATTTTCAGCTGATGACGCCGAAATTCATCGGCTTCCGAAGACTCGCTGTCGCCCAAGGTGAGAGCATCGAGGCTTTGTGTGCGGACTAAACTTGCAGCTCATGGGGGAAGCGCACAGCCCAAACCTCCAGTTTCTCTCCAAAAAAAAAAAGTGAGGATACATTGTCACAGCTCCCTAGAGTCAGTCAAAATTGAAGATTCTTCCGATTTCACACGGATATGGTCGACATGGTCCGAAAATTAGATAGCAGTTATTAACGTACCACATCTTAGTAACGTAGCTGAGAGATTCCTGGACGTCTCACATGGAGTAGAGAATACCATCACGACGCGACGTCTTTGAGTACCGCCGGGCCACGGCGACTGCGTCGAGCTCTATTCTCCCCCGATTGATGCCTGTCTTCCAAACGTCGAAGTCGTGCTCCGAGCAGTGAACAGCTTCCAGAAAAGAAACTCGGCTGGATTGCTTCTACCCATACGTGTTTGCCGATCCCCAATATTAAAAATGACGATCGGGCATTCGGTGTTGCAGGCTCGATGTTTGTTGAATCCGAACTGTTGGGACAACGGTAGAGCGTTCTCAGATGAATATTTCTGAATTGAGAATCCGATCCCGAGCTGTCGTGTTTGCGCTCCAGTGAGTCTTTCCAGCAGTGAAGAGAGAACACGAACATTCAGAGAGCGGTCGCAGTCTTAGACGTCATCCTCCGGCTCGCGACAATGTACAGTGTGATCCTTGCTTGGTTACGGCTCAGCACCGCAAAGATCCTAGGACGAGCTGTCAAGCAATCACAATGTATTTGAATGTATGAAGGCACGTTCTGCCGCACGATGCCATCGTGTTGCCGCTTCTCTGACGCAGCAACAGTCTCTCCGCTTACGTGAACGGGATACAAAAGTTGGGCGCGATGGGAATAATACAGCGATTTGTTCCCCCGGCTCCGATTCAGTGTGGGAAATCTGCCTTTCATGGAGAATACCGGGAAACCGCGGAGAATATTCCGTTACAGTCACGCCATCCTTCGACTAGAATCTACGACCGAGGGTGAGCCTATTGCAGAGTGAACTCCATCGAAGCGCCAATACAGGGCGATGCAAAGTTTTGCGCTCACTAGAGTTCTAATTAGCGAAGAATCAGGGATGCGGCGGCGTCTGAGAGTATTCTGAGCTAATAGCCTGACTATGCCATTCCTCTCCCCGCATTTTCTCTAAGGACTCTCAGACGCCTTCTCAATGCTCTGCATCGTTAAGTCGAGCGGCTTGCGGCGAGTGAATCAGTCCAACATTCTAAAACTTGTGAATGCAATCCAGTAATTTTGAACGCTCGATGTCGTTTTTCCACCATGAATGTGTGAGCTGCAATACTGTCTAGGCTAATCTGCAGTTTGGCGCGGCCGCTCAGGACTCAAAACAGGCTGCTGTATCTCAGCCAACTTGCACCGCGGAGAAGGTGAATTGGTGTGAACGGACGACTTGAGACCACTACGGTTACTAGTGGTTCGAATCACGGCCGCTTGCAGCATGGGGGTGGTGGAAACTTCGAGCAACTATCACGCCGTCGATAATATGGATCCGAATCCCGATGTTCACCCTCAGAGACCTTCAGGTTGGGCGTGCCGCAATATTTCCTCTTGACGGTGGATGCTCAGATGGGGGACGTGGCATCGTCCCAGCGGCTTACGAGCTCACAAATTCCATTGCCCGAAACGAACAGATGTTTAATCGCCGAATGATTTGAGCCTCTTATAGGATACAAACCGCTGTGATTGCGTGTGGATGATTACACCGTGGACGATGCGATAGGATTACAAAATACTTCCGAATTCGATGGGTCATTCAGGGATGCTGCTAGGGTATGGAACTAGGGGGCAGTCTATTGCATAATACATGGGAGAGGAATTGAGATCTTCGCTACGTTTTCGACAAACACATGACCAGGTAGGCGGTGGTTCCCGTCTCAGGCACGCAAGACGAGTTGCAGGATATCCTGGATAATATCTATCCACTGGTTGGAAATGAGTTTGTCGTGGAGAATCAAGCGTGGCCGGGGTCAGAGCGGAGTTCGAATCAATCTCTTCGAAAATTCTCTGTGCGACATAATTTTGGGGACTATTTGAGCGAAAAGGGCTGCGGCTTCACTTATTAGCTGAAATATCCACTCGGAGGAGGGGAGATGTTCGAGACCTCACCTTTCTGTTCCTGACGGAGAACTCAATTGAGATTTGATGTGCCAGTTATGGGCCCCTGACCAGCTATACACCGAAGCCACAAACTAGTAGTATATTAACCTTCCGTTCTGTAGATTTGCCGGGCTCTCATGCCGTCGTCGGCCAATCTTCTCGATTGCCGAAGATTGCGCTGCTGCCGGGACACGGACACGAATCACGATTAGTGCTCCTTGTCAAAGCTGCCGAGAACGTTGGAAGACCTTCGGCTCCCTTCGATGGATCGGCGTCGACAAGCTCAAGAAACGATGGCTTAAGCCCGTCATGCTATGTGTAGGGAGGGGCGAGTCATTCTAACGAAAACGATAGGGAAACTCAGCGGTATAGGAGCTGTCCCGATGCAGAAATATTCAGGAAAGTGCTAAACATACCACAGAGTTCGCGAACAAGAGTTATAAGATCAGCGAGCTGACTCGCATCCAACATTCCAAGCAGCTGCCTTGTCCTCCGTGCGATCCGCTCGGTAAACACTTCACAGACTTGCGGCTGAAGGGAGCGTAAACGTTTTCGCTCCTTTCGAACCGCCAGAGAACCAGCTCGAGACAATATGGGCTCCTTTCGAGCTCAAGAGTAGTGGCCTCCAAACATGGCAATTCGCGTCCTGGGAGAATCCGTTTCCTCCGGCGTTTTGCCGGTATTCTGCGGGAATTGTCGCATCATGAGTTCTTCATAAAGATGGTAGGCTACTATGACTGACAAGTCAGCGTCGGAACTTTTGTGTGGTATACCAATCCTGTCTATACAATGGTTGTGGCATCAATCTTGAAAACCTTGCTTTGGAAGTCACAACCTCATCCAAAAGCTCCAACCGTGCCTCGACACCTGCGATATTTCTATTATGATTGACACATCCGCCCGAGCGCGATTGTCGGTGGGATATTGCATTATTCGAGCGATGGGCACTTTGCTGCGGAGTTCCTTTCAGCCTCTCGAGAGGCCCGCTGTTGCTTCTGTACTGGAGTCGCGGGATGAACGAAACCGGGGTTCATTTTCTGTGGTCACTTGAGTCTGGTTGGTATCCCGAGGGGATTCTTCTGCGGTGGAGGAGTTCTCTTTTCGAGATTGCTCGCGCCCGCTTCCCGAAGAGCAATCCACAGAGCCCAGTTTTCCATTTTCTGGTGACTCTGATGGAATTCTAGCGTACGAATAGCTCCTCCAGCGGCTCGGACTGAAGCCTCAGCTCGGAACAATCTCTCCGTCCGATGGTTGTAATGAACGATTGCTGCGGAGAGGAATGGGAACACACCTGAGGAACCACCTCAGATCTGGAGCACAGGCCGACGTAGAAGGTGTCGGACTGAGCTCAAGGTCACGCTCCCGTTTCGTCAACGCCAAAGCTAATCAGAGTCCAGGAGAATCTCGTAGCGACATGTCATGTCACCAGAACGACGTCCCCCCCCCCCCCCCCCCCCCCCCCCCCCCCCCCCCCCCCCCCCCCCCCCCCCCCCCCCCCCCCCCCCCCCCCCCCCCCCCCCCCCCCCCCCCCCCCCCCCCCCCCCCCCCCCCCCCCCCCCCCCCCCCCCCCCCCCCCCCCCCCCCCCCCCCCCCCCCCCCCCCCCCCCCCCCCCCCCCCCCCCCCCCCCCCCCCCCCCCCCCCCCCCCCCCCCCCCCCCCCCCCCCCCCCCCCCCCCCCCCCCCCCCCCCCCCCCCCCCCCCCCCCCCCCCCCCCCCCCCCCCCCCCCCCCCCCCCCCCCCCCCCCCCCCCCCCCCCCCCCCCCCCCCCCCCCCCCCCCCCCCCCCCCCCCCCCCCCCCCCCCCCCCCCCCCCCCCCCCCCCCCCCCCCCCCCCCCCCCCCCCCCCCCCCCCCCCCCCCCCCCCCCCCCCCCCCCCCCCCCCCCCCCCCCCCCCCCCCCCCCCCCCCCCCCCCCCCCCCCCCCCCCCCCCCCCCCCCCCCCCCCCCCCCCCCCCCCCCCCCCCCCCCCCCCCCCCCCCCCCCCCCCCCCCCCCCCCCCCCCCCCCCCCCCCCCCCCCCCCCCCCCCCCCCCCCCCCCCCCCCCCCCCCCCCCCCCCCCCCCCCCCCCCCCCCCCCCCCCCCCCCCCCCCCCCCCCCCCCCCCCCCCCCCCCCCCCCCCCCCCCCCCCCCCCCCCCCCCCCCTTTTTCTCTTGTAATCCACTCGTGGAATGGTTTTCGTCCGTCAAAAGCAGTTTCTCTGGACGGAAGGTCGTTTTTTGTGAAAGTGTTCAACCTAGCTTTGAATTCCCTGAACCTGGAGTAACGATTGGGACCGATCATCTGATCACTGAACGAATCCAATTATCGCAAATGATATGGAGAGCGTTCACTGGCACGAGAATTACGAGGTATACAAGCGCTCGCTTCGATGTCTCCGCAGTCTCACAAGCTGACGCTCAGTAATGTTATTGCTGTCATCGATAGTGCTATTGTTCCTCATGTTGCCGTTGTCGTCGTAATCGTTGCTCCTGCTGCTGCTACCGATGTCATTGCTCGGCTCCCATTGTTGTTCTAGGTTGTCCTTTCTGTGTTGCTCTGGTTTTGGCATCGCAGACGCGAGAATCTATTATCCTTGGTGACGATGACAACGGTCACGATTGTCGTGGTGAGCAAACACGTGGCGTCTTCGGGCTGACTCTTCAAGGTGGAATGATCCCTGGGACGGCACATCTACTAACAAAGTCGATGTGCAACAAACAGGTACACGCAACTCCGCCGGTTCCATGGAGGTTCCAAGCTTATGAAATGTAAAAGGACTGGAGTATCGTCGGAGTATGAGCCCATCTTGATCCTGAGGTGGTTGAATCCCCCATTCGCAACCAGGAGCTCCCTCCAGATGAGATATTCTTGATCATGAAATGAAGACAAATGCGAAGCGACGTCGGAAACTTGTCCAATTTAGGGCTGGCTGACATGGAGCGAATGTCACTCCCGAGCAATGCGTTCACGCTCTTGTGGTTCTTGGAATGTGTGATGAGCTACAGCAAAACGTGAAGCTCCATGAGGCTGCCGAGGCTTACGAAGGCTCTCGATCATGTATCTTCCCCAGGTCGGAGCAGGTAAGGTTGAGTCATCCGTCGATTGCTTCCAAGTTTCCCGGCAGATTCCTCGTAACTCCTCAATCCCTCCTGTTCATGATGTAACGTAGGTGTCCAGTTTAGACGTTTCCCTCTCGCTGTCAAAGCATTTGAAGATCTAACCTTTCAAACTAATGCGAGCTTGGGGATGCCCTTAATCGACACATTCAGATCGATGGACAGATGCAAAGCTTGGAAGACCGCGTGATTTTTCTGTTGAGCACTTCAAGTCTCCGGGGGCCTGTTGATCTAAATCAGCGACAACTGAGTTAGCCAGACGTCGAGCGCCGCGTGTAACCAAATGGAATCCACGCATTGCGCGCTGTTGCCTATCGCACCAAATGTCGCCGCGCATTCCCGTGAGCAGTCTTGCGTTTTCGGGAATGCGCGTACCCCAGGTTTGGAACCATTGATCTGAATGGAGCGCGACGCCACTTCTCGACCTCGACAGCCGCGCCGACTGAGCTGAGCTGCGCTAGCAATTCGATTTGCTCCTCAATATGAAATATTTCGTTAAGTTCTTCTCCACGTGCATTCGGGATGATGGAAATTGTGCTACATTTTCTCAATGCTCCCGAGTTGAGTTGAGTCTCTAGATGAGCTCCCAGGTTTTGAGTCCCTCCACCGCTCCGGAATCTCGTTCAGATTCACAGGGATTTGTGAAAGAATTTTCAAAACCCGCGGAAAGTTGATCCTCATGATACTAGACACGCGGCAATACGCTGATTTCAAAAGATTTGTTCCCCGAAAACGTGACTACAGGACATTGTTTGGCCCTTTCCTCTAAAAGGGATGTGGAAAATTCAAATCCTCCAAGCGATAACTTACAACCGTTGGGGCTGAAAAATAATCCGTAACCACATCAGGGCATCAGCAATTCTGGGACGGGCACTGGTAGTGTGTAGGCCTGAAAGGACAATTCATCAACGCTCCGTAAGTGTACAGCTTCAGGTCCCGACAGAGTTGACGCCAGTTCTCAACGTCTGGCATTAGGCCATGGACATGGGAGGCATAGTATAGTATTGTCCACTACTGAGCTGCTTCGATATCTCCTCCGGGGAAGGAATCGTCATTTGAGTGGATCTGATTCGATTGGGTGGCTTGTTTGCGCTCGATTTGCAACGGACGCGAGGGTCTTTGTTGGTAAGGTCCGAGCGAGGTGTTCCCGCCCCTCCCTCCGTGTTCGCTGTTGTGGACGGAGCAAAAAAGCAAACACACAAATACTCTTGACACTAGGGCCTGGTGTACTCGAGGAACTGATCACCAGCACAAACGTGTGTGTATCTTCGCTCACGACTGCAAGGTATGTGTGTTGCGGCCATTGCTCTCGGGCGTTCCGCTGCGCGAACCAAAAGTTTTGGCGTTGCGTGAGACATGTCTACATATGTACATTGCATACAAACGCTCTGTTGAATGAGATCAATTCAAAAAGGGACGAGCTAGAAAGAGGACGCAAGCGAAGCGATTCTCCGATGCGTAGTCAGGGGTAAAACCGAGCAAACACCTTTCAACAACCTCCTAGAGTGCTCGAGATGCTTCGCCTACACCACCTTTCGTCGCAACGCCGATGATGATTTGAAAGAAAATATCCATAGAGAGCTGGAATTGGAAGAAGGACCAAAACCTCTGCAACTCGAGTGTCGATTGTGTAGAATTTCAAGGATATCGAGGCGTAGTCAGGGCATGATTCTTCCTTTCGCACTTCAGACCCGATGGCTACCGATTCGAGTCCGTATTCGAGGGTTTCGAGGTCGCGGGACGCAATACGGGCGTCCTCCTTGTTTGTTCAAGGTTCATTTCTCAACGCGAAACATAACCAAACAGAGCCACGATCACCGGGTCGACATCGGGGCGAATCCAAGGACGACGCCAATTCCTAACAGATTTCCAAGCTGATCAGCGGTATTGAGAATTTCCCGAATACTCCACCGATACTCGATCGTCCGCGGAGGTTATCCGTGCACAGGGCCGCTCTGGAACTCGAGAAAGATCTTGTGAAGATAAACAGGCTCGCTCAGGCGTAAATGAGACAGGTTCTGTCAGAGAGTTGGAATGATTAGCATCTGGACGGCTTTTGCTGGAACCGTTCAACGGCTTTTTTCCGTGGACCTTCACCGTCAGAAAGCCGCCTTGGGAAGTTTATGAGCGGTAACGGCCCCGAATCTTGCGCAGCGGGCCCGCGGTTTCCCCGCATAAGTAAACCCACCTGCACACATCGTTGTGCAAGGCTTGATGCTCGAGGGGGCGAATATCGCTTCGAACCCATGATTGGGAATTACTCTTGCGTGCCCTGTTCCTATAAGGTTTTGGTGTATGAGACCACGAATTCTCCAGGAGAAGATCCAGCGATGAAGCCGCTCGTTTCGAATGCAAACGTAGCCCGGGATTCTTCTTACGTTTCAGAGAAGGTTTTCTTCCTCTGGTAAGCAATCCGCAGCAATTCAGCCGTGAACGTTTCGCAAGAAGCTTTTTTGGAATGCTCAGAGGCTTTGTTCTCGGATAGAGGTTCAATAATCGAACGCTCCGCTTAGGTTCCCGGATATTGTATCGCTGCCTACCTGTGACAAGGCGATACCGAAATGGCTTTCACGTTAATCTCCGAATCCCGATTCAATCTCCACTTTCCATATTCGAGGCTGACGCGAACAAAGCCCCGGGCCGAGTTCACATCTGTTCCGCGTCAAAAAATCGCGGAGCGTCGCAGGGTCAAGTCCGGCAAGTTGGACAACAGGTTCGGCGAACGCTCGTGCGATAGTTTTGGAGATGTGTTGTCAATTCCACTTGAGCTCCCTTTGAATCAGAACTTTCGATGATAGTTCGATAGCGATGGCAGACTTTGCATTCGAATGTTCCACTCGCTGGAGGATAGTTTCGAAGGCTTGTTTCTTTTTGTTCAGCAGTGTTTGTTCGTCGAGTTGGAACTACGGGGACCAGTGCCCTGAGCTCTGATTACTCGGACGCTTTGATCTTTTCACAAACACACACACACGCTCAGTTTCTCCCAAATCGAGTTTACGGGGTTCCGTTCGGTTCGCCCGATTGCATGATTCCCGCCACCGCAAATGCATGGCTTGCGCGATGCTCGTCTGCCACAGGCCCGCGACAATCGAATAACGACGTCATTGACCGCAGGGTAAACGACTGCACAATTTCACTCGATGCAGGCGTGGTCCGCCTGCACAGAGTCCTCGGACTTCGGGCGACTGGTGTGTTGTATCTCGCGAATGACTGCTCTGCGGTGAGGCTTCGCGTGCTGAACTAGTCGGACCGAAGTCTGACAGAGTGGGGGTCTGCAGGCTTGACGAGTCTTTGAGTGATATTCGCCGAGAACTCACTTTGGGCCCCTGGAGAGATCCCTGCTAGAAGTTCTTTGAGCGCAGCTGCGGGAGCAGAAAGCTCTTGATCCCAAAGACCATCGGACAGATAAGGAGGCTCAGCTGTTCGTCGATGCTATTCAGGCATGCTCATGTCTTGCGCCGACGCGGACGAGATCTTAGATATCATCACGTAAAGTGTTCGCCTCCGTTCCGTAACAGACTTGCCAGATGAGCGTAGGGGGATTTCCACCGCACTTCTACTTCGAGGAGAATGCAGCGCCGTCCACAATGGAATTATGGAAATTGCTGAGGCGTTATTCGGATTCTGGTTCCGCGCGGGGGCAAAAGGTCCGAAGAGAAGCTGACGCGGGTTCTCGAGAGGAAATATTGAAACCTCGTTGTCCATCGATGCCGAGCGCGCGCTTCTGAGATATCAGCCCCTCATCTTGGCTCGCTGCAACGCTTGCCACCGCGAAGCCTGTTTGTTCGTTGTATCGCAATTTCTAGGCCGACCCTGGAGACAGCAGATTGGTGATGCATGCGAGAGAACAGTGTCCCCTGCGCTGCCGCCAAGGGCTCCGACATGTCCGCCGACCTGACTGGAAGAAAATGTAAATTCAACCCTAAGGGAATTTTGTTTAGAAATTCAATATTCTCGTGGACTTGTTCACGCTCGACAACCTCGCGGCTTGATGGGACTCCAAAAGCGTGACTTTCATAATATATTCCGTCGTCGAGGTTCACGTAGAGGACTGCAGTGCGCGAGGTAAGCTGATTGAATTGCATCTTATCAACGGTCCCCGTTGACGCTACATAGACTGTCCTACGATCACGTTTCAGACGATTTTTCCGTCGAAATTCCCCGTTCTCAGATGTACTCTCCCTTAATGAAAACTCAAAATTTCCCTGATTAAGAGAGAATAGCGACAGTTTTCGACTTCCCGTTCGCAAATTCCTTCATTCTGATTTTTGAATAGACGATGCTTGATATGGATCAATTCCGAGAAGCGTGCATTTCCATGACGTTGCCGTTTTCAGGGCCGTGAAATCCCAAAATGGAAACTCGCGTCTCAAAGGAGGCGGGACGCCGTTGTGGGGTTATCGTTTCTATGATTTCGTGCTCGGAAGCTCTCCTTCAAATTCGAAATTCCCCATAAGAGAGTTTTCGTGGCATCGTTTGAATCGTTTCGCGACATTATTTGGGCGGAATCGGATTTTTTGAAAGAGCCCGTAGGGCAGTGGCTCTTTCGCGCACGGTCGATTTCATGCTGGGTGGGAGTCCGTGCGGAGAAGGGCTTTGTTTCACGTTTGCGAATCCAGCCTCGGTTCAATTGCGGTTCATGAATGGCTGTTTTCCCCCAAATGGTGGAAGAGTTGTATGCCGGGGATTCGAGCCCTGCTCTCCTTTCCCCTCGATGACATGGTCCCCAGGTTTGATAAAACGGAGTCGTTACCGCACTCCAGCAAACGCAGTGCTTAGTTATGCACGGTGATCGTTCTCGTAGTGCATCATGTTTTTCGGTGCGCTGGAGTTATGATTTACTGGAACATGCGTTCATTCAGCAAACTTTTGATAAATGCTCGAAATCTGCCGGGACACGCGTCGAGCCGTGGAACGAGAGTGCTCCCCGTGCACGTGCTTCAAGCATTTCATCCCGGTGGCGCGTCGCCGCAGTGTATCCGAGCCCATCGCTTTCCTGAACTTGTTGACGCGTGCCACACGTAGGGATGGCTTCCGGAGCGTGGCTGACATTCAGGTTTGGGACTTATTCGGAGTTGTGCTCTCAACGCTCCGGAAATTGCGTGGAATTTGAAAGTCGTGAGAATCCTCTCGGGAGAATTCGGAGAGGGCAAATTTTCTGAATCGGTCTCTCGTGGCGGTTTTGTGGATGGTGATCTCCGAGGTCCCATCGATTCCCTAGCACCAATCCAGCCATGGAACCCCATCCCCGATACGACGACGTTTGTCGTCATCGCCCCCAGGTATTCCCGAGAGCTCAAGCGCGAACTAGGTATGTAGCAGCTCCGAAATAAACCGCCATCTGAGTCTGAATCTGAATCGTATTCTCATTGCGAGGCACATAGAATGACAATGAGTACCTGTGGCTTTGAGGGAGAAATGTTGAATCTTTGCGTCATTCGCCGACAGTCGGATTGTGAGCGGCCTTCGTTAACTACGGAATATAGCTAGCATAGAGGATTCCTTCTTCCCGTAGAGTGAAGGCACGTTCTTAGTGACTGTACAAAACCGCCATGCTTCGTTTGAACTAGCCGGGCAGGACGGAAGTCTGCAGTAGCTTCTCGGCAACTGTCATCACAAGAATCGGACAATGACTTGTTGAAAGTTTTTGCACGGCCTCCCTTCACGTTTTGCCGTCGGAGACGGTTGTAATCACTCGGCATCCCATGTCGACGGAGAATGCTTTTTTTTCGACTTCCCTCTCCCGTGGGTACGGAGCAGAATCATTCCTTCAACCATGACTAGTGTCGCTAGTTTTCCTGCAGCTGGGAAGTGAGGGTGGTCTCAGTTATGGAAGCGTCGAGAGTTTGTCGCTACAGTCTGGCACGAATCGTTTTTGTCACGAAGACTTTTATTCCAAGCTCATGGGACTGCCTAGCCTACATGCTTCCCTGAGATTGTGAGCAGCAGGAGGAGACTTCGAGGAAGGCGCGGGAAGAAATCAGTGGGATTGTTGAGCCCTTCGTTCCGCTCTCCCTGAACATGATTCTCGGCCGAGATATTTGAACCAACCTAGATGTGATCAGAATCCATCCTGGAGGACAGCGGACGGAAGCGTTCCGAAATTGGCGCATCTCATCCTCTTCTCGATCTCTGTCAGCATTCAGCGATTAGGAAGCGTGGAGAGTGAGTCTCGGGTTGCTTGGTCACCTTCCCGTTTTCAACCAGGCTAAAGTTTAGACCCCGATCTCTGACTCCGGCTCAGCTGTGCATTTCCTTCGAGATTCGTGCGGATTAAGATCTCGCTGTGTACGTACTTGAGTGTTGGGGACTTCCTTCACGATGAGGATTGGTAACATTCGGAACGGAACTGTTCGGTGGCGGCTCAATGAACCCAGGGAATCCGCTCCTCTCGATATTGCAAGCGATCTCGCGAGATCAGCACCCTCAGAGATGAATCCGCTGGGAATCAGCGATCGGGTCCGTCAGCTGCTGACGGTGTTCTCGTGCGGATCCCTAATTAAACCGACGAGATCTAATACTCTAGCTGTGAATACCGTGGTCAATATTGTCTGAGACTCAGCATCCACCTGTCGTGGCAACGGAATCGACGTCCGAAAAACTAACGGACCAACTGGCATTCGTTTCTCAAGCCCAAGGCCATCCCTCGAGCAGACCGAGAACGAATCTTGACGATTTGAGGAGGCCGAAACCCATGGCCTTGTTTTTCCCCCTTAGAACTCTTTCCCAATTGCACTCGGCATGGTGGTGGAACCCGCTCGGTCGGCACAAAAGGTGTTGTCCCCCATCAGGGCTATTAAGGCGGGTTCTGCTTACTGTTATTTGAAGGTTCGAAGGAGGGAAATAACGAGGAGTGCACAAGATGCGTTCAGTGACAATTTTTTTTTGAACTTTCCGCTCGCGACGTGCTCCAATTTAGCTTTCTGAACGCGCTCTTCGCTACCGGGCTGTAATTTCAAGATGATGCCGTCGTTTAGTGATCAGAGGTCGTCGATAGGAAGATTATGCCGGCCGAACCGTCACGTCGTCATCCGCTCAGCCCGCACGGCTGCCACCTAATGCGTGCGGAGGGTTCGGAGGTTGCGAGAGAAAGTTTCGAAGCTAAAAAAATAGAAGTTAAGCTCCTTAGAATTCCGAGCGGACGGTGTTTTCGCGACATCGGCGTTGATTGGATATGTAATCAACGGAAATTTCCAACTCGCGAAGACTTAGTTAGTCGAGGAATCGCGGCACGAGCGGAATAATTGAAAGGGATCGCGCGTTCTCGATACTCTACCTAAAATCTAGGATCTATTTCAGACGTTCGAGACTCGATGATTCAGGAATCATGGATCCACGAATTACGTTTCTTTCGGGTATCATGAAATATGTCAACAAAAAGTTTCCGGAATCGCTCCCGATCCGATTGGTGGCGTTTTCAACTATACGGGACATGTCGGACGTATTCTTGCGGGTCTGCGGCATCCAACATCAAAGCTTCGTGTCTGGGAAAAAATGGTTCCCCTCCACGGACTTCAGTTATAGGGGCCAAACTTTCGCAATGCCAATTTGAGTATGAGCCGTAGAGAATGCTCCCGCAAAACTCCGATGTTCTAGGAAGATCCGTCTCACCGGAGCAGCACGTGGGCCATTGAACCTACCCAACGCGGCCCAACGAAGCGGATTCCTCGCCGTTTTGTGCGAATCAGCTATTCTGCCGCGGAGTCAGCTTTCTGGTCTTGGGAAAGTTCGTGCAAGCCGATGTCGGATCACGATTCTGTCCTGAGCATTCGTGCGGCGAGTATCGGGGAAAGTTTCCGCATCGAACACGTTGAGTTACGATTGAGTGTGCTCATCGGGGAATGCGACGTGTAATACACCAGAGTTCTTCTCTGGAGAATTATAGTCACGTTTGCGGTTCGCGGGTCGTGTATTGTCGATATTACGCTCAAGTAGCGACTAATTTGAGTCGGCAGGTGTCCTGGGTAATATCCGACCTCCGGCAGGATCCGGAGAAATGAAGTTCCGGGGAAACGTGCTCGCTATCGTTGAGAAGATAGGATCTCCAATTGATGTCAGTGAAGTGGCCCTGAAGACGAGCCCAGTTTGTTCCGCAAGAACGTTCGCTGGGCAAAACAACGGTTGCCGCGTTTAGTTCTCCTTCATCTAAATAGAGGGATTGCCGATATCAAGGGCTTCTCGACCGGCGAAAGAACTTCGAGGACAAGTTCGCTGACATTCTCGCGTTCCCTTGGGCTGATTCGTTGCGCGAGCCATGAGTCGGCACATTAAGGACGAGACGATCGAGCGACTCCGCATAGGAATGGCTCGATATGCGAATCTTTACTGTCCCTGGAAGACCGAACTGCTCCATCCACAGATTCTTCCACTATGGCAGGTCTATCGCGTCAACTAGAATACAAATGATCGCCGTCAGGATATCGGTGACGGCGGGCGCAGGTTGGAAGCAAACCATGATGTATCGGATGAGATCGATCTCCCACCAGGAGCAGGTACGGACAGCCTTTGTGTATATGGTCAGAGATAGGAGACTATGAATAGAGATCTCAACGTGGGCGATCTCAAGGGCATCATGAATGAACGCCGGCGCGTGAATGATTGACCGATGATAGTTCTATGCGGCCACGAATCGAGAAATCATTGAATAGCACTACCGCTGAATTAGCGGGGAATTCTCGGAGCGGGAATTGGGTGGCTTTCAACACCTATCAAAGGTACTTTTCGGGTCTCCCCATACGGATGAGACCTGGAAACGATGGAACTCATCGTTCTGATCCACTCACCGAGAATCCTTCCGAACAACTGTGAGTCCTTTCCGGTGCGGATTGCGGACGAAGACTGGATCTCGGGGAACGCCATCCTAGTCTAGGCTCGAGTTTGTGATCTTGATCCCCGGTCGTGCGCTCAACACTTCTCGTTTATCGGGATCGATTCCAAAATGATTTCTTGTTGAGCTCGGTGGGCACTTGAACGTTTTTCTTAGATGTAGATGGCGTTGGATCTGAAAAGTGGGGCAGACTTTCATCTTGGGATTGAAAGGTCTTCTCTGGGATGTTACCCTCACAGGAGCAATTACGCGCCTCATGAAACAAAGTTTCCCGGGGAAAAACGGAGAAGAAGTTTTAGGAGCAGTCGCTGGATTCCTCCGTCCCGGCACCGATCCTCATCGAAGCGATCTAAATCGAACAATTTCGCGTTCTCTCCATCCAGAGAAACTAATTTATTCGATCTGGCGCTTGCTGCCGACATGGAGTGCACACCCAGTCGGTCAGTCGGTCGACCAGCCGACCGAAGTGATAACTGAATGAGAGAACAGGGAGATGATCGCAGAGGACAGAAGCAGCGAGAGACACACAAGGGGGGAGTCGGAAAAAGTGGCCATGGCCTTGAGGGAGCCGGAAAGCAAACAATGGCGTGTTCCGGAGCGTCCTTCCGGCGACCGAGACGGCAAAACGCTCGCCGCCATCAGAAACCTAATCACGACCGGCTGTCCAAGCCTGCGAGGACTTCTTGTTCGACCGACCATCGTCGTTACGGTTTTCGGAGCTCGAATTTCCAGACAAGGCTGGCGACTTGAGGCTGATAGCAGCCATTCGACGGGCCGGAATCAATTGATTTCGAGGGGCATCCTGTTGGTATGTCATCAATCACAAAATCTGTGTCTCCACGGGAAGGTAATGTTGGGCTTCTTTTTTCCCGTGGACGAAATAAGTAACTGCATTTTGGGCGTCGGATATGAGATTTCGTCCGTTCGTTGTGTAGCGTCTGCCTGCAGTGGATCATTATTAACTGACTGAAATCATCATGGCTCCCGAGGGTGGTCAGTTACCCAATACCCATCGATCGGATGATACTCTGGGAATCTGGAGTCGATGGCGACTGTGACGTTTCGCATTCCGGTACGAGAGCCGATCGTCAATAATATAAATCCAGAGGGGGATCCGCAACGATACCATCGACCCCGACCATGTGGCCGTCGCGGTCAGTTCAAAAGTTCAAACACCTCAAACCCCGATGGTTGAGTGGTTGGAGGGTGGCAGCGAAGTGAGGGCATTTTGTTCCACGACTGAGTCCACGGTTTCACTCCTCCGTCTGCTCGAGTGAGGCGCCAAGTCTCTTATGTAAACAATATCCATCCGCAATATCGGCCGCCTCTGAGCGATTTCAGGATCAATAGTGTTGTCTTGAACTTTGCTCATTTCGGCAACTTCCAACCTTCACATTGCTGCAAGTTTCCTGTCGCATGCGCCTGTTCGCAGTTTTTCATGAGCTCGTACTGGAGCAGTTGGCTGCTTCTCGGGGATTCGTTTGGTTCCATGATGTTGGGAAAACAGGGACTCGGCACTCCGTCCAGGTTCCAAGAAGATGGAGCTCATCGACATGGCAATTTCTAGATGCATATCATCGCGGGCGATTGGGTACGGGGAACTTATCTTACTGATGGATGCCTGGGAAGGAGATCGACGCGGTCAGGTACCCATCCAATTTTCGCGTAACCAGCCATTATTACCTGCCGCGTCTTCGAATCTCACGGAAGCATGTTGCTATTCCCAGATGTTGCTATTCCCTCATAAGTGATGCACGAGGACGATATCTGGAGGCGCTTGTCGAGCTTCGAATCTGTTTACCGTGGCCTACCGTTAGTCGGATGTTCACAATTCCCATCCTAGATGGGACTTGGCCACGGGCTGCTTGAGGGCTTTTGCCGCGAGGCATCGAGCGCTGTGGCTCGTGCTATCTGTGATGGCTTACCTCGCTGCATAATTAGCGCGCTATCGGAGCATACAATGAGTCTTATTGGAATTTTAGGCGATCGTAGGGAAATTTCGAGAGCGACAGGACGAAGATCAATTTGTGTCAACAACTGCTGCTACGAGAGTCAATGAGCTCCGATGGATTGTTGGGTCAGTCGCAGAACAAGTTCGTTTTTACCAAACCCACCATAGTATGTAGATCAGCCAACGAACGATATTACGAGCCGTCGAATCAGGGTAATAAACAAGCAAGCAGTTCTTGCTTTTGCGAATAATCTGGACCGATAGCGCGAAGAATCGGGGCTGCGATGCAATCCATTCTTGCAAAGTTAGTGCTCTCCGCGTCCATCGATCCAGCCGGAATCCACAACGTAGCCACTCAAGAATCCAGCCCGAATTCTACTGTTCGTGGACATGGCTTACCGAAAACGGTAGACAGTGACACATCATCGTTCGTCTGGCTCTGCCGTGCAACCTTCTCGCAAGACGTCTCGATCATCGAGCGTGCACGGAGACTCCATCGTCAGGGTTAGGGAAGCGACAAAGTCTGGCTAATGGTCGTTTTCCGTGAGAGCATCGCGCAGCTCGGCAAAATCAATACTCAATGCACGCCACCGCACGAATGCGGAATTTCCGACCAGTCGTTCCGCCACTATAATGGATCAATCTGGCTTGTCACGGATTGGGCTTCGATTGAGATCTGTTTGTAGATTTCTGTCGATAAACATTCGAATCGTAACCTTACCATAGAATCAGCTCGATCCGGTGTGAGGTCGGAGGTCACCGATGGATGGCGAGCACCGGAGGAATATCGATTCTCGTAGGAATCGACTGGAAAATGAAATTTCGTCCCCTCATCAAGCATTCGGTGGTTGGTTGGGATATCTGACTCGGAAGCGGAGATCACCCGCGGATTCTGAAGAAGAGTATGCTCATTCCTACTCAGAAGTCTATTGAGCGCATGAGGCGGCTCTCTTTTGACTCTATTGTCATTCTACGCTAACCATGGCGAGATTCTTTCCCTTCCTCAGCACTATAACAACATCCAGATATTTTCCCTGGAAGCAAAGATTCTGTTTGGAGCGGTCGTCGTGTGGGAAAACTTGACAATTAATGGATCTTGACAGCTTATTCTGCGGCCGGAATCTTGAGTTCAAGTGGAAAGTCGGGCCTGAAAAAGAGGTCTTGAGAAAACAGGAGGAACATCGGGTAAATAGATTAACATCCGGGGGCCGACACGAAGAGCAGGGTTGATTATTCAGGGCACGTCTGGAAGCGGACATGCGAGAAGTGAAAAATAACCGCTGCTGCACTGAATTTTTCCGAGTTTTCCATGTCAAAACATTGCCTTCAGATGGACATGATACAGAGTGACTCTTCTTGTGTGAGAGACGATTGCGTTTTGCACTCAAAGGATTCCGCACTGATTCCGAACGCCAGACATTTCGCATGTTGTGTTCAACGATCGAGAATAGGGGCCGGAACTCCGATAGCTCGTCCATCTACCCCGGAACGTGGAGGCAGTGACCTTCAGTTTGGAAAAACGAGCACGTTAGAAATATCGAGATAAAATTGCGCAAACATGACGGGCCTTCGATATTTCGAAAAACTCCGTCCTTAGGGGGAATCGGTGGCCTTGAAGATAACTGATAAGAAACTGTGGATGCTCCAGAGGTAACAAGCTAGCTCCCTCCTTTTACATTACTCTGCCGGATGTGGTAAGCTACCCAATTTGGGAAAGCGAAGGTCTCCAGTAATGATGCAAAGTACGCGAGTTCTTCTCTCCTTCCCCCACAGAGGATGCCCATAATCGGAAAAATTCAAAGTCCACCTATCGCATGCTACCATCACTGATATCCCTAAATGAGTCGGTGCAATTTTCGTTGGTGATTGTGGTGATTGGCTGGATCTAAGGATGAGCGAGCGGATTGAAACTCGAGATGAGCGAAATGGAAAGCTTCAGTCGGATCTGTGCCCGAGGAATCCCCACAAAGGATGATCAGATGTCCTCGGGCTCCGTGAAAAAGCTCGGGACTCACTCAGAAAGCGATAACGGAGCGAGCCCCCCCTTGGGTCCGGCTAGGTATGTGCTGCAAGGAATCGACCCATTCATTCCCGAGTTTCTTTGACTCGGGCGCAGACAACCTCCTTGGGACTGACTGTGCATTCATTTCTCCCAGCCTGGGAGATTCCTTTGCTGAGATATCTTTCCTTGGACTCTGTTCCAGAGACCTGTCTTGTTTGTCGGAATCAACCGAGCGTACCCGATATCGCTCGCACCCGACCCGCCGGATGTGATCTTGGGAAGCCAAGAGAGGCGCTCAGATTACCATCAGGGGAAGACCGGTTACATGGAGACGTTTGCGAACGGATCATTGAATATTGTTAAGATTCACCCATCCATGGATCGGACGATCCCGATGCGATTTTCTCGGATGCTCCCTGGACCTTCACAATGCGCCGAGCATCCCGTCGATCACTTCATCACTGCGCTGCAACACAGCTGGCGGTCGTCGCTTAGAACATTGATACCGATCCGAGGCCAATGACCCCGAGTGAGCAACGCTGTTTGCCACTGATTGTGAGCCGCGGGGATCCCAATTGCGTGATATATGAAGACTCACACACAAAATAGAGGGCTTAGCTCGCGCAGCGTCTGTCACGTTGAACTCTATGGTAAGTACCGCGGAACATGATGTTTTGGCCCCGGATATCACCTCTAGTCCGAGGTGGCATTGCGGCTTTTCCCTTCACCTAAATATTTCCTTCATCGGGGCTATTGTGATGGAATGTGGTAATCACGTATGCATGGAACTCACGCATGGAGCTCCATGTGTGGAGCAACGACAACACGAAGTAGCCTCTCGGCCGCAAGCGTCAAGCCAAGGAAACATCCAGCCCTCGCAGGCAGCTTTCACATCCCAGTGCGACTGCGAGTCCCGCTAAACGGAACCGCCTCGCATCTCCTCCTGCAAGCGATCTTCGATGGACTCTCGATGGACGCAACTATCGAAAGCCTTTTCTGCGTTACCGTGCGATGTCGAGCTAACTGAGAACGTGTCCCACTAAACAGCTTCGATCGCATGTGCCGGGCAGTGGAGAGGGATTCGAATTGCATGCACGCAATGTTGCCCTCATCGCGAACTGTTATCGGAGTGAAAACTTCATGACTCCATGAAACCTCCTCTAATAAGGAAACCGAGGATTTACTTGACCCAAAATCCAGGGATGGCCACGACAGGTGCCGGGAGGCCAAACAATCGTCTGTCGGAGGTCTCATTTGAATCTGTTCGACATAAACGTCGGTCAATCACTTTTCACCACGGAAGATAAATAACAGCAACAGCAGTACGTGAAAGCGCGCTGATTTCGCTCGCGTCGATTTCGTCTTGAATGTAAACTGTCGAAGAGAGGTTCAGAGCAACAGCTAGAGCGCTGTTCATGCCCGAGCACTATTATTAGACCTTATTAGATTTCATAAACAGTACGGAAGAACCA